>VFFE01007040.1:94724-117017 GCA_008921705.1 Burhinus oedicnemus | reverse complement strand
CCCCCAAACTTCAGTTATTTTACTTCTCCGCTCATTTTGAGTCTTTATAGAATGTAAATTGTATTTTCTAGCTTTATATTCCATTACAAGTATTAGATATTTACTGTTAGGTTGAAAAGCAAAATTCCAAGTATTCAAATGACTCAGACTTAAATTCCCTGGTTCCTGCACATTACATTGGCAGTAAACAATTAGTTAGCAACAATGGCTCTTTTCTGAAGCAGAGCAGGAAGAAGTAAGTAAAGATTAAACAAAAATCTTAATACATATGGCTAAACAATTGGCTTAACTGGTCACAGCTTTCCTATTTGCTGAAGAATTTCTTAATGTAACTTGTTTCAAAACAAGATTGTTGAAAACTTCACTAACAAAACAGTTCCTGCTCCTTACTCCAACGCAGCCATCATGTTAGTTTTTTCAGAAACACAATTTCAGGAACATACGTGTGTGTATACATACATACATACATATATATACACACACACACACACACCCCTAGGCTGGTACGCATAATTGAATGCTGGCTCTGTTGCATACTTCCACGTTAACAGAAGAGGGAAGAATAAGCAATGCAAGAAGAGGAGAAGACCCCAGAGCAGAGCACACTTGCAGCAGCCTTCCCGAAGATGCAGAGATGGGTGTATGATAATGATTGCAAAATAATTCAAATTAATAAAATGCAAAATAATTAAAAAGAAGTGGCAACTATTCCCAGCACACTATAACAACAGGTAGTCGGAAAAAAAAAATTGTAACTATCTACTTGACAACAGTTTATTAAATTAATCCTGTCTCATATCAGGGAATACTAAAGAGAGCTGTACCTGACTTTTTAAAACCAATTATACTTGAGGTGGTGGGATTGAGGGTGGAATGAGGACAGAACTTCGCTTCGGGAGCGCTGTTAGCTGTTAAGACAGATGTTTTGAGTTCACTCAAATTCATTTTAATGACAGCACACTGATTATAAAAGTCAAAATTAAATTTGAGAGCATTTCTGCACACCAAATATATTATTTCTGTAGACAAAAAATAAGAAATACACATTTTAGTTTTATGTAAAACTACATGGCCTAGATTTAAATTTAGGTTGAGTCCTTATAACAAGTACTTGATGTTTGCCCTTTAGACTTGTTTAAAAAACAGAACCAAAAAAACCCCAACATCAACAAAAACAAAAAAAACCACAGCACCTCCCCAAAACATATTTGGCTGAGTCAATACAAGTAAGTGGAGGAAAAGATAATGTACAAAAAGGACTATGATCAGGCTGTCTACTATTAAAATATCATATATGTTTTTTGAAAGCACTAGCAATGAGCTAGAAAGGACTTTCAAGCCACAATAAGTATTCCTGCCAACACAGGATTTATAAAACACTCAGTCTTGCAAGTTTTGTTAGAAACAAAAGCGGTAATAAAAGGAAAGCAATGGGAATATAAACACAGAAAGACCCCAGGGAGTGAAAAATGTCCCCCTTTGATATATTTTTCTATCAGGACAACCCTTAGTAAGGAAAGGAAAACTGAACCATCATTGACTTACTCATTAAATAAAGAAGCAAACAAAACTGGCAACTTTCTCACTGAGAAAAGAGCCAAGAAAAAAAAGGAGGGAAGGGGGCAGAAGGAGAATTTATTCTCTTGCCACTTCTTTCAAGATGCAGACCCAACTCTTCTCCCCAGGAAAAACACTGCTATGGCAGGGAAGAAAATAGATTAGATGTTTTTCCCACCCTTCAGACTAGCAGAGAGAACTGAATAATGAAACAATGGTGGTAACCATGCTCTCTGCCCACCCTGATCTCAAAAAACAACAACAACAAAATAAACCAAAAAAACAAACAAACAAAAAAAAGAAAGTGGGGGGGAAGCCCAAACCCCCAAACAAACAGATCATTTCCTACACTATGAACACAATTGCTTGCTCCACTAATTAAATTTGTGTTCATTTTTTTGTTGTCCAGAGCTTCAGGCAAACTCAGGAAAATCTGGCAAATCTGAACTACTCTTTATTTCCCTGGAGATGACAACTGTCACTTTAGTGCTGGATTTAGGAAAACTAGTTGGGAGTCTGCACTGTAGATCACACTTGGGAATCGTAAGAGTCCGAAGTTCTTCATGAAACCAGTACGGGTGGCTATTACTAGTGAAAGAGAAGGGAGACATTTTCTCCTGAAGGCTTCCCAAAGCCTCCTGGCAAAGTCAAAGCAGTGAAGAGAGACACTGAAGTTTTAGTAATAACAAAAATTATTAAATAAACAAATAAATAAATCTAATCACAGGATACAATTTGCAGTTGTTCTTAGCATAAAGTCTCAAGACATGGGCTGGTCAGCCTCACCTCAGTTCCTGGGAAGATGAAGCAAATCCTCCTGGAAGCATTTCCAAGGAAACGAAGGACACTGAGTAGTCCAAGAACAGCCAGCATGGACTTAAAAAGGGGAAATCATGCCTCACCAACCTGATACACTTCCACAATGAAATGACTGGCTTGGTGGACAGCTGATATTATGTACCTTGAATTAATTCAGCAAGGCTTTCAGCACTGCCGCCCACAATATCCTCACTGACAAACTGATGAAGTACGGGCTAGGTAAGTGGCCAGTGAGGCAGACTGAAAGTTGGTTGAACTGCCAAGCTCAAAGGGTTGTGATCAGTGGCACAAAGTTCAGTTGGAGACCAGAGACCACTGGTGGACCCCAGGGGTCTATACTGAGGCCAATACTCTAACATCTTCATTGAGGACCAGGATGACCACTAGACAGAGCGCACTCTCAGGAAATTAGCAGATGATACAAAACTGGGAGAGGGTGCTGATACACCAGATGGTTGTGCTGCCATTCAGTGGTACCTTTAAGAGGTGGAGGAAAGGACAGAGATCAATCACATGAAACTCAGCAAAGGGAAATCCAAAGTCCACCCGTTATCTGGGAAGAAATAACCATCAGTACAGGCTGAGAGTCAACCAGCTGGAAAGGAGCCTGGACAACAAGGTGACCATAAGTAAGCCATGTATCCTCACAGCAAAGAAGGGCAACAGCATCCTGGGCTGCATCAGGAAGAGTGTTGCCAGCAGGCTGAGGAAGGTGATCCTTCTCCTCTAGTCAGCAATGGTGAGACATCTGGAGTGCTGAGTCCAGTTCTGGGCCCCGCAGTACATAAGTGACACTGACATACTGAAGTGAGTTCAGGAAGGTGCCACAAAGATGATGAAGGGACTGCTGTATCTGTCTCATGAGCAGAGGCTGAGAGAGATCAGAGAGTTGGGACTAGCTCAGCCTGGAAAAGAGAAGGCTTGGAGGACTTTTATCCACTGTATAAATACCTGATGCGGAAAGTAAAGAAGAGGGAGCGCAACTCTTCTTAGTGATGCCCAATAATAGGACAAGAGGCAATGGGCACAAGTAGAAACACAGTACAATTTACTAAAACATAAGAAAAATGTTTTTGTTGTAGTTCTTGTGGGGTCTCCAGTCTTGGAGATATTCAAAACTAAAGGCAATAGCCTTGGGCAGCCTGTTCTAGCTGACCCTGCTCTGAGCAGGGGGGTGGAGTAGACATCTCGAGAGATCCCTTCTGACCTCAAGTACTGCTAAATACGTGAAAATCACAGAATCACATACAAGGTTGTGAATTAATTTACCCTGTTCTCTTGCCTCTTCTCTTAGCCAAACTGATTTTTTAATACCAAAATTGTGACTATATAAATGCCTAGGAGCCACACTAACTACTTTAGGCCCTAAATGCATTATGATACAGGTGATCTAAGTATTTTGCGCAAATTTTCAGACTTCACAGATCTTGGAACTAAGAGGTATTCCACCTCTGAAATTTAATCCACTGTTAGTTTTGACTACAAATCACGTTTAATCATTATTTAGTCTTCTGTTCTTCACTTCAGGAAGTCAGCCTGAAGGAAAAGAACAGCAAGTGGGAGATAAAATTAAATCATTTTCAATTTCCTCTGTTACAGAGCATTAGACAAGAACTGTCTATATACAAGAAGGGTTCTCCTTTCACAAAATCTTTAGTCTTTCTGTTCAACTCAAGGAAAGAGGATTTTGCTAACTGCAGCAATATTTCACTTGACCCTTTGTTCCATACATTTAACAATTATTTTTTTTAATCTAAACACTACCTTAAACAAAGTTTGACAGTTCCCACAAAGTGTGAAGCATCCAATTTTCAATTACAATAAAACAAAACTAAAAAGGTGAGTTGGAATATGAATTTGTGACAGAACACACAGCAGTCCTTGTACTTCTTAATGCACTGAAGACAATTTTTGGCTCATAAAACTGGTAAATGCTCATCCAGAAATTGCAAACAAACTGCAGGCTTGAAGGTGAATAAACCTTACAGATGACCTTGTAATGGACCAGTTCTCTGTAAGTACAGAAAAGATTTACTTCTCAGAAACAGATAAGCCTTAACTTTTCTGACAAATCAATGCACATAAACACTTCAGGGAGTGTAGTCCCCAAGTAAAACAGGTTACAATCAATATCCCAAATAGATCAATATCTCATGGGAGCATCATTTAATGTCTCTAACCTAACTACCATCAGATAAAACATGGCATATTGTACTTGCTACCCAAAAATTTATTAATATTATTGTTCTTCTTGAAAGATACGTGACTTTTGTCTCATAAGATAAGATTATATGAATCCTTATATCTTAGAAGTGATCATCAGTTATAGAATAGCTAAAATTTTTACCTTTAAATGTGTTCAGAAAGTCACAGACAAAACCCAAAGAATTGGTAAAAAATAATGTAGTCAAGATGTTGCAAATTAACACTGTCAATAAATACCTATTCTGATGAGTGCAATGCTTTCTTTAATAATAGTTTAATAATAGTTTTAAATAATTATTTTCATTTTAAATTGTTGGGGTGGGATACGCCTGCCCTAGTATATATTATTTTCTTTTCAGTATTTCATTCAGAGACAGAAATAATAGGTAGTGGATCTAGACAAGAGAAGCACCATTGCTTGGTACCATTACCCTCATAGACCTCCTGCAGACTGGCACAGCCACCTGAACATTAACTTTCAAAGGTTTTGACATGGTTCCCCACAGCCTCCTCCTAGAGAAATGGATGCATTAGGGTCTAGACAAGTGGTCTGTGTGGTGGGTGGGGAACTGGCTGACAGGCCGCACCCAGAGGGTGGTGGTAAATAGCTCCTTTTCAAACTGGCAACCTGTCACAAGTGGGGTCCCCCAGGGATCAACACCAGATCCAACACTGTTTAATATCTTCATAAGTGATCTGGATGGTGGGATCAGGTGTACTCTGATGAAGTCTGCTGATGATACCAAACTGAGTGGGGAAGTGGACACTTTGGAAGGGAGAGCCACCCTGCAGGAAGACCTGGATAGGCTGGAAGAGTGGGCTAACAAGAATCTGATGAAGTTCAACAAGGACAAGTGTAAGGTCTTGCACCTGGGAAAACATAATCCAGGACTGCAGCACAGGCTGGGATCTACCCGGCTGGGGAGCAGCTCTGTGGAAAGGGACCTGGAGGTCCTGGTGCACAGCAACCTCAATATGAGTGAACAGTGTGCTGCTGTGGCAAAGAAAGCCAACAAGATGCTGGGTTGCATCAACAAGGGCATCACTAGCAGAGGTAAAGAAGTCATCATCCCACTCTACTCAGCGCTTGTCAGGCCACACCTGGAATACTGTGTTCAGTTTTGGTCCCCGCTATGCAAAGAAGATGTGGACAGGTTGAAGAGGGTCCAGAGAAAGGCCACAAAGATGACCAAAGGACTGGGAAGCCCACCATATAAGGAAAGGCTGAGAGAACTGGGTTTGTTCAGCTTTGAGAAAAGAAGGCTTAGGGCAGACCTTATCACCATGTTCCAGTATTTAAAGGCTGGCTACAAAGAAGATGGAGACTCCCTTTTTTACAAGGAGTCATGTGGAAAAGACGAGGGGTAATGGGTACAAGTTACTCCTGGGGAGATTTTGATTGGACACAAGAGGAAAATTTTTCACAATGAGAACATTCAGCCATTGGAATAATCTCCCCAGGGAAGTGGTGGATTCCCCAATGTTGGACACTTCTGAGATTCAGCTGGACAGAATGCTGGGCCATCTTGTTGAGACCATGCTTTTACCAAGGAAGGCTGGACCAGATGATCCTTGAGGTCTCTTCCAACCTGGTATTCCATGATTCTGTGAAAAGTTGTTTGTTTTTTTTTTAACAGAAAAAACAGTCAGAACTTTCTATTCCTTTTTATGGATTTTGTACATAATGCCAAAAATAAGAGAAAAATACATAACTAAGTAGATAGAGAAGCCTCCTATGCAACAGTTCAGGCAATAAAATGGTTTTCTACCTCCTCCATAATACATACTACATATGTATGTATCGTTTTTATATGAAACTGATTCAATTCTGCTTTAAATAAACCATTTATTTTTCCCAGTATGACCCTTTCCAAAGGTCATACTCCTCTTAGCCGTGTTTGAATTCATTGACTGAAAACTACATGGTATTATCAAGCAAGAAGACTTAGAACTCTTTTGTTACACGCTTGTTTGAAGAAACGCTTACCCATTGCCCATGCCCATTGGTGGCCAAGCTTGAAGGAGCAAAACCAAGTGCTGAAACTCACATGGACTGTGACTAGACTCCAGAAGTCCCAGGAAGAGATCATACCTTTTCTCTTCATTTTCAATATCTGTTACTTCTACCTAAAAACAAAACAAAAAACAGATTTCTTTAAAGAAATCAAGGATTTAAAAGCAAATCAACAATCTGTGAAGCACATCACTGTTGTAAAACAATGCAGGAACACAGCAAACATAGTTTGCCTAGAAACTCATTTTCTTACCTCTCATATTCAAATACACGCAAATAAAACAAGAGAGCTCACAGATGATGGGGAATGACTTAGGTGTAGTACCTAAAACAATGTAACCCCCCCACAAGTACATTCACTGATTAGTTCAGAGGATCTTATCTCTGTGTTCTTCAAACAACCAAAAATTCCTTAAATTCCCTTTTCTTGATATATAGACATATATACGCACACATATATATGTATTTTTAAAGAATGGGTATGTCTAGTGCTTCCCTAATACATATTACTTTCACTCACCTATGAAAATTCAATAGTTTTACCTGAATTTATAGCATCTAATCTTTTCTCCCACAGGAAAGACCCTTGAAAGACGATTCTAAATTAATTTACCCAGTGAAGAACATTTGCTGACAAGTACCGTAATATTTCTCCGTATAGGTGTTTGAACTTAAGAAAAACAAAACCCCACACCCCATCAGCCAGCCACCAGATAACTCTATCTCAGGAAAAGTGTCCATCTAAGTTTAAAACCTACAGCTTCTGCCAGGACTTTAATTCACTTCAGTTAGTGACAAGTTCTTTTACAGATAATTGCTGCTTGCAGTTTGCATGGTAAAGAAATGCAAGGTAAAAGGTCTGGCTGTTGAAGGAAGGCTGCTATAAATGAGAACCAGCTTCTTGCTAAATGAGAAGCAGCTTCTGTTTAAAAGTATTTGGCTATCACACTAGGAGGGCTTTCACAAATGGAATAGCTATTCACTATCTACCTGATATACAAAAAGTTCTTGGAGTTTAAAAATAATTTGTTACAATAACAAGGTAACTTTCTCTGCATTATTAACGCATTCTAACACTGAGTATTTCCTTCAAACTTTGAAAAGTTCCAGGATATCAAACACTTC
The DNA here is from genome assembly GCA_008921705.1 of Burhinus oedicnemus. Lineage (NCBI taxonomy): Eukaryota > Metazoa > Chordata > Aves > Charadriiformes > Burhinidae > Burhinus > Burhinus oedicnemus. The sequence continues at coordinate 109,297 of VFFE01007040.1, read as the reverse complement.
AGTTTCATCTTATAATTCCATTGGAGATAGACAGCATTAGCTGTTAACTTTTCTGTTTCAGCCCAAGTAGTTCTAAGACATCAAACATGGACAAAGTTTTCCTTAGTTCTACAGCTACTTTAAAAGATTAAAGATTGCATTCCCATCTTTTCAAAGCGACTCTGATACATCAAGGGCCAATTTTTCAAAAGAGGTTGGAAAACAAAGATTACCGATGCATTTATTGAGTTGCCTACATAGTTTGCGACTTTAAAATATTTAGTGCAGAAAAACTGTTCACTTCTGTCTCCAGGGTACATATGAACGGACCCGTATACTAAAACATTTTAGATAGTGAAGAAATGTTATTGAGATCTGTCCATTCAAAATACTTCTCTGTACTGCAAATGTCACATAGCAGACTTCAGTTACCCACTCGTAATATCCCTAAATTCCATCTACACCTGCTAATACAAAATATTATCACCTACAATATTTAAATCACAAGGCTGAAAAGAGAAAGGAGAAGAACAGGAAAGGGTAAAAGGGACGTAAGATGTGCTAACCTCTAAGGATCAAAAATATTTAGCAATTTAGCAAATTATGTACTATCCAGACAACAGAGGCTCTCACATTGCTTCATCTGTCCCCAAACTCCTTTTTCAGACAACTAGCTCTAAATATTTAAACCAAGTAAGTAGCATTCTGGATGGTCCATTGAGTACATTTTAATATATTTGCACAAACAGCATGTTACTTCAAAACACAGACTAAATGTTCAGATCTCTAATGATAACTGTAAAAATGGAAAGAAATAGCACAGACAATATTAATAGAAAAGAAAAGCTGTCACAGAAATTGAGCCGTTAGTAGCAGTGAGTAGATGAGAGTGGATCAGACATCCTATTCAACATGAACTAAATTCCAATAATTCTGCCTAATAATGCATCTTTACAGACTCAGGTTTACATCTTTTTATGAACATTATAATGTTGTGTTTTGGACACCTGGATCCTTGCAACGTGATTGCTCATAACAAAAACGCGTATTAATACGATCAAAGTAACTCAGAAGAATTACCTTTCTATTCCTAAACACGGTGTGCATTTCTGTAGTATTTCTTTCTACAATGGCCCTTTTCAAGTTGCTTACATTTCCCACTAAGAGTAATAAAAATAAAGTGAACTTCCTACAGTGTTAGTTGTTTATAGTTTTCAAGAAAGCTATTGAAAATTCACTTTTTATATGGCATTTTAAATGCACATCACTTCCATTTACTGTGAAACATGTGCGATTAGAGAGTAGCAACACCATGTATAAGTATGCATAGCTTTAAGAGTGCATGTGGTGATCTAAAATGCAGCACTAAGGATAGAGGCAATGGACGGTTAATGAAAGGGCAACAAATTGAAAATATTTAAGTACTGATGGGTAGATGACAAGCATGATTACTTAAAAAAAAAAAAAAAAAAAAAAAAAGAGTAGCGTGACTGTACCTTGAGGTCCCCACCCCTCCATCTTCTAGGTCCTAGTTATTTTCCCTTCTTCAACGTATCTTATGCTTCTGTGCATCTATCAGTCATCCCTATACTCCACATACATCTGCGTTGCAGGTATGTTTTAAGTATTATTTCACTCCTGTGACAACACAGTTGTTAAAATAACTTTTCTTTTTGATAAAGAAAAGCCGAGATTCAGATGTAAACCCACCCTTTAACACCGAGAATGTCTGACTGTGTGTGACAATGGTCACACAGTCAACTGTATCAGGAATATTTTTCAAAAGCATTCCTGAGTTGAAATATCATCAAAGCCACACTGATTCTGCAAAGATTGCATCCATACCTCACATTACACATTGATAAGTAGTCCCACTTGTTTAAATAAGATTGCACAATGTCTAAAATTGTACCTTCTGAGAAGCAGCTGTATTTAACTTTTGTTTATATGCCTTTAGACAATCAAGATGATTGAAATATATGTACAATTTGTCCACTAGCATCACTAGAAAAATGCTAATGAGCAGGACATCAACACTATGTCCCAGAAACACAGGCAACAATAAAACATTTTAAATGCTCAAGGTACTGTTATTCCTATAAAACAGAAGAGTGCATTTTAAGTTAAATATCAGTACTATGAAGTAAATCAAGGCACTTGCCTTAAATAGATTCCACTCTGCTTTACATGTTGAACAAGATATCTTGCCCCATCTCTAAACCTTTCCTTATAATTCTCCAGAAATAGAAGATACAATCAAACCACGAAAAAAGTGATAGTCCCTTGCTACAAGAAAGCACTAACTTGCAGCAGCACATTGGAATGAGGGTTTTTTATTTATATACACACACATACATCCGTATGTGTGTATGTGCATATATATACACACACGTATAATACATACACACAGAGAGAGAACACCTGCCTTCCTCTGTATTTTCTCCTCTTCCCAAGGCTGAGAGAGAGCGCAGTGAGGAAGCAGCCACCTCATGCAGCAGAAACACAGCACAGTCTCTGTTAAAAGGTACAAATTTCATCTTCACAGAGGTGAAAGCTAGCTGAGATGAAGTTGCCATGGTTAATTAAGCCTCTTGTTTTGTTGTAACAACACAGCAAAAAGATTAAAAATTCCACTTTTAACTAAATACTCTCTTTGTAGGGACTCTGAATGATCTATTCAGATGACTCTGAATGTTGCAATGCAACAAGGCACTACAGTTCTACCAGTATGATCAGGTTTAAATCATACTAATGGGATACTATAATTCAGCTTTCCCCCCTTCTTTTTTTTTTTTAAACCAAAACAATCCTTCTAAAATACTCGAAGGCTACACGAAGATAACCTGCCATGAACTGCTCAGAGCCCTGATAGCACAAGTGCTTGTAAAGAAGAATCTGTCACTAAACAGAATAACGAGGCCTATAGCGAGGCAGTAAGGAGTATGCTTGAACTTCGGATGGTCCCAAAGCAATATGAAAGGAAAAAAACAAAGCAAGGAGAAGGAAAGCAAGGACTTTTAGTTCTAACAACAGATTGGCTCAATTCTGTCTTGATTTTCCCTAGTTTCATGCCTTCTCTTTGGCAGTAGAACAGAGCTGGCTTCATGTTTTTCATTAAAATAAAAGGCTGCACAAATATTTACCACTATGGGAAAGTCAATTAGGGGAATTAATTTTAGAAATGATACTCATGATAGATTATAAAATTAAATACAAATTAAGTAAAACAAAACCCTATGTTAAACTGTTAAAATATACAACTTCATTATCAATGAGGGACTACACATGTTTAAAAATCAAGAATATGCAAACATCCACATATGCTGATGTTCCTTAAAAGAATATATAGGATATTAACAAAGCAAAATACAGGCTACACAAATAGCACTACGTGTTGCTTAAAACTGCATTAGATACTACCAGCTGTCTGAACCAGTCCAAACTCCTCTTAATCGTATGTTCTCCTCCTGAGGACTTTGCTTTTACATCTTTTCCCAGTTTCTCCTGTTGTTAATTAGCAGTGGTTAGGATTGCCCATAAAGGAGATCTGACTCATCCCATATTATCACTGTTTAATAAAGGCAAAAATCAGTCCACCCTTCTCAAATATTGACCAAGATAGAAAATTAACCACATTTCTGAATGGGAGTGCCAACTGCAGCTACAGGGTGTAGCAGCTATAGCATACCAGAAGACAAAAGTCAGATTTTCTTTTTATTGGAGATCTATTATTTTGCATGATTTTGGGCATGGCCACACAATACACCTCATTGAATTATTTGATTTTAGCTATCAAAACAGCTATTTTTCCTCAAGTGGTTATGGCCTGCTTGCCAGTAACAGAGACTTGACATCGCAAATGTTCCATCACCCATCCTCTTACATGGACAGCTGTGAGCTTGCTGTAACTTGCAAATCTTAAGAGAACTAAAACACTGCTGAAAAATTTATTGCTGGAGTCCACTTATCTAAAGATCTCAGTTCTGACATCCTTTTGCCAGCAGGAAGTTACATCAGCCAAGACTCCTACAAGTTTTTAAAACATTTGGGTTTATATAAAAAAAAAAAAAAAAGTGAAGAATATGGGTACAGGTGCTTGTACTGCTGAAGTATAAATGATAAGAGGAATCCGGCAGCTGGTTGAGATACTTGAGATACTTGTAATCTCTTCCACAGTACATTATCTGAGCACAAATATACCCTTTATCTGAATTCAGCCATCCTGAGCAAACTTGGAAGGCATGTTCTTTCTATCCAGTGCTGAAATAAAAGTTTAATGCACTTACAATCCCTCCTCAAATAAAACCCCAAACTGTTCCACCTGAAGATAAAAATCTTTCAAAGATTTATATAGTTCTCTTCCCTCACAGATCAGACCCCATTAGATGCCCAAAATGTTGAAACCGCAAACATGCTTTATCCACTTTCAATGCACAAAGTTTGGACTCGTCATCTTCTTCCATAGATTTGTTATTACTTTATAGATACTCATCATATGACACACATGAAGGAGTCCAAATATGAAAAGTTCCCTCAAAAGTTTGTTTTGTAGCTTTTGGAAACCTAGTATTTTATAAAAATTGTAAGATGATACACTTGAAGAATCATAAGGTTAAATAAAGCTGCGGACATCATAACATGACTGACAAATAAAACCTTTGGCACGGCAGACCGCAGGATCAGTTGTTTAGTTCAGTACATCATCTCACTCTTGAAATTGAAGTTAGTTTAAAATCAGTACTTACAGCAACATTGGAATGTTGCTGTATCTAAATTGTGTCCCCGAGGCATAAATATCCACTATATAATGTTCTCCTGATCCTAAAGGACAGAGACATGTGATAGAGTTGTAAATGCTTTATTGCCAAAGCTATATAATTTAAGAATCTAGTGCTGACTGACTTGGCTGATAACCTAGAGTTTTGTTTAAAAAATTGGAAGTGACAATAAAAAGATCCAGCCAATCCAATCCTCTCCTTCCCCTGAGATAAAATACAAAATGCTGCCTATTTACATACAAGAATGGTGAGCAGGAAAACTAACGCAGACAGACCTCCACCTCCCTCTGCCCAATGAAATCTGTTCTGAAAATTACTTTTTCACTCCTTGTGAGCATGGCAGAGCCATGGTTTTCATCAACAGATTTTGTTCACTACTAACGTTCTAAGGAAATAATTGTTAAGGGTGTTTGTAACCAAAGAATTGAGATGTACAAATCGGAAAAGTATTTTCCTTCATTATAATTGCTTGTTTATTGAGAAAAGCTACATCTGTGCTTAAAACCAACCCCTTATATTAAAGGCAGAGACGTTTGTGGTTTCCAAGAGCTGCAACCAAAAACATACTGATTTACGTGATTATAAAATTCATTTTATTACATCCACTGCACTGTAAATGTTTCAAAATACATTCATGTTTGTCACTGCAGTATAAATTTTAATATGGCATTGGAAATAGAAACACTAAGCAGGCATTTGAGTAGTCCCTTCTCGCTACAATACATTTTCAATTTGTCAGGATTCTCTTGTAAAATGCACTACGTTTTTATTCATCCCTCACCCAAGCTCTAGTGGCAGAGAATTCATCTATGCTGCATTTTAAAATAATAGGCAGAGCTGACATGAAGGATTTTATTCAGATTCAATATAGGGAATGCTGATGCTAAAACTTGCTTCCACTCATTAGACAGGGCTTAATGTGGTTTATAAACAATGACTGAAAGGAATGATAACGATTTGATAGAATTTCTGTAACTGTCATCTTGGTGTGCTGTTCAAGGCACAAAAATACAACAGTCTTGCCTTAAGAAGTTTACAATCTAATTAGGTAAACCAGCAAAGAAAATACTGCCTTGCCTACGCAAACAGGCCAGACAAATCTTCCCATTTTGTGGGTCAACCTGTAGTCCGTCATTCCCTATTCTGCTGATATCCGTGTGGCTACCGAAAAGTCTGCACAAACACAAGTTACAGAAACCTACTTCCAAGTACAAGGCTGCAAAGTTAAAAGCTTGTTACAAAGGACATATAAAGTTACAAACTAGGTTAAACAGATATTTAAAAGTTAATTACTCACAAAATGAACAGAAGTGTGAAAAATCACCAGTAAAAACAAACTGCAAAAGCGTACAACTGTTCAAGAAACTGTACAGCTACTTACCCTGCAAAGATAAGATTAGGAGTTTTTAAAGGCTATTTAAAATTTCATTCTCTTCAAACTGTTTCAAAACGCTAGACACGCTATCAACCCTGATGTTAGACACATTATATACTTGTGAGACAAAGCAAAACCACAAGCACATATTGAAACATCTTATTCAAGACCTTCACATCCCAGAGCAACAGCAAACACTTTCTAAAGGCAAAACCACAAGTGCTGTACTCCCCAACACACTACCAGCATCCACTATTTCTAAACCAGGGTTTCTTCAAAAAGAAAACTTTTAAGCTGTCATTGAGAGGGAAATCCTCAAAGACACAACTGGATCAGGCTGGGGGGAGTAGTAACAGGCTTGGAAGAATGAACCACGATGTTATCCAGCCACCCATCTACCAGTGTACGGGCAAGAGCATACACGAGAAAGGAAGTCAGGAGTAACCACGAGAGCAGAACTGCAAGCTTGGGCACGGACAGTGTGAGGTATCTGGTTAAAGACAGGTTAGGAGGAGCCCTCACACACAGCCAGAGGGAGAGAGGTTAAAAACTAGTGAACTATCTGTTTCGTGAGACATACACTGGAAGTGAGAGATCCCAAGAAGGAGGAAAAGTGGGGAACTACTCCTCTTCCTCCTCGCTATATCATTCTCCAAAGTTTGAGATTTCAGTGCTGGAGGAAGCCATTATTGCAATCTATTCTGCTAATCTACGTATCTCTGCACACAATTTTATCCCGTAATTTTGCACTAAAACCCTAACTTCTGTTTGATCTAGAATGCTTCCTAATGGACAGTCTTTTGACTTAAGTAAATGAGTTTAAGATGTAAACAAGTCATCTTTCTGTTAATTTATTCCCACCTATCAATCATCCTTATTTGATTTTATCAAGATTCCACTTGCTTGATCTTTCCACTGTAACACTTGAACTTACAGCTTGTCTACACAGAGTTGTTTCCGGTTCTTAGTCCTAATTAACCCCCTCTGACTACCCACAGATGAGGGCAATGTCAGAGGAAGTTTCACTTTTACTTTTCCTACTCTTCCTTCCATGACTGGTTGTTTTGGTCACTGTTAGAGACAGAATACTGGGCTGACCTGGACCTTGATCTGAACCAGCACTGACATTTTTATGTACTTACACACTAATTAAAATTCACATTATGAGAACACACTGGGCCCACAATATTTTGTTACATGCAGTTTCCATGTGGAATTGAGGGAACACAGGGACTCAAGTAAGCTTGCCATTTTCAGTATGTGAAACTTGTACTCTCACAAGGTAGCTGAATAGGAGTCGATGAGGTCAAGCCAAAGTTGCTTCTCAAAGGTATTTTACAGACTTCACCTCAAACTTAGTATCTCCTTTGAAGTTCTTTGCCTAGTATGTATTGAAATTTCAAAGTTTAAACAATAATGTGATATACAGTACCTTTCAATCTATGTCCTAGGACCATATTGCCATGTACAGAGTTAAAGGCAATTAAGCACACATTTATACAGCACTAGGTTTTATATACTTTAAATATTCACAATGTTTTAGAATTAAATTCAAAAGATTTCCTAGAAAAAGGAATACTGCCAAATGACTACTATGAGGCACTGACATAATCTGGTTCCTTAAGGAGCAGTCAGTCTTAGTACTGCACTTACTTCCTATTTTTGGAAAGCCTTTTTCAGAAAGATGACAAAAACTTTTGCTTTTGAGAAAACCTGTGTAAAGTTGTGGTTTAGATTATAAAAGTGTTAGTTTACTCACACCACTGTTGGATAAGAAAAGTGCAATTTAATGAGCACATACATACAACTAAATTGTAAACCTGGCAAATTCAAAGATTTCCTGTGCACTAAGTTCCATTAAAAAAAAAATTGTATGTCAATGTGTGTCATTTGAGAAGTCTGTCTTTCCTTTAGCACACATGAGTTTTAACCTTCTTAGAAATGTATTTCAAATATATTCCCCTCATGGCAGAGGAACTTGTCAGTTTTAAATGAGACTTTTTCATCTTCCCAAGTTCGTATGTGGATAATCCTACTTTCAATCCATTTTTGATCTTGGTAAATGGAAATGTATTACATGGCAGTAACTCAGAGCTGAGAGATTGTAACTTTTTAAAGTTCTACTGGGCTCACAAATGACCCCATATAACGATGGAATTTAGTTCTATTTTATGAAAAAACACTGTAGGAAAAACATGGTCTAGTTTGGAGCCTGGACCAATGCTGCAGATTAAGCTCCCTTGCTTGAAAGAAGCATTGCTGAAACTATGCCTATGAAGTTACCCCAGTTAATAAACAGCAACAGCTTTATTAAGGAATATCGACTTAAAAAAACCCAACAAACCAAAACCAACAAAAAAATAAATCCCCCCACCACATTCAAAGTACTGTTGATTTCCATTACTAGGGGGAATATAACCTGAGACAGAGATGCAAAGGCCTACCTCACATCTCCCCTCTGTTTGAGTTTAAGACCAACAAGCAGACAGGAGCTCTTGGTGGAACATATTCCAAGCCCTGAACTCACAAAGAGACCGTAGGCTGCTCTGACCCAATCTTTGGAAAAAACAGCCACTGCCTGACAGACCAGAAAGAAGTGTCTGCCATGGAAACAACAATCTTAGAGCAATCAACACAAAATTAAAACCGAAGTCAGGAGTTTGCACGAGAAACTCAGTGTTCACAACCCATACCTTCTACCCCAAAGGAGGCAGAACTCTGAGGTCAGGCTTTCTTGCACTTTCTCCTAAAGCTGGGCTTACAAATATGACTGCTGGCCACATACGAAAGCCTGCTGCACACAGATACTAAAGGGATGTGCATAATCTCACAGGTCAAATCCTGCTCAAATTGAAGCCAGTGAACAGGATAAGCAAATTATGGGATTCAAGTTTAAAAACAAATCAACCAGAAGCCTCCTGGTGATGAATTAAACAAAGGCTCAGCCACACGTTGAGCTGCCTGTCTTGTGGAAGTACCTAAGAACTTTTTTCTTCTGATTTATATATTGTTTAACTCCTTATCTGCTTGATATGCAGCTCACTAAGAAATTCATATAGATTCAATAAACACAAATGCATTGCCTAATGCATAAAAACGCATAACTCGTGCAGAAAATCAAATCCATTAATTTGTATTCTGCAGGACACTATGTCCTCATCTGTAAATACATTTCAGCACAGAGAAAACCTCTGAAGACTGTACATAGATATTGATAGAGAGATAAGGGCAAATAAAGAAAAAAATATGCATTTGAAAGACGTATATATCTATCTAGCTAGAACTGAAAGAGACAGGATTAACATACATGTAATTTAAAATGTATATTGACTAGGTGTCAGTTAATAGGTAAAAATCTGGATCTATGTAAATCATGGCTAAAACTAACATCTGTTCAACATGAGGGACTTAAAAACATGTGAGTCATTTTACTTGTGTGCACCAGCTACTAATCACTGTTTCATATTTCATAATCTATGTATAATATAGATACCGTACATTTAGAACAGAAAAGAGTGTTGGAAGACGCAGCCTAGAAATGGCAAGATTTTAATCCTTAAATATTACTTTTAACTTTAAACTGTTAAATTAGCGTCAGCCATTTCCCTCCATACCTTATGCAAGTAGCTCTTCCATTTGCCTTTTCTTATCATCACTACCATCACGCATGCATGAGCTCCCCGTATTCAGCTGTATGTACGATTGCCCTCTTGATAACCAAAGTCTGTAATTCTTGCTAATAGAGGAAAAATGGTTTTAAAACTTGTCAAAATTAATCTTTCCAAAATGTCATCCTGCAGATAGGCTAAACTGACAAAGTAAAAGACGTATTTTTAGAAAGAACAACAATAAACTAAGATAGTCTCTTTTGGGAACAACAGGTTGTTGATGTTGACTCCAATTTTATATAATATTTCAGTACTACTATTTTCAGTAAAAAACAGAAAAGACAGACTCAAATTTTTAATGCAAAATCCCTCCATTGTTTAACCATATTTATGACCTAGACCAAGAGCACTTAAAGTACCAAGTGGATGGATACCACAAAATTATTTAAGCTGTAAAAACTGAAATCAATGAGCAGCTCTGTTGCAGCCATAAAAAATAATCAGAGACAGATAAGCAGCATCATGCAAGTGCCACACCAAATGGTATTACGTAAGCACTGCAAGTGGTGGTTTTCTTTTTGATTCGATGTAGTGAAAGTCCTAGGAGGCACAGTCAGCATAGCTGAGTCCCTATGGAATAACAGCAGCAATATGGAAAAAAGCCCACACTCTCTCCATCAACACGACCTATCAGAAATTTCTAGGAAGTAAGAACTATTTTAAGAATACCTGCATCCTCTGAGGAGCCCCTCTCAGAGTTTACAGACCTCTAAATAAAAAGTGTCAGCTAGCAAGATGGTTGTTGGATTAAGATAAGACTGGAAAAAAAACATGGCATCAACTGAATGTCACCATTATTAATATAAAATACTCATTTAGATATTAAAAAAATAAAGCCTAAAGAAAAACAGTTTTACAATTCACTTATATTTTCAAAATGCTTTTAACAACTTTCCTAATTAGAAACCCCTGAAGAAATTGATCTGCTAACAGGAACAAAACCAAAAAACACACAGGAAAAAAACAGTTTATGATCAAAGAGTAAAGGTAAAAAGTAGAATTTCTCATGATTTTTGGAGGGCTGCAAGCATTGAACAGATAATACTGCACACAAGTGAGCTAGCTTGCGTTCGGCAAGGACACTGTAGAAAGAAACCTTCAATTGACCTAAAAAAAAAATCCTAGGGTAAGTAAATGACCATCTGATAGCAAATAAAACATAACAATGGTAAAGCCATCACATTTTAATGTAGGCTAAATTAGCCTCATCAAGTCAAAATAGGAACCTGAGCCTCACTGAATGAAATTGAGAGATCTCTGGTACAGCTGAAGTCCAAAGAGCACTCAAGGTGTTGGGATGCGTAAGCACAGACTGTCAGTTTCCACAAGAACATCACACACACTTCTCCAATTCCCTCCTTTCAGGAGGTACACTGCATATCACAGTGGGCTCTGAGATAGAGGGGAGAATAGTTACAGAGAGAGAAAACACTGTGGATGAGGTAACATGACTGGAATTGTTTGCTTTGACTGAGTAAACAACAGAATAAGGAAAAAAGTGACGAAGTACATAAAGCAGAGCAGGAACTTACAGTTCCTGGATTTTACTATCCCATAAAACAGAACACCACCACGTACCAAATCATACAGAGGTGAAAAAAAAATCCTTCTCCAAAGTTGCAGCATGTTTTGCACTCAACACAGTATGGTGTACCAATGCCAAGACTTTAGCAAGAGACACCCAAGGTTGAATCACAGTTCATCCACCAATTTTTTTTGCAACATACTAATAGAACTCTGAGTACATCACTAACGAGCTCTTAATTTTTCTGAAACTGAGATAAAAGCAGAATATGCGATGTTTAAACCACTCTCCACTTATACCCTCATTACAAAAGACCTATTACAGAAAGTGAATTATCCCCCATGAATCCACTCCAGAGCACTCTTATCTTCCTCTGAAGCAACTGCTGCTAGCCACAGAATACCCTAACACCCAGAGCTCGCATTCAAAACCCTCATGTTCGCTCAAGCTATACTGCTTCTCCTTCCACTTTGTCTTATCCGTTTTACTTGCGTAGTTAATGGAAAATATTTAATTTGCATCTTAAAGTATTTAATTAATCATACACGCTACAATTTATATTCCCAGAAAAAATACATTTCACATGTTCTCATATGGATAAATTACACCTTCAAGGAACGGAAATTAGTGTTTTAAAATATTAATTAAAACTTAAATTAAATTTCTTAAACTTAATTTTTATGCATTACCAGTAGAGAAACAATGTCTCTAGAATTATAAACAACATCATAACAAATTTACTCAAAGTTGATAGGACCATAAATCTTTCTTCTAATTAAGCATTTTTCACAAATAAAAGATGGCTGAGGACTAAAGAGATAGAAGTCCTTCACTTGTATTTTGCCAGATCAAGCTAAATACGGGTCATTGTTACCTGATAAATGACTTCAGAAAAATGACTTGGGAATTCTTACATCTCACTGTGCTTTCCAAATCCCTACGTTCAAAACTCTCTCACACAAGGAGAGGCAACGTTGTTGAAAATCACTGGACATTGACTTACTCCCATTGAGACCTTTCTTTGTGAAGTCATATGAAGAAACATTATATAAACAGATACACTTTTTTCATATAATGGGGGAAGAGCAGCGGAGGCTTGACAGCCATACCCAAGTTCTCAGAAAGTCATTATGTTAACATAGACATTACTAAGGTTGCTGAGACACATAAAACTTGCATATGGCATACATAAGTCGCCTATATGAAGGAAAGGCAAATGCATGTGGGATCTACACAACACAAACACAAATTAATCTGGCAATTTTTAAAGCTAAACTTTAGGGAACATCATGGTTTAACCCCAGCCAGCAAGTAGGACCACACAGCCGCTCGCTCACTCCCCCCCAGATCCTGTAGGGTAGGGAAGAGGCAGAAAAGGATGGGAAACAGGAAAACACCCAAAGACTCGTGGGTTGAGATAAAGACAGTTTAATAGAACAGTAATGAAAAAGGATAATGATGATAACAATAATAATAATGGTAAAAGAGCATGTAAAGTAAAGTGATACAACACAAGTCACTCTCACCACCTGATGATCGATTGCCCAGCCTGTCCTGAGCAGTGACCGTGGATTCCTGCCCCCCAGCCAACCCCCATTTATATACTGAGCATGGCATCTATGGTATGGAATATTCCGTTGGCCAGCTTGTCCTGTCTATGCTCCCTCTCAGCTTCTATGGGAAGCTGAAAAGTCCTTGGCTAACATAATCACCTGGATACGCCTAAAACAATGTGCATTATCAGCATCATTCTCACGCCTAACCCAAAACACAGCAGCTACTAGAAAGAAAATTAACTCTAACCCAGCTGAAACCAGGACAGGGAGGAAAAAAAAACACCCACTAGATACAATAAGAAAGGTGCCTACAGTTACAATCGTAAATTCATATTAGATATCCCTTCCAATTTTAAAAAATGCTTAGCCCTCAACAGCTCTGTATACCACAAGATCCTGAAAAAACCCATAATATAACAATATGAGGGGAAAGGCTAAATGAGATTACCTTCTCTAAATGACAAAGCTATTTGCATTTAAGTGGCATGCAAATAGTAATTACATTTTGTATTTGCATAATAATTAAACAATCCCTTCAAGACAAGGTGTGTCTTGTATAAGCTTCACAATTATTAACTTCTTATCTTAAACTAACCCTTGGTTTACCTACAGAAGCCTTGTTAGTGCTGCTGTAACCTCCTGGGGTAAACCCCTAATTCATTGCTGTAACTTATGCCTTGTACCTGGTCACTGAACTGAATGACTATGTACACGCACATAACCTGTTGATACTTTACGTATGTTAGACAGTGCTGTGAGTCATTACAGATGACATTTTTATATATTATATGAACGAACACAAATGGATTTCCCATCTTAGACGGATAAAGCTAAAATTTGACATGAACATTCTAAACCATGTTTTTCCTCACCCCCACCCAACATTTTTTTATATATAAAAAAGTCAGTATTTTGACCCATATTTTTCATGCACCAGTTAACTAGAAAATTACAGAACCTGAAGAGCTCAGATAAAATTCATCAAAGGGATTAAAACTACGCATGCCTCCTCCCTCCAGTAGCATGGGATGCGACTGCAATGTGAATTAAACACTCTCAAGCCTTTGAAAAATGAGGACCACTGAATTTTTAATTTTGTTAACTAATCATTAGAGAACTGGAAATTGCTGTGTTTCTGACTGTTTGATAGGTAGCTGCTTCCATAAAGCACATTTTTAATTTTGTAAGAGCTGGCCTGCTTCCCAGCAGCACATTGATTTGTGGGACCACTACTTACAGCACCTAGAGCATAATTAAATATTAAGTCCCTCCTTGATGTATGCAAAGTCTGACTAAGAGGATTAGTAGACACACTGAGGGTGGCTTTCACACATTTTCTGGTAATTGAACACTGCAATATCATTAAACTTATCTTTACTCAATAGAAATCCACATTCATCCTTTACAAATTCTGCTGTCTCTTTTTGTACCAAAGAATGGTAAAGGAAAAGTGGGATCCCCTAAAAGTATGTAAGAAAAGTCAAGCAGGTAAGGACAAAACAATCTGGAAGTAAGATAATGAAAACATTTTTTGAAATATTTATGAATTAAAGTTCCTTTTTTTAAAAAATTAAACAAAACCACAAAAAAAAAAACAAGCCCCCAAACAAATGTTTAAATGCATTCCTCTACAAGCTAAAAATAGCCTCTGAGCCACCCACACTCTTCTTTTTCTTTTAAAAAAAAAAAACA
>VFFE01007040.1:63215-90937 GCA_008921705.1 Burhinus oedicnemus | reverse complement strand
AAAAAAAAAAAAAAAAGAAAACCCCTCCTCATTTAGATTACATCAATACTGCAGAAGCATGGAAATGGTAAAAAGAACAGCAGTATTAAAGTAATCTTTTTACGCAAGCAGGTACATGCATTAGGAGATGGTTTCAAGCTTGTTTTAAAATAAAAAGTGCTAAGAAAATTTAAGATACATTCCTAGAGTGAAGACAGATATAAGCCACTTCATTAATGTTCTGTTTACAGGCCAAATTTAAATTTTTCTGTATTATTATGCTTTTTGTGTGTTTTTTTTTTAATTTAGTTTGTAATAAAAAGACAGCAACAAAGGGCATTAACATAGAATCATAGAATGGTTTAGGTTGGAAGGGACCTTAAAGATCATCTAGTTCCAACCCCCCTGCCATGGGCAGGGACACCTCCCACCAGACCAGATTGCTCAAAGCCACATCCAACCTGGCTTTGAATATCCCGGGGACGGAGCATCCACAACTTCCCTGGGCAACCTCTTCCAGTGCTTTACTACCCTCACAGTAAAGAATTTTTTCCTACTATCTAATCTAAATCTAGCCCCTTTGAGTTTAAAATCATTACGCCTCATCCTACCACTACACTCCCTGATAAAGAGTCTTTCCCCATCTTTCCTGTAGGTCCCCTTTAGGTGCTGGAAGGCTGCTATAAGGTGTCCCTGGAGCCTTCTCTTCTCCAGGCTGAACAACCCCAACTCTCTCAGCCTGTCTTCACAGGAGAGGGGCTCTAACCCTGTGATCATCTTTGTGGCCCTCCTCTGGACTCGCCTCAACAGGTCCACGTCCTTCTTATGCTGGGGACTCCAGAGCTGGACACAGCATTCCAGGTGGGGTCTCACGAGAGTGGAACAGAGCGGCAGAATCACCTCCCTCCACCTGCTCACCATGCTTCTTTTGATGCAGCCCAGAATGCAGTTGGCCTTCTGGGCTGCAAGTGCACATTGCCAGCTCATGTTCAGCTTCTCATCTATCAACTCTCCCAAGTCTCTCTCCTCAGGGCTGCTCTCAATCCACTCTCCGCCCAGCCTGTATTTGTGCCTGGGATTGCCCCGACCCACATGCAGGACCTTGCACTTGGCCTTGTTGAACTTCATGAGGTTGGCACGGGCCCACCTCTCAAGCTTGCCAAGGTCCCTCTGGATGGCATCCCTTCCCTCCACTGTGTCAAACTCTCCACACAGTTTGGTGGTGTCAGCAAACTTGCTGAGGGTGCACTCAGTCCCAACATCCATGTCAACAACAAAGATGCTAAAAAATAACAGTCCCAGAACGGACCTCTGAGGAACAGCACTTGTCACTGTTCACCACTTGGACATCAACCCATTGACCGCAACTCATTGAGTGCGGCCATCCAGTCAACTCCTTATCCACCAAGTGGTCCACCTATCAAATCCACGTCTCTCCGATTTAGAGACCAGCATATCATGCTGGACAG
Organism: Burhinus oedicnemus; assembly: GCA_008921705.1. Lineage (NCBI taxonomy): Eukaryota > Metazoa > Chordata > Aves > Charadriiformes > Burhinidae > Burhinus > Burhinus oedicnemus. The sequence goes on along the minus strand of VFFE01007040.1, from coordinate 89,489 downwards.
TGGCAAATGCTTTGCACAAGTCCAGGTAGATGACATCTCTTGCTCTACTCACCAATGCTGTAACCTCGTCGTAGAAGGCCACCAAAATTGTAAAGTGCTATGTGCCTTCTGTGAAGCCACGTTGGCTGCCACCAATCACCTCCTTATCTTCCATGTGCCTTAGCAGAGTTTCCAGGAGGATCTGCTCCATGATCTTGCCACGCACAGAGGTGAGACTGACCAGGCTGTAGTTCCCTGGGTCATCTTTTTTACCCTTTTTGAAAACGGGGGTTATGTTTCCCCTTTTCCGGTCAGCGGGAACTTCAACAGACTGCCACAACTTCTCAAATATGATGGATAGTGGCTTGGCAACTACATCCGCCAGTTCCCTCAGGACCTGCAGATGCATCTCATCCGGTCCCATGGACTTGTGCACCTTCAGGTTCCTTAGATGGTCTGGAACCTGACCTTCTCCTACAGTGGGTAGTTCTTCATTCTCCCAGTCCCTGCCTTTACCTTCTGCAACTTGGGCAGTATGGTTAGAGCCTTCATCAGTGAAGACTGAGGCAAAAAAGTTGTTGCGTACCTCAGCCTTGTCCATGTCCTGGGTGACCAGGTCTCCCATTTCCTTCCTGAGTGGGCCCACATGTTCCCTACTCTTCCTTTTTCCTTGATACATTTATAGAAGGCTTTCTTGTTTCCCCTGACGCCCCTGGCCAGATTTAACTCTATCTGGGCTTTAGGTTTCCTCACCTGATCCCTGGCCGTCTGGACAATTTCTCTGTGTTCCTCCCAGGCTACCTGTCCTTGCTTCCACCCTCTGTAGGCTTCCTTTTCCTCTTTGAGACTGTTCAGGATCTCCTTGTTCATCCACGCAGGCGTTTTTGCCTGATTCTCTCTTTGTTGGGATGCATCACTCCTGAGCTTGGTGGAGGTGGTCCTTGAATATTAGGCAGCTTTCTTGGGCCCCTCTTCCTTCCAGGGCTTTATCCCACTGTATTCCATCAGGCAGGTCCCTGAAGAGGCCAAGTCTGCTCTCCTGAAGTCCAGGGTCGCAAGCTTATTGCAAGTCCTCCTCGCCACCCTAACGATCTCAAACTCCATCATCTCATGATCCAGCCAAGGCTGCCCTTGCACTTCACATTCCCCACCAGCCCCTCCTTGTTGGCGAGAACAAGGTCCAGCATGGTACCTCATTGGCTCCTCTGTCACTTGGAGGAGGAAGTTATCATCAGTGCATTCCAGGAACCTCCTGGATTGCTTACAGCCCGCTGTGTTGTCCTTCCAACAAATATCGGGGTGGTTGAAATCCCCTATGAGGACCAATGCTTGTGAACGTGAGGCTGCTCCTACCTGCCTATATAGGGCCTCATCCGCTCAGTCTTCGGGGTCACGTGGCCTGTAGGAGACTCCCACTGTAATATCACTTGTCCCTGCCCTCCCTTTGACCTTCAACCATAAGCTCTTGGTCGGCTCCTCATCTATCCCCAGGCAGAGCTCCATGCACTCCAGCTGGTCCTTGACCTAGAGGGCAACACCCACTCCTCGTCTTTCCTGCCTGTCCTTTCTGAAGAGTCTGTATCCATCCATGTCAACACTCCAGTCATAGAAGCCTTCCCAACACGTCTCTGTGATGCCAATTAGATCATACGCTTGCCAGCGTGCACACATCTCCAACTCATGGCATATCTAAAGAAAACTAGAATACTTATAAAGCTTACATACTAAGAAGAGAATGATGACTGTCTGAAATAGAAAAGAATAGGACATGGACTACAGAAACGGAGATCTTACTAGCTGTACTTACTCTAAATTATCTTTAGTGTACGTAAGCAACTTTGATATCAAAGGAGAATGAGCAGCAAATCTTGTATTTCGAGTACCCTCAATTTTGGGCATTGGTTCTTAACAGTCCTAGCACTTGCTCTTCAAAAGTCCTTCATCTTTCTAATTAGAAATGAAAGTCTTTAGCACCTACTGCAACCAGGCTCTGAGCACGTCAACAAACTTTGGTCAAAAGAAACATATACCAAAAAGTTAATGGGCATTTCTGAAAACAGAAAGCCACTGTTTCAGACAATCCGTCTGTGAAACCAGTTCTCAAGTACAGTAGGTGCATGGACATTTACTGGAAGCTTCAAGTTTGTCACACACAGACAAGTACTATTCTACTAAGCAGGAGGAAAGGAGAATCTAAACAGTAAGTTACAGTCATGTAGAATAAGAAAGTATTTTAAGAAGAAAATTAGAAAGATTGAAAGCTAGCATTTTTTTTAAGCTTAATATTGCCTTTACTGCCTAATGGCTAGAGAAACTAAAAAGAGATTACAGCTCATGAGACAAATAATCATGTCAAGTTTCCACAGATTGTTGCCTTGTTCTTTTCTTAGTAATTAATGACTAAAAATAAGCAGCTACTAACAGAAACAAATATAATTAATGAAGGATTAGTCTTCCACACAGATTATATGCTATTTTATGCATGTTTTAAACAACAGAACAGGATTCAGTGTTCACCTCAAAACTCATAGGTATGAGCCTGGTGTAATTACACTGATAAAGGCTTATTTTTATTTCAGTTCAGGTTCAGAAAAAGTGATGCATATTTAATCAAGTTCCTGAAACCCAATGAAATACAAAGAGCACTTGAAAGGAGAATAAATTAACTTCCTCTAAATCTTTTAACCTAATTATGGTATTCATTAAAAACATTTGATATCATCTCATTTCTCCAGCCTTATTTTCCTCTTTCTGTTTGTGCTTCCTCTAAATATCAGGAAAATGAGAAAATAACGTATTGTTGGTGTCATCATTGAAAGCTGGGGAAAAAAGTCACAATGTTTCCATCAGAAATACAATTAAATTATGATATCCAAGTTACAAAATTACTCTGTATGACCCTTGCTCACGTCAGACAAGATAGTAAAAGATCTGGGATTTTTTTCCTTTTAAGTTAGCTACTCAGTCTAATAAAGCTGGTTTTAACTTCTTCACAAAACACTTGTCATTAAACAAAAACTAAAAAATTCACCAAACCTTTCCTGTTCATTGCCTGGTGAATACTTCCAAAATGTCATGAAATGCTACATCCATCTGGACTCAAGTTCAGTGTTATAACCTTACAACTGCTATTTTGATAGTTAATTGTCAAAGAAGGAATTTACCAACACGATCTCTTTCAAAACCATTGTATAAAATAACAACATTGTACAACATAACAAAGTTCCAATAAATAAACCTGAAGAGTTTTCCCTTGAAATGTTACATTTATTGAAAAGTAGTTTGTCATTCCAGGTACACGGGCAAGTCTACTTCTTTAATTGTGGTTTTTGCCCATTAACCCCGAAATCCAAGTACTGCACGAAATGTGGTTAATACGTTTTAATTGGTGTTACAGTCTAGCTTGAAAGCTATGCTCAGTAGGACAGAGATGTATCCAATTTTATTCACAGCAACAACATTAATACCGACAGGCTTAAGAGATGTCAAACAACCACCTTTCTTTTAATTGCTCCCTATATTTATAGTGATGTTACCTTAGAATATTAACCTCTTACTGAATTTCAGAATAGGGAGGATATTATTTCAAGTATTTTCTATTTTATTTTATGCTAGATTCTCACTTCATGCCCTTTATCATTGTAGTAGACAAACCTTCCATAGGACACTGTTCATTTATCATTAATGTTTTAAAATGATCTTCCCCCCAAAGAAGAGGGGGGAAAAAAAACCCCAGAATTTTCTACTGATCACATTAGGTCATATCACATACCAAACCAGTGAATTCCTGAGTTTACCTGAAGCCTCCAACTAATTCTCCCATCTTTGCCACTACAGTTTTCTCTATTGGAGAGACAGGCATTCCCTTCTTTACTGGAAAGTGCTGCATAGGAGTTATTGGTCATGGTCTCTGCCCCAGAACTTTAAATCAACTTGCAGGCATTCCAGCCTTGCAATGCATATAAAGAACAAAATAATTCAGTTCACAGAAAATTGTTGATAAGAAGCAGAGTAGAAGGGAGAATTTTGATAGGTTTCTCATACTCTGCATATTAACAAGACTCATTACAGTTGAAATAAATGGACTTTGGGAGCTTTACATTCAGATGCATCACACTGCTATATTCCAGCCAGAACCAGCAGGACAGTGATTATCTAAATCGAAATTATTCTTCATCAAATGGACAAACCCAGACAAAAAAGATACTATTACTTATGTTGCTGCGCAAAAGCTCTACCGTCATGGAGGATGCTATGAACACTCTTAAACTGAGTGACAGAAGAAGTCAATTTTCTGCCAAAGAGGACTGCAGACACTTTGACAGGCTGCCGCCTTTTCATCTGTTGCACTTCAATCTGTTGTAATGTCCACATACATGCTGAAGAAAAGGTAGAGCCATAGATTATTTTCCATGCTAGATTTGTTTCTCCGTTCCTGGTATGTGCATTCAAATCATCCTGCCCACATAAAATGCAGAAGAACAAGATCAATTCTCAAAGTTTATCTATCTAAACTGCTCTTAGAAGTGATAAACAGTGTCTAGCAGCCGTCTAACAGCAGAATACTCTTTTGTACTTGTTGCATGTATCTCTTTGGAACAGAAGTACTTCAGAAAAGAGTTTTGTATGAATAGTTAAATGAGAAGTATCTGTTCATTTATCATGGATGATATAAAATTACCTTTCCTCTGTCGCCCCCTCCCCCGCCCAAAAAAAAAAAAAGGAGGGGGGGAAGAAAATATTTCTACTGAAACCACTAAGTTACAGATACAGTGGTATTTCATTTGGAATATTCAAAAATCCATCAATATATATCAAAGACCCAGCCAGGAAGAGGCAACTCAGCAACATTAAACCCAAGACAACTTCCTCAAATGAAAAAAAAAAAAAATCCCTGATGAATTAATTTCACCTGTCTGCAGAAAAAAAAATTTGAAGTAAATACGTTTATGCTGCTCTGAAGGAGAAAGAGACATCATGGACAGAATGTTTCTTAAGAGCTCATTAATATTCTGTCAACAATGACAAAAAAAAAAGGTCTCGGGATCTCTTCATCCTTGGAACACAAATACTGGCAGGGATGTAGATACAAAATCCCAGAACTTCATTTTCTGCTTCCTGTTTTGAGTATTTCACATCTCAGCTCTAGTCCAACAATGGAGATGGAGTGTGCTGCTTGGTTATGTTGTTCTGACAGAGAGTATCAAGACAGACACAAGGATTCCATTGCACTACGGTATGGGTCAGAACACCGCTAATTCCTTGGTAGGAAAGGGGACAGGATGCTTTTATCTGGCTACAAAAATCTGTGGACTTCATGTATCGTAAACCTTGTTACAGATGATCTTTAAGGTCGCTTCCAACCTAAACCATTCTACCATTCTGAGTCTATGAAAGAACAACAGCATCTTCACAGAGACATTCGATCCCAACAAATCATTTTCAATGTACACTTGATTCATGGATTGTCATTTGAGTCCCCAAACCACATTCTCTATCAAGTCACCATCTTAATAAATACCCTCATTTTCACTGCGGCAGGAAAAAGGTTGAACCTCAAAGGACACGGTAAAGTTTCACATTACTTGCCAAAGGAATTTTATAATCATCATGGCTACAAAAGCAGTCAAATCTCTTACCAAATCTTAACTGGAGGTGTTACGAATGGCAAGCTGATCTAAAACTGAGCATTAAACACGATCAAGGAAAAACACCTTATTTCAATGACAGGCTTTTCAAACAGTGTGCTTAGCTTTCTCTCGCCTGTGTCCGCATCCTTACAATAGAAACAAAGAATCATAGAATAGTTTGGGTTGGAAGGGACGTTTAAAGCTCATCTAGTCCAACCCCCCTGCAATGAGCAGGGACATCTTCAACTAGATCAGGTTGCTCAGAGCCCCATCAGCCTGACCTTGGATGCTTTCAGGGATGGGGCATCTACCACATCTCTGGGCAACCTGTGCCAGTGTTTCACCACCCTCATGGTAAAAAATTTCTTCCTTATATCTAGTCTAAATCTTCCCTCTTTTAGTTTTAAACCATTCCCCCTTGTCCTATTGCAACAGGCCCTGCTAAAAAGTTTGTCCTCATCTTTCTTCTAAGCCCCCTTTAAGTACTGGAAGGCTGCAATAAGGTCTCCCCAGAGCCTTCTCCTCTCCAGGCTGAATAATCCCAACTCTCTCAGCCTGTCCTCATAGGAAAGCTGCTCCATCCCTCTGAGCATTTTTGTGGCCCTCCTCTGGACCCGCTCCAACAGGTCCATATCTGAAACAGTTTCAGCCTCAAACCTGTAGATGAAACCATGTCCCTTCTGGGCTAGAAGACATGAAATACAGAGGCTGCAGCTAACCAAAAAGGCAGGACTTCAATGCAGGACTCTTCGCTCCTTCCTTGCCCAAGACACGACCAGCACTGAAGAAACACAACACTACTACATTAGTTGTATACTGTTTCTCAGAAGTGTTAGAACTGTACCTTGGAAGCAAGATTATATTCAAACAATATATTCAACTAAAAGATCATCACATTGAACCTAATGCAAACTTTAAACTCACTGGTAATAAGATTAAGACAGCCAGCATCAACTGTATTTCATGTTCCTTTTTATCATCCACATCTCACCCAGATCTCAACAGAATTATTCAGGGATGTGCAAATATAAACTGTGTGGATACTAGTTATTTTGCATTTTATGTTCTCCTAGTCTATTTCTCTGTGATTTTAAAATAAGGGATGACTCAGTTTGCTGGCATTGCATGAACAGGTTTTTGTAATGCCATGGAAAAGACAATTGCTGAGGTTTGGAGCTATGAAGCCCACAAAAAGATGGAGATGAAGCCTTGCTTCTGGTACAATGTATGGGATTGCTCATAGTATGATGGCACTAATAACACCAAGAAATAGTAACAATGACAACACTGAAAGAGTTGAGCAAAACAATCCCCTTCCTCACATTAGAAATCTGTTTCTCTCCAAGAAGTTAGCAGGTTGGAGATTTTTAGGTATTGTTGCTTTCAAGTGCTGTAGGAAGCACAGAGCACTCACATTTGCTGTTTAATTTGGGGGTAGGGTGTGACACAAAGGGAGATGGAAGAAGAGCAAAAATTCTAAGAAGCATTCTTTATGAGAACAAAGAACAAAAAATTACGGCCTATATTTTAATGACAGACGGACACATTTTTCAAAACCTTGCAAATAAAAGAAATTTTCTTAAAAAACCCCAAAAGCAAAACAGCTCCCAGAAACACCCCATCAAGTTATTCCAAAGATGGAAATTGTACTTCTTCCTGTAGGATTAGCTGTTGTGGCAACAGCCATTGCTAGGCCTCTGCTGCACGAATATGTGCATGAGCTCTTTTTCCATCCACCATTTCTAACAAACATGTCTTTTGACTCTGTTTAAAAGGGAGGACTTTTGTGCAATTGTAAATCTGACAAAAAATTCACAAGTGCAAACATGCATAATGGAACAATATTGTAAAGCCATGGCTTTTAACTTAAAAGCTCCCTCCACTGAATAGGATGAGTTCAGTGGCTTGTTTTGTCCAGACTGCCCAGGCTTCCCAAACTCAGAAAACTGTAACTGTCTTATCTGAATATGAAATTATAGGTAAACAGGAGCATAAATGATCCAAGAACTCACTTCCTGTTACTGCCTAATTTTCTGCAAAATCCAGACATCCAAAGCAAACAAGTACTCACTACAAAAAAAACCCCCAACTAAATAAACAAACAAAAAAATCCACATCAAACCAACCAACAAAAAAAAAAAACAAACAAAGCCCCAAAAACCCAGAAGAAAGAGTTTTGGACTTAATTGTGGCAGTTTACTTACCTTAACGTACAGACGATTTTTTTAATAGCACATTGGACAACATCCTTGGGAGAAAGACCGAGATCTCCAACAGCCACTTGTAACAACTGTTGTATCATGTCCAGGGGTTGACCATCTATACACATAGCTACTGCTTGGTCATGGATTTTTTCTTTCTCTGACCTTGACAAATCATATAAATAGCCATACTTCTGTAGTGTATCCTGTGAACAGATAATTTTTGAACATGAATCAGTGTACTCTTTATTTACATGGATGTATCATCCAGAGTCATCTACTACGGAAAAGATTGATGGAATTGAATTTTTCAAAGACCAGGTCAACAAAAGCAAAGCTACAAAACATTAATAAAATATGACAGAAGATTGATGTCCATCACTACTAGTCATGGCAACACTCAAAACAAGCACCTGATCAGTAATCATTACCTGTTCACTGTTTTTCAAGTACATGATAAAACTATCAGTGAGTGTTTCCAGATGAGCAAGAGATTGCCGCAAATGATTCAGAGTTTCTTCATAAGCAACAGATGGATTTTCAGCATCTTCCATGTCATTCCCAGAAGTTTTTTTTCTTGATTTCTCAGAAAGATGTTTTACTGCTTTAATAGCCTTCTTTGTCACATCTATCCTGGCTTCAACTGGCAGCTGAAAAAGATAACTCAATATTTAATCATTCATCATCTGTACACTAAAATTTTTATTACACCAGTGCCTAGAGGTCAAATGGCTCCACTGTTGTACAGCACACACATAAAACTAAATGAAGCATTTTATGAAAAGCAACCTTATTTCTTAATAGTAATTTATTTTAAAAGTATCAGTATTCCATTACTTTCTTATGTTGTCCTTTCTTTTCTTGATGTTGAATCTGACTCATATTAAACCATATGAAACTTATTTTTCCTAATAATATTCATTGTTTTTGTAGACTGCCACCTTATAAGCTTTGTTTTTTAATCCGGCATTGAGAGATGGCTGGGGATCATTTTACAAGATTAACTGAAAATCCTAAATGTTGAAAATTAACTTAAGGTTAGTTTTGTTAGGTTTAGACCACTGTTTAAAACATATCCCTAAGACTATAATCATAAGCAAGAAACAGTAGGAGGTCTACAACTTTTAAGTCAATTTATTTAAAGCACAAATCACACAAACAGCAAGTTACTCTTCGAAAGACCTGTACAACTAGTTCTATCTAGCCATGAACTGAAACAAGAAAGTCTGGGTTGTTGTGGGGGTTTTTTGTGGTCCCCCCCCATTAAACGTCTCAGAGTCATACATAACACTGAATGAAGTTTCCCCTGCTCCCCCACGTAGCATGAAAGGGTCATTCCAGTGCATCAGAATGGAACTTAGGACTTCAGAACGCAGCCTGCGCAATGATCACAGATTCCCAAGCTTCCAGAAACCACGAGTATTTTGGAAAGGGATACAGACAGAAATATTCTATGTAACAGTACTTGCAGCAAACTGTGTGCTTTTAAGTCAGGAAAAACACAGCTTCAGCTTTAAGTCCAAAACAAAGTCTGAAATATGATTTTAAAACTTCATGTATAATTTGTTTATAACTTCAAGTACAGTTTTAAGCATGCTTGCAATATACTTTGTAATGGGTGGGGGTCTCCATTGCCTAAACTCACAGCATTAGGTACTTTTAACATCAGGTGTTTTAGTTACTGGAATACTGGACAAAGACATACAAACAACTTTAATTTTCAAGTTGAAATAGACAAGAAATAGAAAACCACACTTAAATCTGTATGAAGAAAGAGGCTGAAATACCACAGAAAAAAGAAAATTAAACTGCTATAGGATTTTTCATAAGGAAGTCAAATTGATGTTTACATCGTGAATCAAACTATCTACTTGTAAAGAAAGAGAAAGCCTGATAGGATTAGTTAGCAGAAAATTTTACAGCTCATATATTTAAATTATTTCCCCCCCCTCAAAAACACAGAGTGAAAGATGTACGGGTTACTCCTGATTTTTAGTGCTGTTGCTGCGAACCACAGTAATGGTGTACTGGACATTTTTAATGAAAAAAGCAAAATGGGTGGACATTGTTGCAAGAACCAAGAAAACTTGCCATCATTAACAGGGTAAATACAAAAACTATTTTAATATTCAGTTTCAAGCTCAACTCAGTTCCATTCCCACCAAAAGAAATTCAGTATGATTCTATTCCTTTGAACAAGGTCTCATAGAATCATAAAATGGTTTGGGTTGGAAAGGACCTTAAAGATCATCTAGTTCCAACCCCCCTGCCATGGGCAGGGACACCTTCCACCAGACCAGATTGCTCAAAGCCACATCCAACCTGGCCTCGAACACTTCCAGGGATGGGGCCCCCACAGCTTCCTTGGGCAACCTGTTCCAGTGCCTCGCCACCTTCATAGTGAAAAATGTCTTCCTAATATCTATTCTAAATCTCCCCTCTTGTAGTGTGAAGCCATTACCCCTCATCCTATCACTGCAAGCCCTTGTAAAAAGTCCCATCCAGCCAACTCCTTATCCACCAAGCGGTCCATCTGTCAGATCCATATCTCTCCCATTTAGAGACAAGGATGTCATGCTGGACAGTGGCAAATGCTTTGCACAAGTCCAATTAGATGGTGTCAGCTACCCTTCCCTTATCCACCAATCTCTAACCCCATCATAGAAGGCCACCAAAATTGTAAAGCACTATGTGCCTTCTGTGAAGCCACGTTGGCTGCCACCAATCACCTCCTTATCTTCCATGTGCCTTAGCAGAGTTTCCAGGAGGATCTGCTCCATGATCTTGCCACGCACAGAGGTGAGACTGACCAGGCTGTAGTTCCCTGGGTCTTCCTTTTTTCCCTTTTTGAAAATGGGGGTTACGTTTCCCCTTTTCCGGTCAGCGGGAACTTCAACAGACTGCCACAATTTCTCAAATATGATGGATAGTGGCTTAGCAACTTCATCTGCCAGTTCCCTCAGGATCCGTGGATGCATCTCATCCGGTCCCATGGACTTGTGCACCTTCAGGTTCCTTAGATGGTCTGGAACCTGATCTTCCCCTACAGTGGGTAGTTCTTCATTCTCCCAGTCCCTGCCTTTACCTTCTGCAACTTAGGCAGTGTCGTTAAAGCCTTTACCAGTGAAAACTGAGGCAAAAAAGTTGTTGAGTACCTCAGCCTTCTCCATATCCCCGGTGACCAGGTCTTGCGTTTCCTTCTGGGGAGGGCCCACATTTTCCCTAGTCTTCCTTTTATCACTGAAGTAGCTGTAGAAGCTTTTCTTGCTACCCTTGACACCCCTGGCCAGATTTAACTCTATCTGGGCTTTAGCTTTCCTCACCTGATGCCTGGATGCTTGGACAATTTCACTGTGTTCCTCCCAGGCTAACTGTCCTTGCTTGTCTCAGTATCAGGTTTTACTATAAGCAGGCAAAAGGTGATACTCTTCATATCACATTAAAATTTAATGACTACAGATAGATTTACATAGCCATTTCGTAAACATGGTAAGAGATGTAAACAGCTACATATTTCATTTTTCCCCTGCTACTGTATATTCTAATGTTCAAAATGCAATTAAGAGGTGCAAAAGGAAAACAATTTAAGTATTCCATCTAACTGTTATATCCTAGAGAACAGTGTGAATGTACTGCTAGTTTAGAAGTCATGATGCCGTAAGCATACACAGAATAGAACATTAAAAAAGAGAACACAGGTTCTTTCAAAGACTATTTTAATTTTGCATTCATATTTGCATAGTGCCAAACTGCAGTACTACCAATGTAACATTTCTCTGGTTATTTTATTCCAAAACATGAACGGCTATCCTCCGTACTTCTAGTCAGCTTCAGTAATGAGATTTCATATCATATCCAGTGATAAAAAAAAAAGTAGCTTAGGGGCTAGTTCAATCCTTGTTTGCATGTGAAGAGAAGTTTTCTTTTTAAAAAGCTTTTACAGTTTAAAAAGACTTTTAATTCTATAGGCTATAATGTGTAATGAAAAATCCTAAAAATCTGTTTTCTTTTATTTTCAAACCAAGGAACATCACATACTATTTCAGCTCAACAGATTTCACTCCTCAGGGTAAAAACTCATCTCAGAAGCTGATTTCCTCCAGAATACGTAAGTATTTCTTAATAAATTATTGTACAAGTAGCATTCACCTGCCCATGAAGACGCTGACCCTGCCACATATATTGCCAGTGATTAGCATGTAACTTTGAGATGATGGAAACAGCTCCCCTCCTTTTAATGCCACAGGAACCTAGGATCCCAGCAACACTGAAACACAGAATGGTTGAGGTTGGAAGGAACCTCTGGAGAGCATCTGGTCCAAATCCCCTGCTCAGGCAGGGCCACCTAGAGCCAGTTGCCTAGGACTATGTCCAGATGGATTTGAGTATCTCCAGTGTGGGAGACTCCTCTCTGCTCAACCATGCCAGTGATAGGTCACCCTCTTAATGAAAAATGTTTCCTGATGCTCAGACAGAACAGTTTGGTCCAGTTCCCATCTCTTCAACTAAATCCCAGCTTTACAGATTCCACCAACGAAATGTCATGTAGCTACAAGCCAACCAGATATACTAAAATGGAAAGCAAGTTACATTTGTTAATTAGTAGGTGAAACAGTAACAGAGTAACAAAAGCTGGTTCCCAATTCTTATGGGGGGTGTGGAGAGAAAAAGAAGAGCAAAAGCAAGAAAACTTGCGGATCAAGGTAAAGATAGTTTAATACATGAAGGAGAGAGGGGGAAAAAAAACAAACAAACCAAAACTAAGTGATGTAATCACTCACCACCTCCCCGTGGGAGAGCAGACCAATGCCAAGCCAATCTCCAAGCAACAACCATCTCTGAAGACACCTTCCAACCCCCTGTTTGTTACTGCTGAGCATGACATTATATGGCACAGAACGCCCCCTTTGGCCAGCCCAGGTCAGCTGTCCTGGCTGTATCCCCTCCTCACTTTTTACCTACTTGCAGTGTACTCAGGGCTGGGGTGTTGAGAAAAAGAGAAAGTCTTGATGCTGTGCAAGCAGTGCTCAGCAATAGCCAAAACACTGGTGACAATAGCTGTCAACACTGTTTTAGTCACAAATGCAAAGCACAGCCCCATAGGGGCTGTTATGAAAAAAGATAGCTCCATCCCTACCAGACCCAGTACAGCTCATCTGGAGATCAATGTAGAAGTTCTAATGCATGTAAGGAACGAGTTAAAGAAAAGACATTATTCATGAAATTTCATATGATGCAGTCTAGAAGCAGATGTAATTAAAATAACTATATTAATGGCAAGGCACAAGAAGGTATCTAAAAATGTACTGGTATCAGAAAAAGAGGTACCGTCAATACCCATGAAGAAAACAAGGTCAGACAAGACAAACCGACTGAACTGGAGTACAGTGATAAAAAGAAGCCAAGTAACTCAAAAGGTAACATCTGAATGCAGTCATGCTATGTAAGAACACTATTAACACATTTCTCGTGTATCTTCAGGCAATGTCACGCCCTGTCTTTTTCCTTAGCATTTTATACAATGTTAAGAATTTAATCAGCCAGGCAAAAGATACCGAACATTACTTGGAGTTTTTTTTAAAACTGAGCTTTTTATACAATTATTAAAAATGGCATTTAAAGTCATTAAAATTGAAAGAGAAAATTATGCAGGTTAATATCCAGTCATAACAGGTTCCCATTCCTCACCCATTTGGTGTGCGGTCAAAATGTGGACATTGTATTCCTGCTTAAGCAAGAAGAAAGTGGTCAAAAAAAGCATTACTGACTCAGACAAAATAAGAGTCAACCTTTCAATTAAAAACATTAAGTTGCAAGCAAAGTTTTTTCTTTGCATTAGAAGTTGGAAAGTAAGCTATACAGGATGGACTAGGAAACAAAAAAATATCATCAGCCATAGTTTGAATGAATGTGGTTGAGCCTATGGAAGGCTGCAAGGAAGAGCCTGTGTAAGGAAAATTCCAACTTCTTTCTCTATAAAGGACGTAGCTGATGATACCACTGCTTTTTATTCTACTTTTGCTGTCTAAAGCTGTAGTGTTTTCTTCCTAATCAACATATTGTGCCCATCCCCACTTGTAGCGTGTCCTCAATAATGAAAAAAACAGTGATTAAAAGAGTAATTGTTTTCAGTTGTGGTTTTGTTTTTTTGGTTTTGTTGTGTTGGGCCTTTTTTTCAAAGTACTGTTAATCAACAAACATCAGGGCAGTGACTTATGAGCTCTGAAACAGATGGTTCTTTGAAGACATAATCGACATAATCTAGCACAAAGAACAAAATGCTGGCAAGAACAGAAAAAAAACCCCAAAACAACAAATTACCTAAAATGCTTCACACAGATCACACAAAGTGGAATAAATGGGAAATCATCAAGATAAAAAAGTTGATATGATCATTACTATAATTAACAATCTATGAAGTCAGCATTACCTAAAAGCAAACAGGCTCCTGAAAGAAAAGATGACAGACTCAAAACGCATGCAAAAGTATAAGCAGTAGTTCCACTGAATATTTGGAATATCTCCCTTTTAGGAAGAAATCTGTTCCATACATGCTTACCAACCCAGAGGTGGACTGAATTAATATTTAGTGAGAAAAACTTTAAGTTATTCAGAATTAAAAGCACTTCTGAGTGGAAGTGCCACAAGCAGCAACCTTCTCCCTGCTTGCAGCAGTGAGCTGCTGTGGTCAAACGATCAATAGGACTTCACCTATTTCATTTACCACAAACACAACAGGAATATTGCATCAGTCTCTACCTTCTTCAATTGATGACGGATGCTGATATACTGGGCCCAAAGAAGAGTTGTAATAATAATGAAAGAGCTGGGAAAAAAAAGAAAACAAAACAACACCTCCCGCCTAAAACCAAACAAACAAAAACAAACAACCAACAACAAGAAAAACAAACCAGACACACACCAAAAAAAAAGAGCAGAAAACTTCCCAAAGTTAGTCCATTTAATTTATCAAAGCCCAGGTGGTTAAGTGGCCTCCACCAAATGTCTGACTGGAAGCAAACTTTGACTACCTCTTTAGTATAGCAGACAAAAGGTCTATTTTGTCTCAAAGCTAGATAAATTCAGTTTAGCAACGAAAGGCATTTAAAAAAAAAACAAAACCAAAAAAACAAAAAAACCAGGGAATAATTAGCCACTAGAGCAATCAAGGATTACCCTGGATTCACAAGTCACCCTTAACCCCGCAAAAAAAACATCTCTTGTAGGATACACTGCAGATCAAAAAATGTTACGTTTTGGGAAGCAGTCTTATCTATCTCATACCAAATATCCAGTACATTAACCATGTTACTTTGGGTCTGTGATTTATCAAAGTCCCACTACGATGCATCTCTGCTCACACAGTTCCCACCACCCAGTGTCATCGCTTCTCTAAACCCTTAAGGTTGGGGAATGGAATGTCATCTTCCAGGTGGTAACTCATTTCTACTGATTGCAAGAAACACGGGAGAAAAGAATCTCTGAGCTCTTAGAGCACCTAAAACCTCGTTACACCCTAAACTGCATGTCAACATAACAATGTTAGTTGCCCTCTCACTAGTGCAAACTCCCCATCCATTTCTCCCATTTCTCCCATTTAGACATCCTCTAGCTCCTTTGCGCTGCACATTCATCCACCCTTCCATTCAGTCACCACTGGCCCAACTCACCAGAAAGTAAATTATCCTTCATTTTCAATACTACGTCCTTCCTCTCAGATGTCCATTTACCAGCAGCACACAAGGAGCAACAATGCAATTAGCAGCTACAGCATCCTCACACAATGCAAATACAAACTATTTCTTTCTGTGACCAGGAGGAAGGTTCTGTAATAAATCAGACCTCCAGCTGCCCTCTCTCTTTTACCAATCCATGCTCCATGCTGTAATTATTGTGACTTTACACACAAATGAAGTATCTCATGCTAAAACATGAGGTTTTAAAAAAATAAAGAAAACGAAGAGGTAATGGAAGGCGAGATGCGAAGGACAGGGCCCCTGTCAAAGCCCAGCACATTCCTGTCTTTCTCAGTAAGAACAAGAAGTTGCAGAAGTCAGCCCTAAATCCCTGTGTTCTCATTCCCTTTTGTACAATTACACATTCTGTTCCCAGGTTCCCTGTCATATCAAGGGCCACACAAGTAGAAGAGGTTTCCTATCGCTTTGCTGGCCCATCACCTGCTTCTCCTTACTACTGTTGATATATCGAAACAGTGGGGGATATTCTGATGTCTGCTTCCTAAGTTCCCACGTGGTGACAACAGCAATGGTACCCTTGAAGTTCAACTCACGTAGCCTTCACTACTATGCAGCCTACCTCCCATTACCCCTCATCACTCAAGACTTTTCTTATCATTCCTGACCAAGAGGGGCTTTTAGATAGAGGTGCTGTTCCACAGTGACGATGGAGTGCGTTTCATAACCTCCCTGGACTATTCTCTCTCCTTTCCCCCCTCCCCTTTAGAAATTTTGAGGGAGGAGGGGGGCGGTGTATATATGTGCAGCAGTTGCCTTTTTGGTTTTTTCCTCCCCAAACAGGGAAGAAGCCGATTCACCTCTCAGCACTCCTAAAAAAACTACTTACAGTATCTCACTTTAAGCTTTCTCTGAAGGTCCACTTAAAAGAACTCCACTAATTTTCTGTATGTGAGAAAACTCAGCTATCTCAGTGATGGCAGAGATCATTTCATGGTAATGACCATGGGTTTTTTCAGTCCTTTACATATATTAAATACCAGTGCTTCCATGAAATACAGAAACGTGCATCTGTTATGGGGAAGAGAAACTCATACAGTAGAGTACTTGGCCATAGAACTGGGCTGGGAAGAAAGTGCTGAATTAGAGATTAAAAGAGTGATTGTATGATCAGTGCAGCCTCAAAACAGGATAAAATTTTAAGTAAAAGGTGCAAGCCAAAGGCAGCTTTTATGTATGAAGGCTTTTTCAGATCAAAGGTAGAGGAAAGATCTCTCAGAAATAAGTTTTCAGGTTCTACAACGATAATTTTTCACTGTACACTTCCACTTGAAAATTGGATGGGATCCTGAGGCAAAACTAATTGCAAGCTGGTTAAACAGCTCTTTCCTTCCCAAACCCAGTGCAGGGGACACACTAAATCAGCTGATTTGACTAACAGTTTCAAACACTTCTTGAGTATCTTTCACGGCGAAAAAGCTCACAAATTTCTACTACAAAGTTCTGCTTGGCCACCAACCACAGTAACTCTTCCATCAGTATCTCCTTCCTGCTACTCCTACTCATTGTAAGAGAGTAGAGAAACTGTAGTAGAATCCTGAACAAAAACAAGCAAATGAAAATAAACTGTGTGTTTCAAAACAGATACAGAGTGGAGGCTATCCATCCTCTCCCTGCATCAATCATCTGGAATAAATGAGAAATAATCTTTAAATGTCCAAGATACATTAACAGCAAGAGTTTCAAGTAGTCACTAGCAGTGATCATATGTGAAGACAGTATTCCATTCTCATGAGACAACAGTCATCCACTGGCTTCCTCAGTCCAGGGTCAGGTCTGGCAAGTGAGATCTCAGGGAGAGTGTCAGTCTTTCCTGATAAGCATGAAACACTCAGCACTGTTATGTGATAAAAAGGATCAAAACACTTAAACAACACAGTGGTTCTGCTGAACAGGCTTAAGAGACAGCTGATGGAACTAGTGATAAAACATGTTGGTCTACCACGACAGACAGATCAAAGCATCAATTTGGTGCTGACAGAGCTTTTCATTTTCCCAGGATTTCAATGAATAGCAAAATTTTTTCACCAAATTCTGGTACAGATACAGGTTAGATGGGTTCTAATAAGTTTATATTAATATTGTGGGAACACTAAAACAATATCCAGAGAGGCAAGAAACGACACCTCATTGAACATGGTGAATAAACACCTCTGGAAAATGAGCACAACTCAGAATAGAGAAGATAAAGACACAAAAAAACCCACAAAATACCTCCTCTTCATCATATTTTCATTTCAGATTAAGTTAGAAAAGACATCTCAAGATCTTTTAATAAGGAATTATCTAAAAAAAATCTCATCTCTTTTTTTGTGCTTAGCAGTAAAGATACATAAGAAAGTATGGGCAAAACTTTGTTAGATATATCCTTATAAGTAGGTTTCTCTGGGCAAAAAGAAACTGCAGATTTGGTAATATATGTTACGGACATGAAAGCACATTCTTTCAATAACAGGCTTTCAGCCAGATGGAGGTTATGACAGAGTTTATCATTTATATTACTACAGTGCCTAGAAACCATATGCATTGGCCCAGAACACTTCTCTGTCGAGCACCCTATTCAGAATGCAAAAGCCTGGTACTAAACACAAGCCTGCGGCACAATGAATTTTAGGGTGAGCACAAGTAAAATAAATAAATACACAAGAAGAATCATCGAATGGTTTAGGTTGGAAGGGACCTTAAAGACCATCTAGTTCCAACCCCCCTGCCATGGGCAGGGACACCTCCCAATAGACCTGGTTGCTCAAAGCCCCATCCACCTTGGCCTTGAACACTTCCAGGGATGGGGCATCCACAACTTCCCTGGGCAACCTGTCCCAGTGCCTCACTGCCCTCATAGTGAAAAATTTCTTCCTGTGATCTAATCTAAATCTACCCTCTTTCAGTTTGAAGCCATTACCCCTCGTCTTATCGCTACATGCCCTTGTAAAAAGTCCCTCTCCAGCTTTCTTGTAGGCCCCCTTCAGGTACTGAAATATCTGATTCTCTGCTGAACCAGAATACAGAGACTTTGGGGTTCTGCAGAGCTAACTCCTCTAACTGAATAAAAATGCTTTTTATACTGGCAGTCATAAAAAGAAGAGATAGGCAGAAGAAGGTAGGTTTATGAATTTATCTTTTAAAAATGTAAAATGAAAATGTAAAAATTTGCTGAGATTTTCTTGCTGATACTATATTCAACTACGCCTCACCCGAGGCCTGAAATTCTTCAAATATACCTGCTTACCTTTGTGACAGCTTTTGAAGAAAAGGTAATTTCATCAATAAAAGTGACAATATCATCTGGTTCAAGTCTATCCAAGTATTTTGAACACATATCATATGCATGGAGCCACTCATCCATGGTTTCTGGTATTTTTTTAATGAGATGGTGATCGCCATTCCAAAAAAGTTTTTGTAACCAGACAGCATAAATAGAGCTTGGTGACAGCACGCTGCCATCTTTTTTAGGAATTTTGGGAGCCAGTTTGGAAATAGATAAGATATTTTGACTTGTAAGGATGGGCTCCAGTGTTTCCAGAGGATTTTCATTTTCATCTGTTAGCTTTTTGTAATTAAGACCTATTGACAGAAGCAGAGAGAGGAAAACAAAATAAAAATTATAGTTAAATCTACTCAAACTCTACATTTATGTGTAAAACAATCAGTACTAAACCAGTATCTGCAGAACTAGAAAGACTCTACTCCATCTCCTTTTGCAATCATACATACTGACAGACTGGGGAGAAAGACAGGTTTTTATACAGGTGACACTGGGATTTTATGATGTCCCGATGCACGCAAAATCTCTCAATCCCTGGAACTTATTTTAACGTTACATATCAATACAGACTGAAAACGCAGATTCTCAAAGAAGCAAGAATATACATATAGTACATACAATGATGCTACTATTTTTTTTAATATGAAGCCTAGAAAACCTCGTGCACCTCAAGACATAAGTTTTCATTAATTAAAAAAAGATGTATTCTGATCATATAACAATGAGCACTTAGTACCTATCTCAGCAAAAATGCAAGGCACTAACCACAAGTAAACTAAGTAAGGTCAATTAGAGACAGGACATGTAGATCCATTTACATGAATATCTATATAATACAAGAGTCCTGTTACTACTTTGGCTTCTACAGGAAGAAAACCCTTGCAAATTATTCTAGCAACAACAAAATATTTCTAGCAACAGTACTACTTTATTCTCTATGCATATAATTCCTAAGACAACTGACTTCTACTGCCATGTTTTTCTTCATATAGTTAGGGCCTGGAACCTCTACAAACACTTTGATATTGTTCCTTGCCTACTATCTATAAATTATACTGAACACTGAGAATTTTAATTAAGGGTGTAATACAATAGATTTAATTTTCTACCATACAAAGTGACTAATTTGTGTCTGATGTACAGTCCTAGGACTTTTTTTTTGAGCAACATTTTAAAGTAACTTTGAAGGCAAACAATAACTTGACAGATTTTTCTTTGACAAGCACTGCAGAACTTGAGTGTTTAAACACGTCAATAAGAATTGAAAGTAATCCTTCCTCCCCCAAAAAATTATTGCCTTTTTTCTTCCCACAATACATGACTTCATATGCACAATCTCTCCAAATTCTTCAGCACAGTTAGTGTCTGATACATATGAGGTTCCAATATTGAATAATTAATTCATCCCCACAGCAGGTAATCTCATACAATGCGCATTTTTCATTCTGAAACTGGATTTGGAGTTATTCAACTGAAATTCAAGATACTGCTAATACCTGACTAACAAGCAAATTGAAACTAGTATTCAAAATTTCTGAGTGATTTCCAGCAGCTTATTTCTATAGGCATTGTCTGATAATGTACGAGGACAAATAATGTTGTAGTTCTTCAAAAGCAAAAGGTAACAGCAAGGATAAAACACAAAATAAAATTACCCTCTTTAAAACAAACAAACAAAATGATTCAAGTTCCTGATATATTATGCAATTCATACTTTTGAAAGGTAAACTGTCTCAAGTTCTTTGAGAATAATCATGTTAAACTTGCAGTGTTAAAAATTATGCTCTAGGAGGTCTGTATTTTTTCTTTAAAAATTCTCTATGAACCTCTTCCAATAATTTTAACTTGCATCACCAAAAGAAACCTGTTTTTAAATATTTTTTCCTTGCTGTGATGGAGTAAACTAAATTTCCAGTAATACAAAGAGAAGGAACTCCCATGAGACACAACTAACCTACTAAATTATTTGCATTCATCTGATATGTTCATTGAAAAAAAACATTACCTGGAGATCATAATCTAGATAAGCATAATCATGTCAACACTCACATAACAGAATAGTAAGTACAGCTATGAAGAAAAGAAACAGGAACTCTCCTACCTGGTGCAACTGCTTTGAATTTTTTCAGGAGTCGGATGTGAGTTTCAGGTTTAACAGCATGCTTCACCACTTCTGAGCAACCACAGTTTTCAAGAAGTGTAAAATAATAAAGCAACCGCTGGTGATCTCTACCTTCAATACTTGGGTAAACATATTTAACCATGTGTTCGTGTAAGGTTTCAGGACTGGTTTTCAAAGTCTCAAAGAGACCAAGACTTTGTGCTCTTTCTTCTATTTCCAGTGTCGATAACCTGCATTTAGAAAGAAGATTGGCTTGAAAAGCCTGGATGCGTCATGAAAGACTCTTCAGCTGCACACTTGGGAGACAAGACAGTACTTTACTTTGTTTAAGGTTCAACTTTGTAAGACATTTTGAAAGAGTAAATACTCATTCATAAATATTTAGATAGTTGTTACTCTCCATAAACAAAAGCTAAGGAGCTCGTGTGTTTCCTGATCTTGTTATCTGTTGACTTGGACATGCAGATTAAGGGTCATGAATACTGAAGTGGGATTCAAAGCAGCATTTCACATCTCTAAATACAGCTATATGTAAAAGTAGACATATGTCCAGAGTATGTGTACATGAAGCCTTTTAAAAAAAAAAAAAAACACCACCAAACAACAAACCCAAAAACAAACAAAAAACCTCATGGCTGAATGCAGCTGGGAAATCCTATTGCCCAATTAGAAGTTCCCTCAATCTATTACATTCTATTTTCTGTAGTCAATGAGCACCTGTGCATGCTTTGAGAGATATTATCACTGAAAATTGGCTCTTGCCCACTAGTTAATCTATTTGACACTATTATTCATGCTTAGCATATTTCATTTGACAGTTTTATCAAGTTGCTTCTCAGACTGTCATCCATGAAAGCTTATGAAAAGATCAGCAAGTCTTGCGTTGACCTCAGCCAGTCTCACCGCTTCAGGAAATTTTTTTCCTGACCCTTTTGAAAAGAATACATTAGCTCTTTCACAGCATGAATTCAGGCACCTCCAGCTGACTACATAAAAGATCACTGAATGCAATCACTCCTTTTTTCCTCAGCTGGGAGAAAAATGGGTGCATATCAAGGAAGACTCAACTTTATACCTTTCTCAACTGAAAGTTTTACCTAAAATCTGAGGAAAGAAGTAACCTACAGATGACTACCACCTTCACTCTTCCCAGAGTCCAATCATGTGCCACATTAGGTAGTATATTTCTTTTGGAAATCTGATGTCTTCTAATCCCATTTGATTTTCTTCTATCTTAAATTTGATTAAATTAGTATTTCAACGTCAATTTTTCCTGAATATAAATGCCACATGTAAGTTAGTGTTTCTCTTTGATACCCAAGTAAAATTTGTTTCAGTTTCATTCCTAAAGATGATTTTCTTACAGCAAACACCACAAACACAACCTTCTCTCAGTTAAAAAAAGGATTCTCTGATTTCTGAGGGAGAATAAGTTATTTTTGAGTTATTTTTACATCTAGAACCTGCCCCAGTTAGATTGTTAACCTTGTAAATATTATTTTAATTCTCTAAATTCTTGTTATTTGTTAAGTGTTCTACCATATTACTTGAAATAAGTATGACATTAATGGAAATAAAGCATCATTCACTCTTAATATCAGACAAAACAGATGCTTGGACCTTTCAGGAGTGTGATCTGAACACATTTTTCTGTACTTGAAGTTCAGACTAAAGGCTAGATGGACATTAAATTGTATCAACAGGTTCTACAGAGGTTTGCCACATGTTTTTGGGGCAGGGCTGGTGGTGGATAGGAAGGGTTCATTACGCTGTTCAGAAAGATTCTTGAATAATAGATTCTGTGACAGGTAAACATAAAATTTCCTGTCATTGAAATCATAAAATTCATTTTATAGATTTTTGGTAATCAAACGTGATCTTCAAAAGATATTATTAAATTTCCATTGAAATTTTAAAAATGTAATTCCAAACAATTTTCATCAGACTCAAATTCACAGCAGAACAGGAAAACATGTGATGTTTATTTGCCACCAAGTAATGAAAGAAATAGTTAATACAAACTATGTAAGTGCTTCTTTTGAGCTTCTCCTACATAAAGTGGCTTACAGAAATTCTGCATCTTTGGATAAAGAGATTAAGTCTTAGAATAAACTTCTTTCAGTTCAGAACGAATGCATAACAAGGCATGCATTATTAATGCCATAATCCCAAGACTAAAATATACTGTAATGGCCATATGCTGTCAATCAACTTTAAAATGAGATTATGATATAACAAAAACATGCTCAGCAGCATATTATGCTATTATACATCAATTTTCAAGACTTTTTTGAATTTCATTAGGGAAAAGGTTGTTACTTTGTACTTCAGTGATTTCAGAATTCTATGAATACTAACTCACGGAGGACAAGAACAAAGAAAATGATAGAAAACTTGCAAAATATGTTAGCCCCAGAGAAGTCAGCTGGCTCTTTCACACTCACCCCAGTGCTGCCATGTTTATACACTAACTGTCTGTTTTGTTTAAAGACCTAAATAATTTAGCAGCATCAAAATTTAGAGGGTATGACTTCTCTGTTTTCTGAAGGAAGCAAAGAAAATCTCAGAATGCTTTTTCATCCTCTCAGATCTTGCACCAACATCTATCAGGCTTTGGTTTTTTTATGCTTCATGTTTTATAAAACATTTTAATGCTTTTTAATTAATAGTTAATGTTAAGAGAGGTACAAATACTGCTGTAAGCTAAAGCTGCTTCCACAATTTAAAATCTGAAACAAACGAGACTAATTTGATCATGTCTGTCAGAACAGTAGATAAGAGCTGCTGTGTTACACAGGGGGCTCTACATCACTGTCATCCAAATGCACTTTCAGGCAAGTAGCTTAGTGTTTCATCGAATGCGTTTATTCATCTTTCAGTGGGCAAAAAATACTTGTCTGACTGACAAGATGCCAAAGTTTAAAAAGAAAAGAAAAAAAAAAAAAGCGCAGCTCTGGAACCAACTCTGGAATAGAAACGCAAAGCATCCCTCCCATGCCCCCACCAATGCCAGGTGTGGTCTGCCATAATCTCGTAGGCTAGAACAATTCCAAGGAAATACTGGGAAAAAAAGGGCTTCTACAAAAAACTGGAACTGAGATAAATAGATGAATAATGTGAATGGGAAGCTCCAATATATTTATTTCCTTTGCTATTATGTAGAAGAGAGATCAATAAATAGCAAACTTTTTTTTTTTAAATAAATAATTATATAAAAACAACCAAGCCTCAGGACACATTCCAAGGGACTGTAAAAATAACTACAAGCTAAGTTGCTGTCAGAGAGAGCACTAAGCATTCGAAGCTGTGGAAACCTAAACACTGAAACAAAGTCCCAGGATACTCTTAAGAACAGTAAGACACATAAGGACTTTTATCCTTGCTTGTAACACCTATTTTCATGGATGATTACAAAAGTATGAAAAGACAAAAATTGCCGAACTATCACAGCACAAGGAATATGAAAACACAAACCAAACTCTACCCCCAATATACTTCCATTTTTTCATAGGTTAGCACATATTTCTGTGTAACAGAATTCTACATTTATTTGCAGGGGAGACAACATACCCACTGTCAGTGAATAAAAATTCCAGATGGGTCATATAAACTTCCCAAAGTGGAACATTGTATCGCTGAGCCAAAGAAACAGCAATCTTGTAGACGTTTTCTTCAAGTGTTCTTATAGAGGAGAGACATGAAAGAAAACAACGAAAAGAAACACTAAGTCCCGAGAGACATGACATGAAAAGAAATATTTACATTAGAAAAGTAATGGTTTCTTTTTAAGTTTTTTTTTCATAAACCAAGAAACTAGAATCACAGTTAAATACAAATACACT
This sequence comes from Burhinus oedicnemus, assembly GCA_008921705.1. Lineage (NCBI taxonomy): Eukaryota > Metazoa > Chordata > Aves > Charadriiformes > Burhinidae > Burhinus > Burhinus oedicnemus. The sequence goes on along the minus strand of VFFE01007040.1, from coordinate 64,696 downwards.
GTGTGTCTTCGTGCATTTCCTTATACTCAGTGCTGCATTTGGGGAAAAAAAAAATAGAAAAAAAAATCAAACTACAGAACTATTCCAAAGACAGGCATCTGCTCCACATACACTTTGGCTCTCAATGACAGTTTCTGATCAACCTTTGTGCTAAAGCAAAAACCTCAGTTTTCATTTTATTTCAATTACAAAGTGGTAAAGGATGTCATGTGCCACAGTCAGTATGTATTTGATTCAGTTGCAACACCTACAGTGTTTTAGGACAACTGCTATGTAGGTCCTCAACGCTCTTCCTAGAAGTTCACAGACAGAAACACTCAGTATTTGCAGACTAAAAGAAAGTGTGAAAATGTCCGGCTCCGCTCTGTAAACATCCAAGAAATATTAAAAGCTGGTTTTCTGTTACTGTATATCCCTTCAACAGAACAGATGGAGACTCTGCTAAGTGATGAAAGCCTGACGTTAACTTCATATTAATTTTTACTAATCCACTGAAGCTAACATGGCTCAAATAGACACACGTGGGTTATGCTGGTATAGGTGCAATACAAAACCATTAAGGCTGATGTTGGGGTTTGGGAGTTTTGGTTTGTTTTTTTTTGTTTTGGCTTTTTTGTGTGTGTTTTTTTGTTTTGGTTTGGTTTTTTTGGGTTTTTTTGGTGTGGTTCCCTGCCTGAATAATTCTGAGAAAAATACTAACTGTTTATAAGGGCATCCTAATAGATCTGTCATGAACAACTTTTTTAAAATTTAATATCAATACTGCTGACCATATTGTTTTAGATTCTTTAATTAAAAAGTCACGTGGGACTAAGGAAAAAAGCCTTATACAACATGAGCTATTACAAAATACAAATGCAACTGTCAGTAAATTAGTTTACAAAATTATATTCACATCACTCTTCTTCAGATTCATGTTAAAAAGAGTAATACTGGAAGGGTGGAGACTTTGCAAAGCAACAATAACCTCTAGTACAAAGTTTTCTATACTATCATCATGATCCATGTATGACAATAAAAGAAAAGCAGAACATCACCACCCCTGGATTACAGACCATACCCTCCCAGTTCTTTTTTTGTCATTTACAAATGTAGATCTATACCATATCTTGATCTATGCTAAACAAAGCTTACAGCTGGAGTCTATGGAGTCTCTCTGCCCTTAGTGAACAGCTGACACATCCATACACCTTAATTCTGATTTTTAGATGCTCAATCCAACATATCATTACATTCCACTGTGACAGTTAATACAGATATTGCAGAATTAAAATAAGATCTAGGATACAGAGATGCCAAGAATGCCAAGAAAATGCCAAGAAAGAACACAATGCTGAAAAGTCTTCACAACCAGCTATCAGAATAGCCTTTGTATTATAACTATTGCCCTAATAGTTTAAAAAACAAACAAAACCACAAACAACATCAACAAACCATAAACAAACAAAAATCCCAAAAATGGGGGGGGGGGGGAAGGGGGG
>VFFE01007040.1:31587-63195 GCA_008921705.1 Burhinus oedicnemus | reverse complement strand
GTTTTTTTATTTTTTTTTTTTTTTTTTTTTTTTTTTTTTAAAAACTATAGTTCATTGCAAATTTTGATGCTTGGGCATATCCTAATAGATTGGTAGGGCAGGTTTACAGGAGATGAAAGAAGATCAGACCTGCACTTATGCTCTGATTTCATTCATCCCTTATTAACTTTAATGTTAGCAGTTAATAAACAAAGAGTTATAGTTTCCATTTAAAGTTATCAACCCATTTATTTGAGCAACATTTCATTTAAGTGGAGTAGTTGAATAAAAAAAGGCTCCAATTGTAGCAGCGTTACAAGGTAAATATCTAAAGCAATTGGTAACTTATCCCTTCTAAAGGTCAGCATTACTTTCAATTCACTTTCCTGATTTAAAGCTTAAAGTAATTCCATTTTAAAATAAAGAAAATAAACATAATAGACATTACTTACTCTGCCAGTCCTAGTATTGTTTCTCTCTTGTACTGTCCATCTGCTGTAAATCTCTGCACATCCACTCCTTTACCAAGTCCTTGCAGAATCTGAGCTTGAGTGAAATCCAGGAGTCGTTCATTGTAGTAATGAAGCTGATTTATCAAAATTGTGATTTCTTCAGGCCAGTCTGTATGGCCACACTGAGTAACATGCTTTGTGACCGTCTGAATCAGATCTTTTGGATCAGCCTACGAAAATAATTGAAGACAAACTAAAAAAAGCCCTGTAAATTTCTGTGAAAAATTTATCATTTTGTAATTGATCCCTGTGTTCAGAACTGAAACTTTTTTTTTTTTTTCATTTTTGAGAAGTTTTAAGTACAACAGAAATCCAAATTTTCTGTAAGGCCTATTCGCTATGACACTGAAATCTGTCCTTTCTGGAAAGTTTTAGACTATTCACACAAAACTTACCTAACCAAATTAATACTAACAAGTACTTCACTGTGACTGAATTAATTTGGTTTTAAACCCCTCATTTTAATTAGTGTTGAACTAGGCAAATGACTGGTAAAACACTTGAACAAATCAAAGAAAACTTACCAAATCTCTCCTCAGTTACAAACGTTACAAGTAAGTTTACTCAGAGACTCTACCTTAAAAGTAAGAATGGAAGCAATACTGCAAACTGGAGCCTTTTTGTTCCTGAATTTCTGATATAATCCTATTATACAGAATTGATAAAAAGAATAGCTTTGCATTTTAAGTGCTAAGCAGTGATACTTTCCAAGAACGAGAAGTGCTGCAGGATCTGTAAATCACACACGAGGCATTGCCTACACCCCAAAACCTTCAAATAATTAACTATTGCTCATCCATGGACAACTTTTGTTTTCAAAATACCTTCATCATAAATAAAACTTACTTTTATGCATTACAAATTTTGTATCAAGTGCATATTTAATCAACCACTAACTTCTGTACTCAAAATCCCACATAACAAAGCGAAAATTTAGAATATTAAACAAATACATTCTGCATGTTTGTAAGGGAAAAGGAACACGTACTGTAGAGTTCCCAATTATCTCAAGATCTGGACAGCAGCTATGTCTAGGCACCTCCACTTGAACGCAGCTATGTGTGATACGTAATCACTCAGCACACTCAATACCTTGATTTCTCTCTTCCCTGAAAAATGAGGCCATGAGCAGCACAACGCCAACAAGGAAGCACGGTGACTTCTGTGTAGCACCCACAGAGGAAGGAGTGCGCCAAGAGCCAACTGTCACTGAAATATTTTCTAAAAGAAACAGCCAATTTAACTGCTGTGATCTCAAGAATGTTACGTGTACTGGACAAGTATACTTTGTTTTTATTGCAGAATGTTTCTGCTGAATTAGAAGCTAAATTTATGAACACTAACTAGAGTGCACAGCAGGGTAAAACATGCACCAAATGTTTGAACCTTTAGGCATGCTTCAATTTTTCTATGACTTGCTGGTCATTCTAAATTGATTTTTTTTTTTCTTTTTTTCTTTTCAAGTCTTAACTGACAGGCTGCTCACCAGGTCATATTAAATGCTACAGGGCATCCTTTTTCCTCTCCACATGATATTTTTCTGAAGCCCTCTAAACATGCAAACTCACTGATTTTACAAACAACATCAGTAGCTGTTTCAAGGTTGCTTAGGAGATTGGTAACAGGATAATAAAACCTCAGCAAAGAGACAGGCAAGCAGAGCAGTGCCTCTACAACACAATTATATCAGCTGGAAACCAATCCACTGCTTATTATGTACCCTGGTATCTCATTTTAGGTGATACACTAGAACATGAGCATGGAGACAGGGGAAGTCAGAGCAAGATGAGGAAACCTGTTTAACATAATTGCCTATATCCTCTGTACAGTCCACTGAGGAAGGCAGGTGCCTCTGACAACCTATGAGGGTAAATTTCCTCTTTTTTGCTAGGTTTCCCTTCTCTCTGTAAGAAGAGTAGAATCTGATGTCAGCACTCTTCTTCTGGTGCGCAGCCCACAGGATTGTTCATGAAGTACACAAAGACAATCTTGAAGGTACTGCCAAACAAATATGCCCAAACTTTTCCTTGAGAAATGGCTTCTGAATATGAAAAGATAATATTTTTAATAAGTTTCCTGAATAGCACATGATTTTTCAACAATAACTTAAAATAATACTAAGACAGGTAGATTAAAACCATTTTATTTTTGATCCACTGTTGTCTTCAATTCATTGGGCAATCATCATCACCTTTAAATGTGAAATTACTTTTTAAAAAAGTAATCTGCCACCTTACTTCCAATCATAATATTCTGACAAAGTTGTCACCCTCTCAAATGACATCTATCACTAGTGCCAACCTTCATTCCCCATTTCTTAGATTTCCCTAAAAGCATCCGTGTGCAATCTTCCATGCTGCCTGTTTATGCTTCATAGGAACACCTTAAGGCTATTTAATCAGCTTAATCATTTTCCTGCTAATACCTTTGCCAAATAATACCTACGAAGATGCAATAACAAGTGTGCAGTTCCACCAGGACTGCTCTCTATCAAATTGGTCAGTACTGTTTCACTGTTCTTCTTATCTGAACCTCTTCTACTCTTTGTTTCAATAACAGGTTATAACAAAAATAAAATTAAAAAATCTGGACCAAGGACCGCTGTGTGATACAGTAGTACCACAACAAATAATAATGACAACAAACTGTTACAAGGATGGAAAGAGAAGGAAGTGGAAGATAATCTGATGTACATGTTGTTTAAAGGAACAATGTGATACTTGGATACACATATGAGGAATGAGAAACAAAAAAAATTAGATTGGCGTTTTTCACCAAGATAACTAATTCCCACTACTAAGTTATTTTCTGGCTTTGAAGTTCTGAAATATGTTATAAAAGGGATGGGTCTGAAAAGTATCACAAAAATTTATTTAAAGGATTTAGGAAACATGTCTTACAGTAATATACAAATAATGTATTTGGAAGCAGGGTCTACTGAGCTTATTAATGACAGAGTTAGAATAGAATCATACCCTGTATGAATACTGATGTATGTATATCCATATATATATATATGGTGAAAAAGTGCAACAAACTCTTCAATCTAGGAGATAAAAGTATGAGATCTGATAGCTGGTAAATTAACATATATACATTCAGACTAAAGAAGACACAAGTTGGTTTTTTTTATTGCAAGCAGTTGCCAAGGATTGTGTTGAGCTCTTCATCACCAAGTATCTTTCAATCAAGTGTTGTCCTATTTTATCCCTTACAAGACCTACGCTCCAAACTATCAGAGCATGTGAAATCAAAAATTAGTTCAGAGAAATCCCACAGACTGCTTTCTGCAGAGCCTACACTGACATCTGATGTGATAGTTCCTAGGTTTTTTTAATCTATAAAAAACAATCTTTCCTGAGTTGCAGTTGTTTGCAAAACTAATCTACTAGAATGACACAGTTTTTCTTCTCTCAGATTCTATATATTTAAAATGTTTTCTTAAATAATGGTCCTGCTTGTGCAGTACTTATTAGACATTCAACACAAGCTCAATGAAACAACATAAAGAGCTGAAGTGTTCCATGTCCAGTTGTGTAGAACTTGTATTTCATAATTTTAAGTATTTGTTCTTTAACACCTTCACATTCTTAATAGAACATGGTTTTTAAAAGATAAACACAAATATTTCTACATCCATTAGATACCTTGTTCAATTAGACATGATGCTTGTTCTAACAAACACTAATACAGAAAGATCATTATAGCTCTATTGCCAGAATTCAGAAATGTCTTAACAATTTTTAATTAAAAAGACCATAACAACTAGCTAGTAATAGTAGCTGGCGATAAAGAAAATCAGCAAAATTAGTAAAGGCTTACTCTTACTGCATCATTCATAGGGTTTATAAATTCTTTTGACTTTCTTAAAATTGTAATGGGTACTTAAAAAAAATCTCTACAGCAATTTATGAAAATAGAAATGAACTATGACAGGTAAGACTGATAAGAAGTCATACTCAACTTGTTCTCTTTCTTCTTTTTTTTTTTTTTTTTTTTTTTTTGACAGATAACATTAGAAAAAAACCCAAACTGCTACTACACTATTATCTCTGTTGGCTTTTCAGAGTCTTTCAGATACTTAGAAATTGTACCTATGTGTCCAACTCCCTGCTTTGCCAGATAAATCTCCTCTTGTACTTCTAGACAGACGTTTGAACACAGCTTCCCCTCCCTGATCATTCAGGAAGGGTATTTTACACATGAAGACAGCAGCAAACATAGGGTAAGTTTCCACAGAAGAGCTGACCCGAATGTGTTACACCCTTAACTCATGAGCCTCCACAGCATTGCCATGGGAAATCCCTCAAGAGCTACCCGCCAATGCATTTTACTCCTCTATTGGACTAGCCTTATGCTTTGTGCTGTAGCAGTGTTGTCTGGGCAACAGTGGCATAGACTTTGCTTAGGAATTAAAAAAAAAAAAAAAAAAACAGGAGAGAAAAGAAAAAAAAAAACCAAACACCCATCACTTCATCACAAAACTAAATTAATTCCATGCTATTAGATGTGATTTACTCAGCACAGACCAAGACAAGTTACTGTCAATATTGCAACACCGGCTGTTACCAGTAAGCCTCAGCTGAGGAACAGGGTCCACCTGACTAGATGTTTTAAAGCAGTATTTCTCTTTGACCATCCTCTGGGAGGCACACCTGTGAAGCCCTTCAGAATCTGTATGTCACTGTGGTATTACAAAAGCAACACTGGTTTTAAGAACAGATAAGAGGTTTTGATCTTGCCTGTAACCCGTGGTGTCCCCCAAGGGTCAATAGTCGGTCCAATCTTGTTCGATATAGTCATCAATGACCTGGATGAGGGGACAGAGTATATCCTCAGCAAGTTCACTGATGATACCAAACTGGGAGGGGTGGCTGACACTCCAGAGGGCCGGGCTGACATCCAGCGTGACCTGGACAGGCTGGAGTGCTGGGCAGAGAAGAACCTAATGAGGTTCAACAAGAGCAAGTGTAGGGTCCTGCACCTGGGGAGGAAGAATGCTAGGCACCAATACAGGTTAGGGGTGGACCTGCTGGAAAGCAGTTCTGAGGAGAAGGATCTGGGGCTCCTGGTAGATAATAAATTATCCATGAGCCAGCAATGTGCCCTTGTTGCCAGGAAGGCCAATGGAATCCTGGGCTGCACAGGGAAGGGTGTGGCCAGTAGGTCGAGGGAGGTCATTCTCCCCCTCTACTCGGCACTGGTGAGGCCACAACTGGAATACTGTGTCCAGTTCTGGGTTCTCCAGCTCAAGCAGGGCAGGGAACTACCGGAGAGAGTCCAGTGTAGGGCAACAAAGATGACTGGGGGATTGGAGCACCTCCCTTATGAGGAAAGGCTGAGAGAGCTGGGACTTTTGAGCCTGGAGAAGAGAAGGCTGAGGGGAGACCTTATTCTTGCTTAGAAGTATCTAAAGGATGGGTTGAAGGAGGATGGAGCCAGACTCTTTTCAGTGGTTCCCAGTGACAGGACAAAGGGCAATGGGCCCAAGTTGGAACATAGGAAGTTCCATTCAAACACAAGAAAAAACTTCTTTCCTTTGACGGTGACAGAGCACTGGACCAGGCTGCCCAGGGAGGTTGTGGAGTCCCCTTCTCTGGAGATTTTCAAGACCCGCCTGGATGCAGTCCTGAGTAATGTGCTCTAGGCATTCCTGCGTCAGCAGGGGAGTTGGACTAGACGATCTCTAGAGGTCCCTTCCAACTCTGAAAATTCCGTGATTCCATGATTCCGTAATTTCTTCACGCACAGCCCCGCCCCCCCGCCAAGTTGCTATTTCTTTCAAATCTCTTTAAAAGACTTAATTCAGCCATACACATCAGGAAAAAAAATGAATCTGAGTCAGTTTTACTCCTGTTCCTCTCCTGCTAAGGAAGTGGCAACAATTTTACAGCTATGGTAAGAGAGATAAATAATAAAAAGCTCTACTGTAAACACATAATTGAGATAATATTAGATCATTGTAAGGCTATTTAGATTGTTTACTTATTTTAAGACCAAGAATCTTTCCAATCGTTCTAAAAAGGAATATTATTCTTTCAGTTTTGTTTTTAGATGTAAATGATCTTCAGACTGTAATACAGAAATAATGAGGAACACTGATGAGAAAATCTGCTTAGATCATCAAGGCTTGTCCACTCATAACCACCCCAAATACATAACTGATGTTGTGGACCTTTCTGGATTAAAGTTGCAAAATATTTCCAGCATCTTTTGAACTGTAGACTTTTGGTAATGATCAAAAGCCACAATCACAGTGAACCACAGGAATCTGAATGGGAACACAGAGGACATGTTAGTTGTGCTTTGTAACACCACATTTGTTCTATACCATTTTAAGTGATCCTAAGAAAGGAGACCATGCTGCAGAGGAAAACACGTACATCAAGCAAAACCTGTGATCTCTTAAGGAGATCTCTTAGTCAGCAAAACTAAGAGATAACAGCACATGAGCAAAATAAGAGACATGGGGAAGCAGGGTGTAAAATTCCTGCTACAGACACAGCTGCACTTCGATCACTACCCTGTCTCTAGCTGTTGCCTGTCTCCAGCACTTCTAAGAAAAGCAAACTACACCTCTGGAAAGCACTTCCATTTCAGGGAGAAGAGGAGAACTCTCCCTAATCCTTGTAGCAGCTGCCACAATCCCTGTAGCCAGAGATTCAATGTGCTATAAATTTGATGGAGGGGAAGGCACGAAAAAAAGAAAGAAAAAAAAGAATGAACAGAAGCACATATAGGTGACACTTTTCCTCACGTATCGAAGCAGAAAAAAAGATTTACAGGAAAGAAATAGTTCACTCAAGAAGTAAAATCCACCCCTCCATAGGACAGCTTTTCATTAATTAAATCAATGACACTTGTCCTCAATTGAGTCTGTTGTCACATTGTGAGTCAAGAGTACATTACCTTAGACAGAGCACCATATGAATTTGGGGTGGTCTACCTTTCAGATCACAGCTGTCTCACGTCTGATCTGCTCAAAACCAAAGATACAGCGTATGGCTGAGATGGAAGACCAGAACATCCCAGAAATAAAACCTGTACTGTAACATCACTCAAGTACAAGGATATCTCAACTTCCTTTGTCCTCCCACTGCTGCAGCTACATATATTGTTGGGTGACAACACTGATTTGTTCAGGATCAGCTTTCACAACCATTTTTTAAATGGATACAGGAAGCAGCAAATCCCATCACCCACCAGTGAAACCACACCAAGACAACATACAGGGATACCTTCTAGAATACCTTTTATAAGCTACAAGATGCGTCAGAATAAAGTTGCACAAACTAACCAAAAAAGTGAAGTAGAGATGAGCAATAAATCCTCAATTATCAAACCTGTAGGTAGGTCTTACACATTCAAACAACATTAAAAAAATTTCTATTTCACATTTATAAGCTTAAGTGATTCATCAGAAATTTTTGTAACATCCTATAATCTCAAGTATACTTAAGTATCAGGATTTTAAAGCCTGTTCATACTCTTAAAAAATGTTTGTCACCACAGCACACCAAGAACAAATCACCTCTGTGTTGGTTTTGTTTGGTTGTTTTAATAGAAGGAATGTTATATGTTTTGAATAAGCAATGTTGAAATGCAGTGGCTGAAAACTGAAACACTTGGATAGGAAGACCGCTGCTGCTTCAAGGCTATTATGTTGGAAACTAACTGAATCTAACAGGGACAAAAGATTGCTCAAGATGCTGGTATGATTAAAGATATGACATAAGTGGAATCCCAGGAATATCTTCTGCCAACAAAGCCACCAGAAGAGACAGAATAAGCAAGGACTGAAAGTTAAGCTGTTAGCTTTGAATTATAAATCAGATGTTGCTAGCACACATCCTTAAAATAATATTACCTGTTGCTTTTATCTCTGCTTCAGAAATTACACTAAAAATGGTATTAGAATTAGGCTAAGCAGTGTACAGCATCTATTATACACAACCATGTTCTGCAGGATTTTTTTAACTGTATTTGCAGAGGTACCACAATCAATGACTAGAAATACCAAAATACTCAAAACCAGGAATAAAATGCAGTTAAAAAAATCTGATTTCATCTATACATTTTGTTTTAAGGTCAAACAGCCACCCATCACAAAATTAAATCATATACTCAGCTAGGGATACCTGCAGTATTTATCGACTATTGAATGTTAATATCTACATGTTAGTCTAGAAATTGCCTTGAATTTTTACAGAAGATATTTTAAGGTAAATTCCTAACAGATGAATCTTGGTTATAAAAGTAACACATGATCTTTTAATAGCCAGCAGCAGAAGGAACACTGACAACAAAGTGACTTTAAGCCCAAACAAAATCACCAGATATAAGTTAAATCAACATAGTTTCCAATACAGAAGCCAATACTGCTGCAGGGAAAAAAAAAACCAAACACAAACAAACAAAAAAACCATAATGTAAGAGGCTACTGTTCAGTAATCAAACATAAAAATAATTTGAAAAGCTGTCCAGGCAGTTGTTTTTACACTTATGTTAAATTACTTGTGTCTGAAGAGTTGAACAAATTGCTCTAGTGCTCTGTTTTAAATGCTTTTTTGCTTTGTTTTCAATCAGCTATTCCAGCAAGAGTGAAGAATAATTTGTCCCAAGAGAAAACGTTTTCATAGTTTCTTTTCTACCTTCTGTTCTCTTACAGACTCTCTTATTGGGTAAGATACTGACAAGTCAGGTTTAGGTAAAAAAAAAAAAATCTCATCATTTCACCTGAAAGCTGGTTTAGTGGACCTAACATGTGATATATAAAAGGTTAAAATATCAACTGAAAGAACACCTCTGGAAATAGAAAATTACCACATAGTTTTGAATGAAGTGCCTACTATTTCATAGCACATAATTCATTTCCCATTTGCAGTCAGCATTACTCAGTAAATAACATCACAGTTTAGGTAATTATCCTAACCTTCTGTCCCAACTCCCTTTTCTGTAAAAAAAAAAAATCATTGTGCTTTCTTTTTGAATAAATTATGTTATTCTATATTCTTTTAGAATATGTCTTTAATCTTGATCTATATGGTAGCAGCTGTAGTCATCTACAGACTTTGGGACAAGCATACGCTCATACTGTAAAACTTCATTACAATACAACACAGTTTCAGTTCAAGTCCAATATGGTATCCTTTTAATTTGTACAGTTACTTGATACATGCAAATGTTTCTATATCTTACTCATTTAAAGCTTGAAAACTAAATATTCCATGAGCTACATGACAAAACAAAACACATAATTTCCTCTTCCCTGACAGTTATTAAAATGCCAGAAGTAAAATATTTTTTCATTCTGCTCCAGGAGCACTGCTAGCATTTCTGATTAGAAGCATGAATTTCTCAGTGACCACCTTCTCTTATTGTGACGTATATTTTCATGAATAGCTTCTCAGGCTAAATTTATAGAGGCCAATCTAGCATTTATCCTCAGCTCTCCAAGTTAAAAAACAAACAAGCAAACAAACAATCCACCACCAAACAACCAAACCACCAAAAATCAAAGAGACGGAGGAGCCAGCCCTCTCACTTAATGGGAATTCAGCATTGTCTGAAAAGTTACCTATATTGCCATCCCAGAGGAATAAAATTTTGCTAAAATATTTTGTGTTCTAAGATGAATAGAAAATCTCAATCAGGCTGCTTGCAAAATTAATGACGTTTACTGACTGGAGAAAACAGTTACAGAAGCACAGAAAAGGAGAGTAAAAGAAAGCTAGAGCCCATTGACTAGAGCAAGACTGCTTCAAAAAGCTGTTGGTCACTGTTTCCCAGAGAGGAACAAAACCCTTTGCGAGAAGGAAAGCATTAGTACTTATCCTTGAATCAAGGAACTACCTTCCTTGCATGAAAAGCCACAAATACGTCTCCAGAGGAACACAGGACCTCAAACCTCTCCTCAAATGAAAGCCTGGTTTGAAGATCCTCTTTTTTAAAAGAGTATTTCTGAACAGCTGGCTCAAGAACAACACTCACTCCTCTGCTTTCAGAAGTAGGATTTAACAGAATAGCTTATATAACCCTTGAGAAATAAAAATAAGAAACACTGTAACCATCTCCTTTTCTTAAGTACAATTTATCTTTAAGAACTAAAACCAGGGAAAAAAACACAAGCAAACTACAAATAACTATTTAACAATAGCTCTTTTTCTGAGTCACCCAAATATTTGGTCCCAACTAAGAATGGCAATGTTTTGTAGCGTTGTGTGCTTAACAAAGAAATACGAGGATCTGTGAAACACTGGCTTATCTATATCAAACATACCCCAACCAAAGGAACACAGTTGTCACAATCTGACTGCAATGCCACTAATTGCTGGATTACTAATTCATCAATCACACTGGCAGATGTTAACAAATGTCCACAATGACTGCTACTTCAGGAGAGCTTACTTGAGTTTTAAGCCTTTGAACGTAGTAGCATTTAGTGGTCTCTCAATTTGTTAGCTGAGATATTAATTAATTTAAAAAAAAAAAAAAAAGAGTTTATTTGTTGAGGTATCAGTGAGGAATAAGCAAATCAATGAGGAAAACTCACAAAATGCGATGTGTGAAAAGAGGAAACTAAAAGGGTTAAAAAAGTACCTGAAAAGCGTCTTATAAAGCTGACAGCAAAAAGTTCTGAAATTCACTCAAAATTGCATAGTCAGCTACAGAAGTAGTAGGATCACTTGGTGACAAGGTGTGAAAGGGACACTCACTGCTAAGTCCATAGCAGAGGAAATCAATGAGATCTTTGTGTCAGCCCTCACTGCTGAAGATATGGGATCGAGAGCTCAGAAGACCTAGATGAGTTAGAAGATGACACCTGGGAAGTGTCAGGCCAATTAGGTCAGTTATGTACTTGCACACCACCATAACCAGATGGCTTTCACCCCTCAGTTCTCAAGGAACACAAACGTGAAATTATGTTAAATGGCAGGGTAAGGTGCATCAATGAACATTATAAAAAACCACTGCGCCAGAGTGCAAGTTCCATCTAAAAAATAGATCTCGAGAGGATCCTCACAGGCAGCCCAAACCAGCGAGTCTGATTTCCATCCCTGGTCAGATGGCAGTCTCTGTAATAAAGAGTAAGACCACTGAGCACATGCAATAACTGAGCTTGGTGGGAAAGAGTTAGCACGGCCTCTGTAAAAGGAAATCCTCTTTGTTAGCTTGCTGGAGGGTTATGAGTGTGTCAATGAACACGTGGACAAGGGGAATCCCATGGCAAAATATATACAGATCTTCCAAAATTCTTTGACAATTTTCCCCACCAAAGTGCAGTCAGGAAACTTAAGTTACCAAGGGATTGGAAGAAAGGTCCTTTTATGAACTGAAACCTGGTGAAAGGAGAGGTGAAAGCTTAGTGATCACTTTTCAGGTAGGGGAGAGACAGCAGCAAGTCCTCTAAGGGCAGGTTTTGAGACCACTTCTATTCAGGATCTCTCATCAATGACCTAAAGAAGGGATGAGCAATAAATATTAAGTTTTCTGATGATACTGAGCTCTTTGAATTATCCAAATGTCGTGCTACATGTCACGACTACACTGTCTGGACTACTTCTGTATTTAAAAAACAGAAAAAAAGATGACTTCTCCCAAGATCAGTTCTTAGTCTGCCAGTTAATGCCTCATTCATGGTGCCGCCCCTCTCCCTGGGTCTCCTCTCAGTCACAGACTGAGTCACACACATGCAGGAAGGTCAAAGGAAGAGAGAATAGCGCAGCATAGATTCAAGGAGTTCTACTCTCATGTCTCCCAATTTTTCTTTTGGAAATATCAGATATGCACTAGACTTAGAAGCAGAAGCATACACCAAATGAGATAGATTCCGCCCCCCCCCCCCAATATTAATGACTAACAGTATCTGAACATGTACAAGCAAACAGCCTGATATATTAAAAGATAAGAAGTTCTAGGCATAAACAGCAGCATGAAAAGGAAATGGAGCAACCTAAAGACCAGCAAAGAAACTTGAACTTGATGCTGAACATAAAACAGATAATTCAAACGGTGAAGCAAAGGGGAGAAATTACACTGTCAAAGGAAATCTGCTAGTTCTCTGCATCACTAGCCAAACAGAAAGAAGGGGCAAAGAAGAGCCAGTAGCCTGAATCAGGACTCAGAAGAGTAAAGGTGGTCATGTTTTATGTCCATCGTAAGCCAAGAATAAAGAGCGCTACCGTTTTACCATCTACAACAGACTTAGTGCTAGCCATTGCGTTTATGGATAAAAAGTTGAATGTTGAGACAGAATGAAACAAGACTGTCTGACACAGATTGTCAGTATTGCAATCAGTGTTCATAGACTCCAGTAAAACTTCACATACACAAATCCAATTTGAGATTAGAAATGCATATACTATTTCTAGTTAGTTAAGTTCATAATTTAGGGATGTGACAGGATACTATTATTAAACACAAACCAACATGCAACCATTTAACGAGCATTTGATTTCTAATGAGACCTTACCTCATGTGTATAGACTTAGCTTCTATCTGCACTACAGTGCCATGTAATAAATGTTGTAACATGGGTAATACATCTGGTAGCCCATAAGATCTGCCTCTCTCCCTCCTCCTGTATACAGCCTTCTTATACAGTATTTATTTCCAGTTCAAACTTTATTATCAACATCCTACATTCAGAATATTACCTAAAGCTGTAGCATAAGGACCACAGCTGGGAGTTCTGCTTCTCTGGCTTAATACAGCTGCATTTATAATTAAGGTCAACCTTACACAAATAAGCAACAGAACTGCCTTGGGAGCCAGGTCAAGCCTGCAGAATGAACTCCTTGTAAGATCAACACAAACTTCTACGGATTCAGTCCCAAGTTCAAAGCATTCTTCTCTTGACGTTGCTTTCATTAATGTAAAAAAAGATAAACATGTATCAGCATGTAACAATTTAAAAAACTGTTCCACATGCTGTTTTTTCCCTATGGGAAAGGAGATGAGAGAGAATAAGACACATGACATATTTGTCACAGCCACTCAATGCACTTAAAGCCTACAGATGCCACTGCAGCGAGGGCAGTACAGAGAGACTAAACACGGTCTGGTGAAGGAAGATGTGAATAGACAGAAACAATGGTCTAAATGACAGGAATAAAGAGAAAGGGCACAGGAACTAAAATACACAACACTTGTGATAGAAACAGATAGCAAAAACAAAAAAAAAGCAAAACCAGAAAAAACCTCTACTCTGTAGACAGTGGATTTATGTGAGGTGAAAGCAGACCTAATTCTGCCTCTTCCAAAAGAGATTGATAGAGGCTTCCCTAAGCAGTAAGCAACAGAAAAGGGATGCAGGTTAAGTGCACAGAGCACAAGTTCACTGTATAAATGCACCCTTTCACATAGTGACTCAAAAGTCAGTTATATCAGGCTACTTAACGCTGTGGAACTGAACTCCCAGCTCCTCCACCCAGGCTGCATCAAAAGCATCACTACGGAGAATCTCTGAGGTTGTAACTTCCACATATTGCCAGTTGCAATGCACAAGGACAGGAATCAAATTCATTTTCTTGAATTAAAATAACAGGTAAGGGAATGAAATAAAAACCTAAGAATTTTCTGCTACCAGCAACTTTCCTCATCTGCTATTAATTGCAAAATTCCCATTCCCCTCTGCAACTTAGCAGTATTTGTTAGAACTGCTGCTTTATGCTCCAAGAAAAAGCTTGTCCCCCAGCTAAGGTCAGTAAAATACTCCTCTCCAAAAGCACAGAAACACCTCAGTATTAGATTAGCATAAGGACAGGAACATAACATATTAATTAACCTTAGGGTAATTAAACTTTTTCACTCCTTTCTGGAGTAAACATTCCCCCAGATATATTTATTCTAGTGACTTATCAGATCACCAGGACAGGACAAATGAGGAGATAAGCTGTTAACAGCAAAAATTATCCAGCAAATTTATTGCTCAGCTGTACAGCTTCTCTTCTCACTCATCAAGACTGGGAATTAAGTGAGCCGTGAATCCGAGTGGCAGTGGGGAGACAGCCTTGATGCTGCGCAAGCAGGGTGCAGCAGCAGCCAAAACACTGGTGTGTTACCAACACTTCTAGCCACAAATGCAAAGCACAGCCCCACAGGGGCTGCTACGAAGAAACTTTACCTGCCAGGCCCAGCAGAGACCTAAACCAAAAATAAATATAGCTTCTCAAAGGGTAATGAGTCTCCTCACACCAATGCTTTCAACAGCCAGTCCATTTCAGGAAATCTTGTTCTCTTCTTCTGTCAGGCATTTTTTTTATAGACCTTTATCTGTGGTTTTATTTGCTTGCAGAGCTCCTTTAACGTCTTCCTCGGGATAAAAAACTAATATAGCTCAGATGCCCTAAACTATAACTGTCATGTTTATATTATTGTAACAACTAAAATTCAAAATTGTCTTGAGTACAAAACTAAAGTAGCACTTTACACCCAAATTCCTTTGTCTCTCCTCAAAGCAAAGTAATAACTTCATCAGAAATAGAATTATCAAGCTGGTTTCCTTTTGGGCATCAACAGTACAAAAAAGTTAATGAGAATTTCTGGCAATTTATGATTCTGTTTTGATTTGCAGATATTAGCTATCAGTATTTCACGACACAGTAAAAAAAAAAAAAAACAAACAAAAACAAAAAACACAAGAAAACCCCAAAAACCAGACAGCATAGTTGATTCAATGGATGAGAGAAGTCACACCTACTGTGACTCAGATGCTGTTATACAGAAATACATGCTCTATGATCTTGAGGATCCACCTTCTAGGCATGTGGCTGAAGTGCCAGATTTAGATCTTTACTGAATATGTAAAGGTTTAGAACTAGGGGGGGGAGGGGGGGGGAGGATTGGTTATATACCTTCACCCACAAAAACACACTCAGTTATCTTGTAAGAATAATGCATAGCTTTGAATTATACAGTTAAAGGACCTAGGGACGCATTTCTGTTTTGAAAAACAGTCAGAAGATAAAGGTAATGCAAGACACCAGTGGCATGAGCTGGAAGACAATCTACTATGGAATGACATCTACAACCGAGTTTACCATCTTCATAAAAGTTTGTACCATAAAAAGTTTAAGATCGATTCCTCCCCCACCCCCCCAAGCTCTTTGGAAACACAAAGATAAAAACCATGGCTAGACCTGTTCCCATGGATAGCAAGTGGTAAGGCATCGAGGAAAGCAACTTGCAAGCAGAGCGCCATTCTTTATTACCAGCATCTAAGATGTACATTTCAACAAATGGCTGTTTTGCAGTAGAAACTGAGCGTTTAAGCCTGCGGTTTTTTGTGGTCTAAAAAGAAAAAAAAAGACTATTTTTTTTGCTGAAAAGCATCTGTTTCTATTTCTCCTTTTCTACTTCAGTGACATTCCCGACATTCCCTCACTGGATACCCTTGGAATTAGTAACAATGAATGTATTCTCCTGTGTTTTCTTCTTACTGGGCACTCAGGCTTCTTTTTTTTTTTTTTTCTTCTTTTTTTTTCCCCCCTCCTTTTTCTTGGTGTGGTGTTCACTCAGGATCTTCTCATACAGTTGTTTTCAAAAGCCACTGTTTAAGAGTAGTACTTAAACATACCACATATTCTTTTTAGCAAAAACGTAGAATCCACTGCTTATCACAGTCCAATACGGTATTTTGCCAAGATGGAACAAAAGATTTAGCCAAAGATCATATCAGTAAGAGACAAAATGCATGGTGCTATTGATAAAATCTTGTTTATTAAATGGCAATAAGAGTTCATTCTTTAACATTCCTGTTCTCATTCTTATGACTTACTCTTTCAAAAGGCTTCATAGCTCTTTCTATAAAATAAGACTGTCTAAAAAAACTAAACCAAAAAAAAAAATACCTTTTTTCATCAAAGGTGTCTTGCAGCAGCTGGACACCTAGACTTAAAGAAAGCTACTGAACAAACATGAATGAATTACAACCAGCATATTTTGCAAGACCCACAAATTTCAGTCGTGGGTTAAGTTTTCCTTTAGCTTCTAAACAGCAGTAGCAGCATGTAAATCTCAGCAGGAACATGAAAGGCCGCCCAGTTGCAGAACTGGGCAAATATCAAAACAGGCTTCCCCTGTAAATCAGGAGTCATTCTGAACATGTTAAAAAAAATCTCCTCTTATGCCACGGTGGTGATTAATGGTCTCTCTTTGCAGAAAACTTGTGACCTGAAGTGTTCTTCTAGCTGTAATGCAGAGCTAGGCTGAAAACCAAACAGCCCAGAGAGCTTCTGTACCGGAGAAAAGCACTGCTGTAAATTCAGAAAGACTCTCTTGGAGTGGCAAAGAAGAGTTTTTCCTCAGGCATCTCAGCAGGAATGGCAATTGGCGCCTTACTAAACTTTTATATGTCACCTCTTAGATTTAGTTTGGAGTTTACCCTGTAACTGCTTTAATCACAGGCGATGAATAAGAAGCAAAGCTGTGCCATTTCAAAGAGAGACACTTGTCAAAGGAAATCAACAAATTCATCAATGAATGAGGATGAATTTTCAAAAAAACATATGTAAACTAAAATACAAAACAACACACCCTCAAGGAAGGCTATGGAAATTTTTTGAATAGCACTGTTCTTGTTTAAATGGACATTTGACTCTTCCTAGGAAGTACTATATTTTATCAGTATCGCAAGATGACAGCATAGGCTGTGCTCATTATTGCTCAGTGTTTATAAGCTACTTTGAAGACTGATAGTGATATTACCCATAAATGACACTTGATACTGTGCTTCAAAAACTCTTCCACAAATTGTGACATACTTGTCTGTTTACAGCACTGTAGAAGAATAATTATGTATAACGTAACAGGCTGCTCACAGTGTAAGTCAGATTAGCTCCTTAACAGGCTTAACTCATGTACTGGCTTTTTAGAATAGCTTTAATGCGGCACATTAATGAATATGGCTTTAAAAAGAAAGAGTACTAACCCTGTAGAGAGGGTGGCATTTGTCCTTGAAACATGGTGCCAAACGAGCATAGATCTGCAGGCTATAGTAATAACTTGCCAGCTGGAGAGATAACGCAGAATGTAATTGCTTTTCAAAGCATTTGTTGGCATCTACCACCTAGGAGAAAGAGAGCATTAATTTAGATGAAAGAATTAGCAAGCATACAACATAAAGTGCACAAACTTTCTAAAAAGCTACTTGCTGTGATTTAGAAATAGCTCTGACTATGTTTTTCTGGCACAGGAGTAAATCAGTAACCTCCACACACACACATAATTCCTACATTATGATGCTTTTCTCCCCTTGCATAAACACCTAACCAAAATTATTTTCCAACTACAGTTTTGATGCTTCTATACCACAAAGTTATTATCCATATTTCAGAGCTATATTAGAACTGTTAGGTGGCCCAACTACTATTTTAAGTAAGAAAATGTGTCTTTTTGCCAGTGCCATGCTCATAAGCCAGTTCAATGGCATTTGTTCAGAGTTTTCTTTAAATGCACCAGCCCAATCTATAAAAATCTGTATTTAAATGAATTCAAAGACTTAGATTTTTAAAACCATAAGGAAATTACATTTTCTTATGGAATTTTGAAATTTCCTGGCAGAAACATACAAACAAAATCACTACCAACATACCTGCGGCAGTGCAAGCAGATAGGCAAGAGACAAGGCCATATCATTTGGTAAAGCATCACTTGCCAGTTGTAGCAGAACTGCAACATATAGGGAGTGGAAATAAAGCTTTGATTACTGACCCATCTAGCCTTGACAGTTAGCAAATGAAATGTTTTCAGTGTAACCGTATTTTATTAGACACTAGCTTGAAGCACTCTATACGTACTTAATTAAACACTTATCAGTGCAATCCAGAAACAGATAATATGTAATTAAACCGCAGTACAGCTTTACCTTGACTTCCAGGCAAAGCGTCTGATCCATTAACCAAACAAGAATGAGACTATGCAGTAACAGATGCTAAACAAAGCCACTAAAATATCACCTGTACTGATTTACAACAAGTAAATCTTTTGCTTGTAAAATCAAGGCAGTAATGTAATGTTCTAAGTGTTTGAAGATACCAACCTGAGGAACAGTACAAAATGTCTTCTCTTCAAGCCTGAGCTCTAATTCATTTATCACTGAACACAACAAACCATATAAAAACCTTCTGTCTTAATTTAAAAAAAAAAAAAAAAAAAGGCAAGCTGCAAGTGTCATGAATTTTAAACAAGATCAGTGAAACACCAAAGCCACATATTGCAAACAGAAATATCAGCACCACGACAGTCGAAATTAATGCACCGAAGAATAATTATTCTGATTATAAAAAGATATTTCTGGTAAAATTGACACAGAAATTACCTGCTTTTCCTACATTATAGATACCAAACTTGGTTTTTTGTTTAAAAAAACCACTATATTTTACATTACACAAATAGGAGAACCAATACACAGACACAATGTGAGCATGCGAGCTTTGTTAATTAGTAGCAGGATCTTCATGCAGTTACCTCCTTGTGTACCAAAGTCACACATCACTGCGGTTGCTACAAAAAGTTCCAATAAACAGTTACAGAATAATGATTCTTGTGATACACTTAATATTCAGTTTTGGGGGTAGTGAATATAAATTATTAGTTCCAGGGACAACTTCAAAAGTCTTCTGAAGCCTGGACCAAAAATTCCATAAGGAATTGGGGGGTTTTGGTGAGGGTTTTTTGTTTGTTTTTTATTTGGTGTTTGGTTTGGTTTTGTGTTTGTTTGTTTTGTGGGTTTTTTTTGTTGTTTTTTCGTTGTTTTTTTTCAAAAACAGATGATAATAATATTATTACTACTATTCCAATCAGTAGAAGCCTTCTTCCAGCAACTTAGCTCTTTGTTTATTTTAAGGAAGTCTCAAATATCTATATTCCCACATTACACAAACTACTCTTGATGGCACGCTGGCAAGAAATTTGATTACTTTACACATTCAGCCCCCCAGTGAATTCTTCATTCCAAAGAATTATTTATAAAAGGCTTGAATGACCAATTACAATTTTGAGATTATCATTAATTTGCCATCAGCCTGAAGTGGATTTACATGCTGGCCCTCAGCCAGATAGAAAAACTGTATTTCTAGGTGACAAGTCGTCACAGAGGCTGCCTACATGGCAATACGTCACACGTAGTGCAAACACAAGCCTGTCCAGCAGCACTTGTGCTCTACGCTTCAAATAGCTTTTACCAGTAGCTTCTTGCTGCTGACAGCTTGTTTCTGCTACATTCAAAATAACCTGTATGTTGCCCAAGCAAAAAATAATAAAACTCTAGAAATATGTAATATTAAAATCTTGATTAATTAGTTTGCAAAACTGATACTTTCTACTCTCTGAGCACAAGCAAAGTTACTTTACGTATTCTTACAACCACCTCTAGTTGAACAGAAAAAAACTGGAAGGAGGGAAAGAAGAATTAGGGCTCTACCTTCTTCTCCCTTTCTCTGGAAAATTAATGATTACATCATAAACTGTGGGTTCTCTTCCAACTGAACATCCTCAACATGACAACCGCCACACTAGTAAAAATTTACCTTCACACTTCAGATAGCAATCATGACAAAGAACATGGCACCAATACAAGGCCAGAAAACAACATGGTTTTATTCATACTCTTGCATGAAGCTCAACACAAAGGCATCCCAGTTGACAGAATGTATTTAAGAAGAAAGACCTGCCTCCATTGTCATCCCTTCTGAGGAAAAAACATCTCCTGTACTGGCTCAATAAATACAAATTCTCTGTGTGCAGATACGTGTTCATGTATCTATACGTAGATACAAGCCTACTTTACGTAGACACAAATACATGTGTATACACAAAGACTAGTTTCATACAGCTTTCTGTCTCCCAGTGAAGCCCTACAGGAATTCTGATGTCTAACAGGGCTGAGTTCAAATTGCACGCTATGGACATTAGCAGGATGCCATTCTGTCCTCTCATACATCTTCGCAAAATTTACAGGAACTTATGATCATTTCAGACCACTGCCATATTTGAAATGTGCCAAAGGGATTAAGCGTTACAGGGCTGGCAAACCAGGGAGGACAGGCAGTGACAAGCAAAGAGCCAATGCTGCTGTCCCACAAGCAGTATTACCTTAAGAAAACACAAAAATATACTGGGTTTATGAATAATTTTTATCTCCTGTGCAGGTCTTTATGCCACAAGCCTGTTTGGATGGCAAAGTAGGGAAGAAAATGGTTTATGTGTGAAAACTGGAATATATCAATACCTAGGAATTTTCAACTCTTTTTCCATGTTTTTTTTCTCTTAAAAAAAAAAAAAAAAAGGCAAGCAATAACCGCTTCAAGTCTTCCACTGTTCTTTTAGATGTGATAAAATCTCACTAAACTTAAAAGTATATATTGAAGTTAAACAGCCACATCTGTCAGCAATTACAAAATCATGGAAAACAGTAAGCTATTCTTTATTCTAAAACTCCTGAAGATTAATAGGTATGACTAACTTTCTTGGGTTTACTTCAAGTTTAGTACCTAATCTGGTACTAAACATAGCCATCAATTGTAGTAACTTTGCATTCAGATCTCATCTTCAACCCCCCCATCAAATCCCTAAGGGCCATGGAGAAAGACAACTATAATTAAACAGACATGCACAACACTGTCTTCCTCATGTTAGCTCTGGATGCACTATAATGGCACAAATGAGGAAAGAGTGTTTAACTGGACCCAAAGTGATGGGTGTTACCACTTCACCTGAAAATGCTTAATCTACCACCTACATCCAGATAGAAAGGACAAGAAAAGTCGAAGTGCAAGGCTTGTGACCCTATCAAATCCACAAAAGAAGTAGTAAACATTATCTGGAGTTTTATCATGCACATTGCCTCTGGGGAAAGTGTTTAGACATTCCCTCACGCCTGGAGCACGACACTGCTACAGTACTAGAAGAGTCTGATGCATACTTCAACAATGTGCTAAGTACAACTAGGGTTTCTTTGCTGAACTGCATCTTCTTTCAGGTTCGTCAATTCTTCTGACAGAGCTGAAACCTGCTGCTGTAGCTGTCCTAGAAGACAGCTAGAAGGAACAAACAGGATTCAAACTTGTCAACAAAATAAAATGAAATTTGCTATGTTTGTTGGTTACTAGTATAGTAGTAGTTAACAACTCATATTAGCATTCAAGTTTCATAAGGCAAAATCCTCCCAAAACCTTAGAGTTAAGCCTGAAAATATGGGAAAACCACAGAATAATAAATGGGGATCACATCTGCATGACTTTTTTATTTTAAATTTTGTCAGTGTGCTATTAATGTGCACATTTTTCAAGCTCCACAATCCTGAAAGTGTTCACTTATCATAAGGAATTTCATGGGAATTGATAAAGCAAAGTATTAAGAAGGGGGAAGAGGTGGGATCCAATACTATTAATCCAGGGCTAAATGCATTACAGTTAGCAAATTACCAATCTATTCATTTACAGAAAAGTACGTTACACTTATGCGTAAGAACGCTGTCTACTGACTACCAAAAGGTATCATACAGCAGGACTGTAGGGTACAGAATATATATAGCTCAGTTTTCCAGAACTCTAGAGTTCCATAGCACAGTTGGAGGGACTCATAAGTAAAATTCAGATTGACTATAGAATAAGAGTCGTAGAAGAGAACAGAAGTATTAAAATGGGAAAAACACAGTTGTCTGCACACTTAAGACGAGGAAGATAAAGGCTCAAAAAGTAAAGCTGGAATCTAAAATTTCTTTTCTTCTTCAAAAGTCCCCAAAACTGAAATTCCCAACTCAAAGGCAGCCACTGAACTGTAAACAACCAGTTCCAATTACTCAAGCTGGAGCAGGGAATATTACCAAAGATCTGCCAGCTCACATCATTTGCCTTAAGAAAGCAATGAATACTTTTTAATCCTTGCCTCCCCCTCCTTTAAGACACAGGAATCAGAGCTAGAAGCCTATGGGCTTTCCGCATGCAAGAAAAGAGATCATAAGTACTGATTTAAAACTATTTTTACATTAAGAGAGCATGAAAGGAAGAAAATATGAATACATCCCCATTTATATAACCTATTGCTGACCTTTTCTAATTCAGAGTGTTATTATACTACAACTGTACAGGTTATCTGCAGAAATATCACATACCTTAAACTACTGAACAGTATACTTGTAAGACAAGTACACTGGTTTTCACTAAACAGCCGAAATAACACAGTGTGGCTTATGAAGAAAGTCTCCCTTGAAACTTTTCTCATATTGCAAGTAATTTAATATACTCATTTTTCACAGCAGAACTCACCACAGAGTAAATTGTAATAGAGATCTCTTCCTTCAAAAGACACTAACAGCATGTAAATATTTAAACAGTTCATTTCTTAAACCAGCAGGAGACGACCAAAAGGAAAGACAATCATAGGCGGTTTTCTGTGGTTTGTTGCTTTTTTAAAAAGTGAAACTGTTTCAGTTAACAAATTATTAAGTGTAACCTATAAAATGTAGAAATTTCAGAAGACGACAGAAAGTTCTGATGATTCCAGAAGCTGCGGGTAAGCATTAATTACCAAATAAAATACTGTAATGACCTTGCGATACTGAAAGCCATATACACAATGGCACAGAATCTGAACAAGTGAATACACAGGCATACATACAAATAACGTTAACACTGGCTTGCAAATTTCCATTTAAATATCTGTACATGGTAGTATTCAGAAAACCTTCAACAGTTCCCCCCCCCCACCATTTTTGTATCTTTGTCAGCCCCCAAATATAAGTTTCTGCTTTTTAAAGCCAACGTTCAGGTTGCAGATTTCTAGTCTTAACTGAGCAACTCTTTTCAAAAATACCACTTCTCTTGAAAACTCTGCAGCTACTTCTATCAAGACTACTTACCAACATAAGATGTTGAACCAGATCGCAATTCATACAAAATACCCAGACAGTACTTCACATCACTGTGTGCGATTCTCCATATTTAAACCCATCCATGGATTCTCCTATATGTACTATATATAGTAAATACAGAAGTGAATTTAGACATACCCATACCTTCTGTAGTTGGAAGTAGGTCTTTTCCTTCGCTTTCTGTTTCTGTAAGTTTCTGTGTTCTCAGCAATGCTTCTGCAAAGCTTTCCAAAGAATTGTTCTGGTACGTGCCATAGCTGATTTCAGACTAGAAGTAAAATAAGATAACTGACACATGCGTGCTACACCCTGCAGTCATATTTAGCTCACGTGTATCAGATGCAATTATCTACCTCAGTTCCTGCATTTGCTTTCCCTTCTGTTTAATGCTCAAATTTTTCCTACTGTTGCACAAGTCACACAAATAATCCAAAATCCATACTGTTAATTAATTATAAGATCACCACAAAAAAACTAACACTTCCATATTCTGTAACAGAAACTTACTTCTGCAACATATGGATCAGCAATTAGAGACTCATAAAACGGGTGACAGCCTTGCTTTTCCACAGTGGCATTTTCTCCAGGCCCACTTTTTAATACACCTCCAAATTCTTGGCCCTGGGAAAAATAAGTATAGTTTAGCTTAATCATATTTAAAAAAAAAAAATAAAAAAAATCATTAAAAAGTCTGTAACTGCTGTTCAGAAGAGAAGCAACAGTAAATGAAAATATCATTGAATCCAGTGGGGAGCAAGACAGGAGTCAACCGATGCTGAATGAGGTCCAGTATTCTTAAAAAAAATGAAAGAGAATCACGTTCAAAAGTAGTATCAGAGAACCTAGTATCATAAACATTATAGAAAATTCACTGAAATAGAGAAGGTAGAAAAGAGAAACTGAAAAGGAACAGCTTTGAATATAAAATAAGAGTATTTAAAGTGGATTTCACTGTGCTTTCTTCCCCAAAGTTCTGAAGTTCTGCCAAATTTCAACTATGCCTTCTCACACTATGCTAAGAAAGCCGGAGAAAACAGATTAGAAAACAAGAAAAGGAAACAGCTTTAGACCTGTTCTCTCATTTGGATTTGCTTGCAAACAATTCCATGACGTCTCTCGTTCATTTATTGATTTGAGGTCTTCAGTTATCAGATATCTACAAAGGAGTCTACCTTTTATACAAATATATCAGTGAACGTGTAAACATCTGGAGACACATCAGCAATCCCTTACATGTAATGGTCGAAGATAAGTTAATGATCTCTTCCACCACTGTCCATCACTGACAGCATGCAGCATGGCTTTTGTAGTCATAGTTGTGTTAGACAACACCTTCATGGTTTTTGATGTCGTCCAGTACAACAAATCAGCAGACTGGCTAGAGGAGACGTTGGTTTCACCCTGTGAGCACATCCAACACACAATGGCAAGTTTTAGACTCATGCTTTAATTAGGCTAATGACCTAAAGCCAAATGTATTAGTGTTCAGGCACACTATGTTAATGACATATTTTAATGATCATTAATTTAAGCAGCAGCTGTCAAAAACAAACAAAAGACAAGTTAAAAGTGATTTAGGAGTTTCAATCTGAAGTGAATAGCATGATCAGTAGAACATTTTGCCCCTTATTCAACTATAAACTTATTTCCACAGTCACCAGCTGGTCTTAATTCAAAAGTTTATAATGGCAATGTTTTACATAATTGTTGAATGCTTCTGTTAAAATAATGATCTCTCTACAAATGAGGAGATTGAGCATGCTAAAATTAATCTTCAGTAATTCAAGAAAGCTGGTAGTAGAAACAATCTTGTATTTGCACAGAGGTAGCATTAATTAAGTTGAATTCTCAGTAGGGAAAATGGTGAAGAGATGTAAACATTCATCTCTACACCAAGTGAAAAAGTATCATTAAGATTTGACATTCTGCAGTCGGCACTTACAAGGTACCAAATATAGCAAATCTAAAAGACTGCAAAACAGAATCGAGACCCCAGCCTATTCTCAATCCCAGACTGCTGCTGCAACACATGTACGTATACAGCTACAAGTTATCCTGCAAAACATCTTCACTCAGTCTCAGTAAACTCACGTGTAAGACAATGCTTAAAAGAAGACAAGTTCCACAAATGGAGGTCTCTGTTCCCAGCTCTCCCTCATGTAAAGCATTTAAATAATACCCACAACAGCCTTGTTGTTTGATCTGTGCCATTCCAGTCCTGAAAGATTTGCGTTAATTGCATGCTTTACAAACCTTACACATTAGGGAGAAATATATAATCAGCATGCTAATGTAAACTCACTGTCTTCAGCAATAGAAAATAAGTATTTTCCTCCATACAGCAAATTTCAACAGTTTTATATCCAATGTTTCTCCCTGAAAACTCTGTTATTCATTTCCCCACACACTGAAGTGAATTGAAATAGAAAAATTCTACCTGTATAACTGAACGTGAAGTATTAGTCTACAGCTTACTAACTCATGACAAAACTTCAGACATCAGAACAAAAGGATGTCAAGTTATGCTCCAGTGAATTATGTCCCACCGTAACTTCCGTGACAAAACACATTAGCTTCAATAAGGTAGAACTTACTGTAGACAAACTTATTTTTAGTACCTTTTACTACAGCATGCATTAAATCGCTGCCTCAAGCTGACCACTGAAGTAGCAGGTCTATCTCAAGTCCTTTTTCCCATTAAGGCTTCAGCATTTTTTTCAGTCTTTTCTGAAATTATATTCTGCATTTCACAGATGCACGACCAATGATCTGACTGGCTAAACTGGAAATTTCAGCTCTTACTTCATCAAATGAAGAAAGAACGTGCCAAGTACAACGAGCCACGATTTTTACTCCTCTGAAAAGTAAAAAGCAAAACAAAATCCTAGGTCTGGTGACTTGGGGAGAATGTCTTGTTTGTGTGGTTTTTTCTAAATAAACCACTCTTGGTACTTAGTATTCTGTACATAACATTTAAAGTAAATTATGAAAATCTTCTGTACTAATTTCTCTCTCTGCCTCTATTTTCAAGTAGATGCTGCAGGACACCTAACTGATTCTTCATGGGGAAAAAACTAAAAAAAACCAAAACAAAACAGAACCAGAAAAAAAAAAATCATCCCCCGCCCCCCAAGTTCTCAATTGCATTTGAGCAAAACACAGTTTTTAAAATAAACCTCCTTCAGTAGTCTGAAAACTAACGGGCTAACTTGTACGCTGGTGTGTATGCTTCTATGGCTGTACTGCTATCAGAAAAACTATTGATTTTTTCTAAAAAGAATTTCAACTCTTATGAGTAATTACAGTCTTTTCTGCACAAATAAGAATTCTGTTTTCTGAAACGCCATTCCTCTGCGTACCTGAACAGCAACACTTTCAGGCTATAACTTTATGCTATCCTGAATCAATCTCTCATAAAATAAATGATTTCTTAAAGACTGCTAGAGGTCTCATTTTAAGAAGACAACTTTAATTGTATCTTCGGGAAGAAGTTATAGTTTGGAGGTTTTGAGCAGTATTTGGTGCAAATTATTTTCTTTTATTATTTCTTGCTGATATCCTTTACAAAAGTAAGCACTTTTGACTAAAAAAAAATAACAACAACTTATTAATCCTAAATTAGCAGCTTAAAAATTCTTATGAATCTAAATTGATGTAAAAATGTCAGCTAACAAATTCTGAATTATCAAGATATTCTAAAATAATAGCTAAAATATTTTTTATATCTATATATCTATCTATATATGTTCACACATACACATATATATAATACCAAACAATCTAATGCAAGGACAAATAACAAAGCCAACTGTTTTTTAAATAAGCCACAGAAGAGACAGTAATAAGTTAGAAAACCTGCAAGATGGACTTTTTTTTTTTTTTTTGGTCTTTAATGACAACTAGTCAAGGTGCAAGGATCAAAACATGCAAAAACCATACACTGTATACACTTCATGCATTAGGAGTCATTATGCATTAAGATTATGAAGGAAAGAAAGTGAGGTGCAACAGATTCTGTTCATAAAGGAAAGTTAATACTTGATATTCTGTGTTTTCTTTTTCCCTTTTTGGAACTCCCAATGGAAAAGAGGAATTTAAAGTAGTGTCTTTTACATAACTATTCATGTTTATTCTACATTTATACTTTGTGCCTTGGAGGATTTTGGTTTGGGTTTGTTTGTTTTTTCCTTTTTGTAGCATATGTTACAGCTAATGAACCAGTCTAATTGAAAACTCCAGTCCTCCAAAGATAAACCAGACCCTAGATGAGAGACTATGGAAAAGATTCAGCTCAAGATGACAACACTAAAATTCAGGTGGTGTTGGATGTCTGAGCTCTTATTAGGGCTATAATGTCACTGAAACCCAAAAAGTAACCCAACCCCAGCCTTAAGCATACACAATGCATATGATTCAACTCCTTAAACATAGCCTTTGATGACTGTCTGAGAGATATAGCAGTAATTAAGGTATCTGCTTAACACCTGTAGATCTGACAGAGGACCTAGACTTTTGGGGTCAGTAGCTAAAGGACAGGAGGGTAACTTAGAGCATCTCAAATTGTTGTTAGCTATGATTAAGTAACTGAATCAAACGCCTAATGGCTGATTAACTGCATTATTCTCTATGCACCATTGACTGGATCTCCACTGACTACAACAGGATTTTAAATAGTGTACATATAGAGTTCCACGCTGAGATTTTTCCTCCTTCTTTGCACAACAGTTCAGTGACACTAAATGAACATGATTCCTTCAGGAATTACAGCTACCTCTTCCTATAAGAAGAATTCTGATTTAGTTATTACAGAATAAAACCCGGTACATTTACTAAACCATAGAACACAGCTCCAGTTAATCGTAAAATAAAAAATAAAAATAAAAATAATTAAAAAAAAAAGTCATAACTATCTGAAACAGCAGCTGGAGCATTATTTTTGCCCTGAGCTTCCAAAGACTCCAGGTGAAAGAGTTCCCAGTGCATGCCACATAAACAAAACATTCCCTAATCGTTTCTAACCAGCAGTGACAAAAATGCATGACATACCAATTTAATGTGCACAAATGTTTTAAAAGATCCTGTCTTTTCCCAGATCTAGTGCCTGCGAAAATTGCAAAAGCAAAGAATATGCTAATGCTCTGTTAATTGGAAATTTTCTTCTCTTTAAGCAACATTTAAGAAAATCATTTCTATAATTTGAAGATACTCTCCTCTAGAACTTATGTCTGCTCTCCTATCAAAGAGTTTGGTTTCAAGGAAATTTGAAAATGTGAATTTCTCTTGTGCTGATGTGCCACTTTACAGTAATTAAGGTTTCACATTCAGATATGTAAAAGATAATGATTTTATTTATAACAGACATAATGTATGTTTTAAGTATTCCACAGATTGAACAAAATCAGAGCTCATTTACAAGGCAATTGATGGTTATTATTTCTACACAGCACAGCATCTTGTGACTATTTTAATCTAATAATGTTAGCAATAATATCCTGAAATGCTTTCCATGAATCAAGACCTTAATTTTCTCACTGAGATATTTTGTTTGAGAAGCACAAGAATAGTTGTTGAGGCATTTGCAGCATACAAAGAGGAAAAAAAGGTGGAGATTGGAGAAACTTAGAAGATTATTTTTAAGCAAAATGTTATGTTGCAATCATTGTAGCTTCCAGAAGATAATTCCTCCAATGGATCCCATGAGTTCAATCAACAGTGACAAGTTGGCACTAAAGTAATGAAGTACATCCTTGTGCAAATGCATTAGTTCCTATAGAACAATTACGTGCAGCTTTATCACAGCAATCAGGAATTTCCTTCAGAGTAGGACCACCAAAAACTTGGAGAAAAGTTATACTGAAGTCAGTAAGACAGCAATGTTAAACAACACGTTTCTATGCTATCTGTGAAGGTACGTAGGCAGCTGCTAACAAGCTTTCTGCAAGCTTCATGAGAAAAAAAGTTTCAGAGGAAAAACTTAAACCAACAGAAATGAAATTAGTTTACAGACATTTCTAGAGAGGAGTTCATCAAGAGAAGAATGATTGACAAGCATGACCAGCTGGTGTTGCAGGTTGGTACAATGAAAAAAATGGCAGTAGCAACTAATGATTCAATACAAGATAAAGGTAAGAAGAGGTAGAAAAAGGTCACTAAAGCTTTGAAAGAGATAATTGATATACTTACAGATAGATATTTTTAATGCAATAGAGAAAGAGATGCCCAAACACGTCTATACTAGAAGAAGCTTAGTCAAGATAAGGAAAATTTAGAGCACCAGTTTGAAAAAGTATCAATAACTGAGAAAGAACATTTGTCAACTCCTTGAGAAAAGGGTGCTGTAAGTTAATGAGGACATAAGCGAAAAAAAAAAAAGTAGTAAAAGAAAGGGCAAAGAGAAATCTTATAGTTTGCTTTTTCTTTGAAGAAACTGATTTTCTGTGCAAGACAATGAAGGTGAAGCATGAGGAATTAGCTGAAGTGGAACTATGGAAATTGCAGTTATGGGATTCAGTTAAGTCAGAGAAACTGAGTTATTGAATATGTTGCTTTTCTAACATTTCGGATGTCTATAACAAAGGAAAGGTTATAGAGTGACTAAATTCTTGGCTATGTTTCCTCCTGTGTCACTGCAAGAAGTGAAAGGAGCTACAAATCCCTATTAAGTCAACTGGGAGAGAACAAAAAGACAGAATTAGCAAATATACAGAACTCATTTCATAGTGTAACAGTCTGAAATATGACATGCCAAGAGGCTGTATATTAAAACAGAAAGAAAAAAAACCTCAACGCAGCAACATACAGACTTGCCAGGTCAACTGTCTGCCTACTTCCAATTCTAAACAGACAACCAAACAAAACTAAGGGGGGAAAAAAAAAGAGAAAGATATATTGGTAAAAATAAGAGTGGATAATTTTCTGAATGCGAATTCCCCAGCATAATGAAAATTGCTTCAGATATCCAAACTGAACTGATAATGAAGTTAATTAGTGAGTTTACTGAACTCTGATAAACCCTTGAATAAGTTTTTGAATCATTTATGTGCATGTATAATTGCTCTGTCACAACATATAGTTAATAGTACTAGAGCATGTGAAAGGTAATGCATGACAAATTTGTTATATACATTAAAATATTGTAAACATACGTATCCACACCCACATCAGAAGGTTCCACAATTTTATTAACATCTACTTAATAATATTCCTCTCAGAGAGATTCATTTACCAATTTCCAGAAAATAAATAGCATTCGTGCCAGTGAACAGACCTGTTCTTTATATCGATGATTCTAGCAGATAGACAAATAGTTTAGCTCTCTTCCTCTGAATACTATTTTCAGAGCTGTTTTATTTTCCTGCCTATTTATTTTTTATATATGCAAATATGTATAGGTATGTTTACAAATGCATATATGTATATAAAGTCTTCGCATATACCTATACATATATAAAAGATATACACAAAAGATACATATAACATAGAAGTTGCCTGTTCCCATTCCAGTAACGTGAAGGAGAGGTATATTTTTTTGAGCCACGTGGTGCTAAATATAACAAAGGCAAAGACCAGCATGTTCCATCTACAGCTGTCATTAGTAAAAATTCCCCAAGGATATAATGACATTAAGTAGGCTGCAATTCAGATACTTTTCTCAAAAAGCCAGACTATGCAACATGAACTACCTTCTTTCTTGCTTTCTCTATTCTTTCCTGCATTTCTTTAAGGTTTTTGCCCCCTCCCCTCAATCTGTTTACCACCTATAGAAAAACTGAATTAAACAGAAAAGAGGAAAAAAAAATTACATTTAGAATTTTCCACTCTGAAGAGGATGAAAAAGACATTCCTTTCTTTCATAAATAGGCTATTACATCTTCTTTAAAGAAACAAATTTATTTGCAATTGTACATGTACACACTTAAATTTAAAATAATAAACACAAAAACGAATAATTGTGAACTGCTTCCCTGCCTCTATTTCCCACAAAAGACTCAATGTACTTTCTGATCTTAGATGCAAAAATAATCTCACATGCAACAGATGAAAGTTATAAAATGGCAAAGAAGTCAAACTTCATGATGCACAGAACAAA
The DNA here is from genome assembly GCA_008921705.1 of Burhinus oedicnemus. Taxonomy (NCBI): domain Eukaryota; kingdom Metazoa; phylum Chordata; class Aves; order Charadriiformes; family Burhinidae; genus Burhinus; species Burhinus oedicnemus. The sequence continues at coordinate 31,742 of VFFE01007040.1, read as the reverse complement.
GGGGAAAAATAATTTTAATTCAAGACATTTTTAAACTAAATACGTAGCTCAGGTTTATTTTCAAGTGTCTTGCTTTGCAATTGGGACAGATCAGAAAAATCAAACCAACATTAACATATATTTTATTGTGTTCAGTTTTGTTGCACTTTCCTCTT
>VFFE01007039.1:1429773-1454102 GCA_008921705.1 Burhinus oedicnemus | reverse complement strand
ACCCCCCCAGTTTATCTGAAGATGTCTACCTATCTTGTGTTTACAGAAGCACAGACTGAGCTTTTGGCCTTGGCAAAGGGTTGGATGTAACACTGCCACTATTGGAGACATGAAACTTTCTCAGGAGATTACAATTCAGCTCTTACAGCTCTTACAATTCTCCTAGACTCCACTATGCATTCAAAATTGTCCAGGATGTGGCAGCTCTAATACCTATGCCAGAAGTATGGAATGTATGCGCCCAGAGGATAATGCAACAGCAAAGACAAAACTTCTGTGTTCTTTAAGCTATAAAAGCATAACTCGCATGAACCGAGTGGTTACACTGGTACTTCCACGTCAGCTTAATTAGCTTTGATGCAGTTCTTTAAGGTGAATTTAACAAAAATTCTCAATCATTTTTTCCTGTAGGATACTTGTTCTCAGCAAGAGAGGCAATTCTTCATCTACACCAAAACTTTTCCTTTAGAGAGATAATGCAATAAATACCAAAGTATTTTGACATTTTATTCCTGCTTCTTTCATAATTCATAGTAGCTTTCTATATCCACTGCATGGTTGCAATTGAAAAAGAACAAGAAATGTAACCCTGCAGTGAAATAAAAGCAAATATATTAAATATTCATATAAATAATATTAGATTTCTAGAACTTATTTTTAGAAAGCCTGTGCAAAAGTTTTGAGAATAAAATTCGATAGCAAAGACATCCCCTCTAACAAGACTGATAGTCATCCTCAAGATGTGCAAGACTGTCATTCCAGAGTCCCTTTAGATTTGCTGTAGTCTAATGATATATTATGTACAATGAGAAACACTGCTAAAATAATGGGATTATGAAGCATAACATCAGCCTTTGTCTAAGCTCTGTTGAGCAGGTTAGACATACGAAAAGCCATTTAGTAACTACTTGCTTGCTCTTCCATTAGGAAGAATATAGAATATGTGACACAGTCTTAACTCCCACATGTTTATTTACAGGATTCTTACTTCAGGGATTTGAAAGGATATTTTTGTGTTGCAGTTACTCTGAGGACAAAAAGCATGAATTATTTTAAGTATGGAATGAAAATGTCAATTCATTGACCTCAGTTATAGAGCGTTTGTACAAAAGTTTTAGAACTGTTTATAACTTCCTAGCATTAGCACAAGTTGGTTATCTAAATGTAAATGAAATTTATGTTTCCGATCAGTATCAATAAAATTATCAAGGGATAATATGCAAAAGGAAAATACATAAAATCCTGTAATGATTTTAAGTCAACGAAATGACTCTATTGAGGTCATTAACCACAAGGTCAAAGCGCATAGGATTTTATGAAGAACAACAGTACCATAGAAGAAAACCTTGTTTTCCCAAAGGAAATTCACTGCTACTTTGCTAGTATTATATTTTTCCATGTAAATTAGAGTTACTTTCTCAGAGTCCTGTTATGATTTCCCTCTTCCTGTAACCTCTGTTAGAAAATGAAAAAGCAGCATGAAAGCAAGCAGACTGACACTAAAACAAATTAATTATGATGCTGACACAGGGGATTGGACTGTTTTATTACATTAACAATAATATAGATTAATTTTAAAGAACCCTACTGGTCCTACTTCACAGAGACTAATAATATTTTGTTAAAACAAGCAATAATTTCTAAGGTCAGAAATGAACTAAGCGTGCTGTTATTTGACAGGAACATTTTCAAATACTTCTCATGACTCAAAATCATGTTTGACAGCTGCTATCAAGTCAATTGTCACAAACGCAAGGTTTCATTTTCACCCTGACATAGCCCAAAACTATCAACTAGTTTATCCCCTGAGACAGACACAATATTATATACCAAATTTATTCGATATTTTTTCCTCTCCCCCTTAAAATAAAAAAAGGTCAGAATAAGAAAAAATACATGCACTACAGATCCCTGTTGAGAGGTGACTCTGCAGAGGGCAACTCAAGTAAGCAAGTATATTTTCTTCATCTGAAAACTGAAAACTGTAACGTGAATATGCATCTTCTGCAAATGCTTTAAAAAGAACTCTAATTCTATAGTTACAAAGGTTACAAGTACTTCTGCCTTTACCTTTAAAAGTACATTGAACAGAAATCATTTGCAAGAGGTATAGAATCCTAGAATCATTTTGGTTGGAAGAGACCTTTAAGATTATCAAGTCCAACTATTAACATAGCACTGCTAAGTTACCACTAAACCATGTCCCTCAGCACTACATCTACATGCCTTTTAAATACCTCCAGGGATGGCAACTCAGCCACTTCCCTGGGCAGCCTGTTCCAAAGGTTGGCAACACTTTTGGTGAAGAAACTTTCCTTTATAGCCAATCTAAACCTCCCCTGGCACATCTTGAGACCATTTTTTCTTGTCGTAGAATCATAGAATGGTTTGGGTTGGAAGGGACCTTAAAGATCATCTAGATCCAACTCCCTTGCCATGGGCAAGGACAACTCCCACTAGACCTGGTTGCTCAAAGCCTCATCCAACCTGGCCTTAAACACTTCCAGGGATGGGACCTCCACAGCTTCCCTGGGCAACTTGTTCCAGTGCCTCACCACCCCCCACAGGGAAAAATTTCTTCCTGATATTCAATCTAAATCTACCCTCTTCCAGTTTGAAGCCATTACCCCTCATCCTATCAATACATGCCCTTGTAAAAAGTCCCTCTCCAGCTTTCTTGCAGGCCCCTTTCAGATACTGGAAGGCTGCTATAAGGTCTCCCCGGATCCTTCTCTTCTCCAGGCTGAACAACCCCAACTCTCTCAGCCTGTCCTCATAGCAGAGGTGCTCTAACCCTCTGATCATCTTCACGGCCCTCCTCTGGACCCGCTCCAACAGGTCCGTGTCCTTCTTATGCTGGGGGCTCCAGAGCTGGACACAGTGTTCCATGTGGGGTCTCAAGAGAGTGGAGTAGAGGGGTAGAATGACCTCCCTCCACCTGCTGGCCACGCTTCTTTTGATGCAGCCCAGGATGCAGTTGGCCTTCTGGGATGCGAGTGCACATTGCCGGCTCACATTGAGCTTCTCATCTATCAACACTCCCAAGTTCCACTCCTCAGGGCTGCTCTGAGCTTCTCATCTATCAACACTCCCAAGTTCCACTCCTCAGGGATGCTCTCAATCCATTCTCCAATTGTCCTATCACTTGTGACTTGGGAGAAGAGACCAACACCCACTGCGCTACAAACTCTTTCCAGGTAGTTGTAGGCAGCGATAAGGTCTCCCCTGAGCCTCCTTTTCTCCGAGCTAAACAAACCCAGTTCGTTCAGCTGCTCCTCATAAGACTTGTGCTCTAGATGCCTCCTCAAGAGGGGTCCAAGGGCTCCAATTCTCAAGAGACATTTCAGAAATCAACATATTTTCCTTCTGGAATCAAAAAGGTTTATGGATTTCATAAGATTTTACATTGATCTCTTCAAATATCCCTAAACCTTACATGCCAAAAGAGGAGATTTAAATACTTACCCAAGATTCTTTCAACCCATTTCAGGTGAAATAAAAGTCAGACATTAAAAATTTTATGACTGTTTCACATAAAGTCAAGTCTTTATATAAGAGCATGTGCGAACTGAACTCCCAGGTGAAACTGAAGCTACCCAGACCAAAGCAAGGACCTGCTGCCCAATAGCAGTATATGCTACTGCCATCATCCTGGCTGGCAAAAACAGTTTGCAGCCCTGGTACATAATGTTCACTTCTCGTTATGGAGGCTTTAAAGGCAGCGGCCACTAGTCCTTCACAGACCTCACACAGTAAACTGATGGGATGATATGGAATTAGAGTGGTGTAAGTGACATTAAAATTCCGCACTTCAGAGCAGATAATAATAGTAAACCACCAGAAACTGGCAGCCAAAATCTTGGACCCCCAGGGTGCCCACCTCTAAGCTGTGGCTGCTCTCCTGGTCCAGCAGTGCTGTTCTGAACACACGTCCAGGGTCTGCCTGCAGCTGTTCACAGACTTCAGACAAGCGCAGTTTTAATTCCTTGCATTTAGAGTGTTGTCCCTCATGGCAATATATGACATGATAAATGCTATTTGGCACAGAAATCTCTAATCTTTAAATAACATTACAAAGCCTGGTTTTATTCCGTTATTAATCACAGTCTTGTATCTATACTTGTCCTTCCTACAAAAATACACTCAAACCCTTATGTTCATGCCTTCAAAGCACACGTTTACCAACACTGACATAATAAAAAAGAAAAAAAATGTGCTAGAAGTCAAAGCTCCATACGTTAAAACCAACAAATTTTCTTTTTTAAAATAAATGGGAGAGCAATAGGATTTGGGAACTTTTAAAAGTGTTCTTTATAGCACTCATAATATACATTTAACTATTAGCTCAAAGTTTCATTAAAAAGTAGGGGGAAAAAAAAGTAACTGCTCTGGAAAGTTGTCCAGCTCCACAATGTTTCACTGTGTACTTTAATATCTGCAGCTAATATATGGCATGGAGTTTTCTTTCCTTCTAGCAGTTCCCTTTTCACTGTACCCTGGATGAGACCCCTCAACTTCTGATAGCAACCACACACTGAGAAAAACTAGTGCTCGTTTCACCTTCAGTACTACAGAAATACCATACTAAAAAGAGGTACAAAAGAAAAGGATATTGGCTCTTTCTATACTGATATTAGTATATGGAATCATAGAATGGTTTGGGTTGGAAGGGACCTTAAAGATCATCTAGTTCTGGTCCCCCTGCCAAGGGACAGCTTCCACTAGACCAGGTTGCTCAAAGCCTCATCCAACCTGGCCTCGAACACCTCCAGGGATGGGGCCTCCACAGCTTCTCTGGGCAACCTGTTCCAGTGCCTCACCACCCTCACAGTAAAGAATTTCTTCCTAATGTTTAATCTAAATCTACCCTCTTCCAGTTTAAAACCATTACCCTTTGTCCTATCTACTACACTCCCTAGTAAAGAGTCCCTCCTCATCTTTCCTGTAGGCCCCCTTTAAGTACTGGAAGGCTGCTATAAGGTCTCCCAGAGCCGCCTTCTCCAGGCTGAACAACTCCAACTCTCTCAGCCTGTCCTCGTAGCAGAGGTGCTCCAGCCCTCTGATCATCTTCGTGGCCCTCCTCTGGACCTGCTCCAACAGGTCCATGTCCTTCTTATACTGGGAGCCCCAGAGCTGAACACAGTACTCCAGGTGGGGTCTCACAAGACCAGAGTAGGGAGGCAGAATCACCTCCCTCAACCAGCTGGCCACACTTATTTTGATGCAGCCCAGGATGCAACTGGCTTTCTGGGCTGCAAGCACACACTGCTGGCTCATAGTCAGTTTTTCATCCACCAATAGCCCCAAGACCTTCTCTGCAGGGCTGCTCTCTAATCCACTCATCACCCAGCCTGCATCCACGTTTGGGATTGCCCCAACCCAGGACAGGACCTTGCACTTGGCCTTGTTGAACTTCATGAGATTCGACGTGCCCACCTCTCTAGCCTGTCAAGGTCCCTCTGGATGGCACCCCTTCCCTCTAGAGTACCAACCACACTACTCAGCTTGGTGTCATCCACAAATTTGCCAAGTGTTCACTCAGGAACAAGTAGTAGTCCTAAACCCCAAATATTATTAGTGAACAAACAATTCACTGTTTTCTCAGAACACTTTCCTCCTTCCCTAGTTATTAATGATATCAGGTTGTCTGAGATGGGCTTGAACTAACAGCTTCATATCCCAAGTTCTTCTGTCAGAGGGCCAAGGGGAGAGAATGGATAATGAATTGGCAAATGATTAATCGCTGCTGAGTGGCACTCACCCAGGAGATGGTCACATAGAGGCAGGAGCTCAGCAAACCCACAGACACCAACATTCTGGATGAGGGAGGCCCTCAGGGGCCATAAATTCCCTCCTGCCATCGTAAGGGTGTCACCACATGCATGCTCCCAGTCATTCCATACACTGCACCAGCCCAGCTTCTCCCCGAAACCTGCGCTTCAATTCATTCCTGTGCAGCTTCATACACTAGTGGGACCTACTGAGCTGATGGAAGACAAGAGGACCATCAGAGCCCCCTTAATTCCTAGGAAGCAACTCAGGACAAAGCGGCACATGCATGCATCTTCTGAGGACAAGGAACCAGGATACAAACCAAACGAGGGGACTAGGAGGTAATGAGCATGTAATCAGTGCTGAAGGGCACACTGCACAGTCTATGACTCTTTCTAATGCCTGCCTTTTACAGCTTTTGCAAATTAACACACTCGGCAGGCTGGTGGGAATCTGAGTCATCTACGACATAAAATAAATGTATTCAAATGTCAAAACAAGTAAGTATGAGTTCCAATTGTTAGGAGACATATTTTTTAATAGCAAAAGAAAATAAATTACAATTCTAATATGTCCACTTTTACTATGTCAAAAATCTAATGTTTTATTCAACAAATAAAATGTAGAACTATTATTCATACTACTTTACATTTGGTTTTAAGCCCACAAAGTAAGCTAATCCCTGTGGATACTGCAAAATCCCATGATTAAAATTGACTTTATAGTGACACAAAAAAAGATAAATATTTCATAACAGAGCTAAAAAAACATAAGTATTCAAAAGAATTAAAAGATTCAAACACAATGTTTTGTTAATGACAAAGTATTTCTGATTCTTGCTACATTTTCCCTTCATGTCAAAGAAAACTTGTTGATCCAAAAGGAAGTAATTAGAACTGTGAGGAAAGAAAGGAAAGCACCACTGAACTGAAACTTTACTCTTACTGTAATTTATTATTTTAAATATTTAGATGTGATGTAATAGAATGTCTCCAGCATCTTCCAATCTGATGCAACTGTGGGCTTTGCCTGAAAGAAGAGCTCCCGTTTGCCTCCTTCCCCTCACCCCTCCCTTCCTTAGCTTCCTCTCCACCAGATCTAACAACTGTGTGGCCACAAAGCAAGACAGTCCAGCAAGCTCATCTGAGAGAAAACTTAGTCAGTCTTCTGCCAGCCTCCAAAAAAGAAAGAACAGTTTTCCATCAGACCAGTTTACTGGACTTCTCTTGCCCCAGGAACAGAGGAAGTGTATGAATAGGTACAGAAATGCAAGGGAAATCCACTTCTTTCTGCAGGAGCTGCAGTTGTACCAGACACCATCATGTCCAGCCACACGCTCAGGGCACAGTTCTAAGCTAAAACTGACCTAATTTTATGTTGCCCCAAACAAAAGATGGTGCTGACTTCTCTCTTGTGCCAGAATAGCACTGGTGTAGGCAGATGACCTGCAAGGTCTGGGAGCTGATCAGAGCCTTAATCCTACAATGACAAAAACCACGATCCCTTTCCAACTGGACCATGTCTATTATCCAGCTAATCATCCCGTTAATGAATACTAGGAGTAGCATAAGAGAGGGCGGTGGCAGGTGGTGGGTGGGCAGGAGGAGGACAGGGACACCTCCTGCAGCAGAAGGACAGGCTTACACTGGCTTCAATGCAAAACCGAGGACGAGCGGGATTCCCCCAAGGGCCCAGCACGAAGGTGAGGAAGGAATGGAGATCCACCTCATGAGGCCAGCAGGCACAGACTGGCACCTTCATTCTCTGTAAAGCTTAACCAGTCCCCACTGCAATGGATGAACACCCAGGCAGATGTGAAACTTTCCTGTGTTTTAGTGGGGTTTATGGTTTCTACATCCTTCCACTCTGCAGAGACCATTTCATATCATTCCTTTTCTTTTGACAGTTTAATGAATAATATAGCAGAGTGGTCCCACTAAGGCAGCACCACAGTAAAGAAATGGAAGTTCTCTTCCTAGTCCATTACTATTTACTAAATAAAATGAAACATTTTATTTCTCTGTATCTGGTTTTTTCTTAGTCCCATTACTATTTACTAAATAAAACCAATCATTTTAGCCTGTTTAGGAGCATGGTTGAAAATGTCCCTTGGGAGACAGTCCTGAAGGGCAAAGGTGCCCAGGAAGGCTGGTCATACTTTAAGCAGGAACTCTTAAAAGCACAGGAGAAGGCGATCCCCATGTCCCAAAAAATGAGCCGACAGGGAAGAAGACCAGCCTGGCTAAATAGAGGGCTTTGGCTGGACCTCAGGAACAAAAGGAAAGCTTACATTCTTTGGAAAAGGGGGTTGACAACTTATGAGGAATACCAAGACGTAGTGAAGCTATGCAGGGGGAAAATTAGAAGGGCCAAAGCCCAAGCAGAACTCAGCTTGGCCACTGCGGTTAAAGATAATAAGAAGAGGTTCTTTCAGCATATCAATAGAAAAAGGAAGACTAGGGAAAATGTAGGCCCACTGATGAATGAGATGGGCACCATAGTGGTGGAAGACACAGAGAAGGCGGAGTTACTGAATGCCTTCTTTTCTTTGGTCTTCACTGCTAAAGCTGTCGCTCATGAATCCCAGATGCTGGAGGCAAGGGGGAAGGTCTGGAGAGGGGAAGATTCTCCCTCAGTTGAGGAGGACAGGGTTAGAGACCACTTGGCCAAGCTGGACACCCATAAGTCCATGGCCCCTGATGGGATGCACCTGTGAGTGCTGAGAGAGCTGGCAGATGTTATTGCTAGACCACTCTCCATCATCTTTGGAAGGTCATGGGGAACAGGAGAGGTGCCTGAGGACTGGAAGACTGAGGACATCGCTCCAATCTTCAAAAAGGGCAAGAGGGAGGACCCAGGGAACTACAGACCAGTTAGCCTCACCTCTGTCCCTGGGAAGGTGATGGAGCAACTTGTTCTGGATGTCATCTCCAAATACGTTGATGAACAGGAAGTTATTGGAAGTGGTCAACATGGATTTACCAAGGGTAAATCATGCTTGACCAATCTGATAGAAGTCTATGATGTTAGAACTGGTTGGCTGGATGAGGGGAGAGCAGTGAATATCGTCTACCTTGACTTCAGCAAGGTTTTTGACACTGTCTCCCATAACATCCTCATTAGGAAGCTGAGGAAATGTGGGCTAGATGAAGAGACAGCAAGGTGGATTGAGAGCTGGCTGTGTGACAGAACTCAGAGGGTTGTGATTAATGGAGCAGTGTCAAGTTGGAGGCCTGTAACCAGTGGTGTCCCCCAGGGGTCAATACTCCGTCCAATCTTGTTCAATATATTCATCAACGACCTGGATGAGGGGACAGAGTGTATCCTCAGCAAGTTCACTGATGATACCAAACTGGGAGGGGTGGCTGACACTCCAGAGGGCTGCGCTGCCATCTAGCGTGACCTGGACAGGCTGGAGTGCTGGGCAGAGAAGAACCTAATGAGGTTCAACAAGAGCAAGTGTAGGGTCCTGCACCTGGGGAGGAAGAATGCTAGGCACCGATATAGGTTAGGGGTGGACCTGCTGGAAAGCAGCTCTGAGGAGAAGGATCTGGGGGTCCTGGGAGATAGTAAAATATCCATGAGCCAGCAATGTGCCCTTGTTGCCAGGAAGGCCAATGGAATCCTGGGCTGCATAGGGAAGAGTGTGGCCAGTAGGTTGAGGGAGGTCATTCTCCCCCTCTACTCGGCACTGGTGAAGCCACAACTGGAATACTGTGTCCAGTTCTGGGCTCCCCAGCTCAAGCAGGACAGGGAACTACTGGAGAGAGTCCAGAGTAGGGCAACAAAGATGATTGGGGGATTGGAGCATCTCCCTCATGAGGAAAGGCTGAGAGAGCTGGGACTCTTTAGCCTGGAGAAGGCTGAGGGGAGACCTTATTCTTGCTTACAAGTCTCTAAAGGGTGGGTTGAAGGAGGATGGAGCCAGACTCTTTTCTGTGGTTCCCAGTGACAGGACGAGGGGCAACGGGCACAAGTTGGAACATGGGAAGTTCCATTCAAACACAAGAAAAAACTTCTTTACGGTGAGGGTGACAGAGCACTGGAACAGGCTGCCCAGGGGGGTTGTGGAGTCCCCTTCTCTGGAGATTTTCAAGACTCGCCTGGATACAGTCCTGAGTAACGTGCTCTAGGCATTCCTGCTTTAGCAGGGGAGTTGGACTAGATGATCTCTGGAGGTCCCTTCCAACTCTGAAAATTCCCTGATTCCATGATTTTACGTTATCTGTTTTTTTATTTTCTTCCCATCCTCATCTTATTGTTCACTGTAAGCATCTGGAAATCTATTGCCATTTGCATGTACAACAACTGTACAGGCAATATTTGTCCCTTCACCCCTCTCCTCATCAGCTATAAACACTAGTTAATTCATTTTTTAAATAACCTATACATTTGCATTTTAAAATATCCTGAAACACTTCAGTTTTCTTGGACTTTTTCAAATGTATGTGAAAATGCCAATTGGTATAAACAAATACATACAAGCTTAGATATTATACAATATTTGCCAGAATAAAATGCAACACAGAAAGGCAAAATGGGCCAGTTCTCAGCTCTGCAAAGGCAGAGACAGAATGTAAGTAGGGGAAAAAAAAAAGAGCATTAAAAAAGAAGTTTTAAAAGTCTTAATATACTATAATGATGAAACATTTCATTTACATGAGCAAAAGACAGAATATAAATGATTACAAGTCTACAAACAATAGTTATACTAGCCTTAACAGAAGAACCCCAGGCACAAAACCAGGTATACTCAGAAGAAAGTAGAAACCAACACCTAGTAGCACTTCCAAAAAAAGCTGTTTCCAACTGCTCTGAACTGTTTGAATTCACTTTCAAGACTGTTTTTCTGAGGTCAGGAGCAGAGCCCATGCCAAAGAATGTGATCCATTTCATTAGTCAAAAGGGAGTATTTAGTTTGGGAGACATCAGGAATTTTTAAGGGGGCATATTTTGGGGTTTTTTTCAGGTTACTACCAGGAAAATTCCAGATTATTGGGACTAAATTACAGGAGAAGAAAGTGATATGTAACTACTCTAAAGGTTATAAAGGAGTTTAATGTGCATTACTACACACTATGTTTGAAAAGTAGTCAGTGTTCTTAACGAGAACCACATAAATGAGAAAGATTCCACACGTTCATCCAAATCAGTCTGTATAGAATTTAATCATAATTCCGGAGAAGGAAAAGCACCTTATCCCACCACTAACTGCACTCAAAATTTCCTCTTGCACATAGTTTCTGCAGGATGGCCTCACTGCATGAGTGCCTTTGGCATCAGGGATGTCCACAACATGAGAAGCAGACTTTTGTACTGCTGGAAGAGGGTAGAAAGATATCCAAGGATACATGTCCTTATGTGAATGAAAAAGGACTCTTACAGCTTATGTACACAAAGAAGCTACTCTGTATTAATTGAGAGTATGAATTTACAGTGCAAATTGAAATGCTCAATAACCCCTTCCACGTGCAATTAGTTGAACATTCCAGGACATTGAACTACTTCACATTCAACAGGAATATTCAATACCCATAACAGGAGTCAGTATGGAGCAATGGATGTTGCATACATCCTGCCTTACTCTACTGCAACTTTTCTTGGAAGACGCACCTTCAGTATCAGGAAAACAGAAACTTTAAAAAAAAAAAAATCTAAACAGTTTAACTTAATGCCTTCACTTTTTGCAGATTTGCAGGAGAGAGCACACTCCCACTTCACAGTTTGTAGACAGAAAGCTCATTTACACAGAGACGCTCATGCTACTCATGCAAGTCCTGCCAAATCCTGCAACGGAAGATGTTAGGGAACACAGAAGATGTGGCTCCTCTTGCTGCCTGCCTCACCTTCTGCCAAAAATGGCCCTTGCTGCAGCACAGTAAGCAATCTGTCCGGGCCTTGTGATGCCCCAGTTCACAGTCCACTGTATTTGCTTTCTCTGAACATAAGTTTGGGCTACGTACCACTCGTGAGCTACCACAGCTGCACAGTAAGCGCAGATGTTGTTCTGCCACTCTTTGTCCATCAGCCTAAGGAGAGGAGCAGAACAGAGAACTAGGCCAAAACTTAGCAGGGGTTATTAGCCAGGACCTTCAGGAAGATTAATTTGAATAAGCTTTTAAAACATATCAGTTAAACTGTAAATAGAGTTTAAAAGTGATTGTAAAATGCTTTTGTTTAATTTACTTTAGAAGTCAGCTAAACAAACAAAAGTCACTTCCAAATAAAAGTATCTGTAACAGATCTGAATGTGATCTGACTAATACACTTCTGAAGTTAGCTCAAATTAATATTCCAGAATGTCCATGGAGTTAATTTGGAATATTTTTTTCTGAATGTTGCTATGTATGCAAGCCCAGAGACTGCTATTCATTTTCTCTGAGGCACAAAACGCAGCGAAGACAGAGGGCTGTGTTTAGCACTGGGCAGGAAGGTAGCTGTGAAGAAGTGTGAAGTGAAAGCATTTCAAGCAAGTATTTTTCTAAGGCACTCACAAAAATGACAAAAATGGCTCTGTTGCTTAGCTCATTTTTCAACTGAATTACTTAACCAGATGGAAAGCCAAGATATGTGACCTTCTGTGCCAAGTAAGGTCACATATCTTTGAGGGGTTTTTTTAATAGAGTTTAAAAGTAAAAACTACTCTGAAAAGACAAGCAAAACTTTTGGTGAAAACTAAGGTGAACACGTTTTCTAAAGGGTAACTGCATAGGCAATTACACACACAAAACAGATTTAATCTAACAGCACTCAGATTTCTGGGAAAACACTTACGTGATACCACCCCTGTATTATTGATCATTCTGATGCACACTGCAGGCCAAATTCTTCCTTGGTAAGTCACCTCTTAAACACACCAGAAAAAAGGAAAATTACATACCTACACATTTTAAAGGAGAAATAGCCATGACATAACTAAATTGCTACTCTGATGAGAGCCACGGCATTTGGTTTTAGTAAATCTTAACTTCTATAGTTAATGCTAGATCCTGCTTTACTTTTCAGTATCTGTACTCCCTCCCAGCAAAGCTCCACGTGTATTAGACACGAGGCTTAAACTTACAAACTGAACTGACATTTACATGTCAGAAGTGACACACAGAAACTCTCCACAATCATTGAATCACTCAATCTGCACACTCCCCCAGCTGGCTTCAATAGGGATACATCAGCTCGCAATTTACTGTGGGCAAAAAGGCATTGCTCAGAGCCCTTCAGGACTCCTTTAAAACAGTGCAAGGACTTTAGCAGGCTTTAGGACATGACAGATCTTATACCAAATTTTAACCAAAATGAAGCACATTTTTAATGTTTAATACATGTTTACTTTTCAAGACCAAAATGGGAAGTTATATAGAACAAGCAGATCTAATAGTATTACATATTGCAATTTTATATAAAGTCTACAATCCTGCACACAACTGTACAAACCTTTAGGTATGTGAATATTCCATCTTTATTTGGGTAGGCAAATCAGGTAACCACTCTCATAGGTATTTATAGCACTGGGATTTCAGGACCTATTTTTGAGAGGCAACTACTTCTTCCAACCGACCGGAGTGTTCAGGTTACAGAGCTCATGTGTGATCAAGGATCGTGTAATCAATGCTGCAATCCACCACCAAAAAGTCTAATTCTCACAAATAATAAAAGCTGCTTTACACAGTGGGTATAACTGTTTCCCTTAAGGCCTAACTAAGCATCCAAGGAAGCCTTAAACCACCAAAGGTAGCAGCAAGTGTAATATGTGTTAATTAATGCTAATTTACAGCAGTTTAAAAGCACAGCAGTACAAGCCTCACCACACAGTAGCAACCAGGGTACAAGACTTTCAAAAAACAAATAGCATAAAGCAGCTAAGAATAAATTAGAAACAGACACCAGATTTTTAAAATATTTGTTCAATCTTTTATTTCCAAAGTAATTAAACATTCAATGAGAAATGGCCAGGCTATAACTATCAAATTATATAGCTGTGCTTATATAACAGCAACCTCTTTCCCCAGCTACATTTCAAATGGGAAAAGCTTTTTTTTTTTTTTTTTAAATCAAAACCAGGCAAAGGATTTTCCCATAAGCTTTCCAGGAAAGTCAACCTCTGGACTAAAACCAAACATAAAAATTTCAGCAGGAAAGGAGAATATTGCATTAAGTTACGTGTATGCAAAGACAACATTCAGGCACAAGACAATGGTGAAAATTCTTGTGTAACCTCCAATTTAGCAGGCCACTACAAACTAACACCCACTGTAACAAGAATATAACACAACAATTTATTTTAAAAAATCTCAGTTGAATTCAAGGCACAGGCGTTACATTGTGTGCTTTCTACTTCTGTCTGATTTTCATATATTAATCTTCAGTGTCAGGAACAAATGCTTAAAAAGCATGAGAATGTGTTCTTTTCCACAAAGACACTTTTGTCCGCACAACTATGCATGTTTTGTTCCAAAAAGCAGTAGGTAATTTCATAGAATCACAGGATTTTTGCCAAGTTTGACAGTTAACATTTTTGCCAAAATTAAAGAGTTTCAGTTTATTTATAAAATAATTACTTGGAGAAGCTAGGATATTTATTTTGAAATTTCACATGCTGTATCACCCTCTTGTAAGCTGAAGAAGTACAACAAACACCTGCAACAACAAAGCTTTGTAGCCAGAAAAAGAGTTTGAAGCGTCTTGTGAAATTATTTTTATAAAAGCTAGAAAGAGTAATACCTGAAACACTCCAAAAACTTTTGTAGAATATGAACAAAACCAAGATCTATTTTACCGATTCTTAAATCCTTTAAAAACTATCAGGAGTAACACACCTCTCTGTGTGTATCAGATCATTCATAAGATTTAAGTGAGGCAGCTGTTCAACATAGGCCTAAAAAAAGCATCATCTTAATCAACACATTGAAAAAATACCAGTTTTAAAGTCAATTTTGCATTTCAAGGTCTTCCTTAAAATCTGCTTATGAGGCACCTAAACAACGGAGTGAGGACACAGGAGACATCAGGCCTGTGGATACTGTAGTCTCGCTAACACCACTTTGCCCTGACAACAGAACATCAACAGTAACAGTTGTTTGGTTGTTTTTTGCCCAAGTCTTGAAAAGCACAAACCATGTAAGTTCTAAGTCACTCTCAGAAATTGAAGCAAGTAATTTTTTCACATTTTTCATGCCAGCAAAACATGCATAATAAAACACATGCTTGTTCGCAAACATAGTGGAGAATATTTGGAAGTGAAAAGTCATCAGGGAGATAGCTTATATTGGATACATGTTCACACCACGTATGTTTGGTTTGCTGGCCTACAGCTGTCTGCCACAGATCATAACCTGGTGCTTCACCTTAACACGTCACGCTGTAAAGCATAGCAAGGCTGCTGCTCCATAGACAGCAAAACCATCAAAGGAGTATCATAACCATTTCCAGGTAAGCTATCCCTGTTAGCGATTAAGGGTCCAGTTTGATCCATTCACTTCGCTCTTTTCTACAGACTTTTAGGAAAGATGTTGCAAATTTCCTTTTTTTTTTCCCCCACTGTCCAGGCAATATGGATGGGAATCAGCAGACTTGTAGCCTATTTCCAGTTCTACCATTAAATGATATTCAAATTATGTTATTCCTCATTTTACTAAGTCATAAAATGGAACAACAACAACAACAAAAAAATCCAACAACTGCCTTAACTTAAGCAGCTAGCCCAAACTGGGCATCTTGGAGATCGTTTCACTTAGAGAGACTAAGTGGTAAAGTCCAGTATTCCAGTAGTAGGAATTTATTTATTTACAACACGTGTATATGGGACAGAAGAGAATGGGACAGAGGAAAAGGTGAGACAAACAAAAAAAAATAAAGTTTCCAACTAGTTTATGAGCTCTTCTGTCACTACATATTTACACTGTTAAATAGGTAATCGAGGGATGAATATTAACTAGCTAGCCTGTGAATTTTCTGAAAAAGCTCAACCAACTGCCCACAGATGCATGTAGGTAGTGATGTGATGTTATTCCTGGAAAGTCTATTTGTAATGTCCCCATTTCAGAAGTTGTACCACTCACCCTCAGGTAACTGAGTACTCAAATTCTGCCTTCTGTGACATCCTTGCAATAATTGTACCGGGATTCCTGTAACCAAAGTATTTTACAGAGCAATCTAATTTTTAGAATTACATCAAGTAAAATAGTGACTTGATACTGTCTGCAAAATAAATAGGATAACTAAAGTACTGATTTCCATAAAAGTAAGTGGATACTCTTGTGTTTGGGTATTTTGACCAGGAAGGCTTAGCCCAACTTCATAGAAATTATTTTAAAAACTATATACAATTCCAGTAAACATTTTAAGAACTGATATAGCTTCCATTCACTAGGCATCACACAGTGGTTCATTTTTTTCAGCAAGCTTCAAGCTTATTTTCTCCATATTATACCTACAAAACCCAGGTACAGAAACAATCTCTGATTTGTCTTTGATGACATAGGAGGTGACTATTAGATTCATACAGACAGGACACAAAACTTGTCTTCTACTTTCATACTCAAAAAGTCTTTCCACTTTTTCGAACATCAACATTTAAGCAATAAACAGTAATTTGGTAAAACACACTTAAATCTTGAGCAAGTATTTTCTAAAATCCATCAACACATGTAAATACACTTTGTACTACGAAGATGTCAGAATCTATTTCTGTTATGGTCATGAGAAAAAGACTGAAATATGAAAAAGTCTTTCTGTTTAAGGGAGCAATAAAATTTACAACTACAAGCTTCTAGTCTGTACAGAAAACTAAAAAAGGTTGAGCAGCTGTTCAAGATCAAGGAGTTTAAATCCATGTCTTCCTCCACAAAGAATGGCTGAAGTCCTAGGAATAAAGTGAGAGAGAACTCGAATTCTGCAGAGCTGACTGCAGCCTTCTCAGTAAATATCCAGCCACCTCCCCTTTCGCATGGCAGTATCTCTGATAGCTCCTATGCCAGCATCTTCATTCCTTTATACCATGTCAGAGTACTGAATACCCTCGAATTCCACTCCTGTTTGTTGTGAGCAAAATCTTCCTCATGTTAAAACATCAGGTGGACTTTTCTCTTACCTATTATAGCTCCTGCAAGCCAGATTGCTTTATCTGGTAATTACCAAGGCGCAGTCTTTATTTAAACCTCTCATAAGGAAGAGATTTGTATCACCATGTCCACAGCTGCTAGTCAGGAATGATGAGTTTCTCAGCTTTCGAACCTTACCACATCGTTTGAATGCACTGTAAACCGGCACATTTCAAAATTATGGGCTTCTTCAGCCAGCTACATCCATTGGAAGAAGTGGTGAGTGATTCAGTCCTTTCAGCCTAAATGTACTCTCCCTTTTGTGCTTTTTCTTAATTGTTATTGCATATGGATACCTCTTGGAATTATGTAATGCATGCATGTCAGTGCAAATTTATCATGCTCCCAACTTTAAATGAGAGGAATGAACTGAAATATACTTGGAAAAAATGATAAAAGAAAAAGAAACATGGTGAAGAAATGTAGTGACAGAATTCACGACTACAGACTTTTTACCTTTGTATAACATTTAGATTAGGCTGCAGCTCAGCAGAGACTTCAAAATATTTACCTTAATTTTCCCTTTCATATGACAAAGTTCTTTTGAGTCTCACATTCAAAATTAGGCCTTAAACGGTATGTTTTCTCCAAAACAAGGATACTGCTATCAAAAGTGATACTTCAAATAAGCATTATCAAATTTGTTTCCATTTAAAAGTAGTGTGACAATATTCAAGTAAGTTTTTGCCAATCCACTTCTAATCACTCATACTTAGATATCATTTCTGTATGATGAAAAAGATGGGGCATTTTACCTTTACAGACTTCAGTAATTTAAAATATGTCTTTCTAGGTTCTTACACTGCAAGCAAACTACCTAAATGCCCCCTAAGGATGCTAGGCTCAAACCTAGAACCTGACTTACGAAACAGTCAATCTTCTGTCCTGTGCAAAGCCCCTGCAGCTCTCTACAGGCCTCCTGTAACTTTCCTTGGGGTCCTAGACCATGGTGGAGCCCACCTAACACTAAGGAGAAGCTAGATGCAGAATCTGTGAAGCCTCTGAGGTCCAGCCACCAGAGAGGAAAATATGAGCTTCCTATATTTAAGTCATCTCTATTTCAGAATGTCATTACTGGAATTCTTTAAGACTTTTTTTTTTTTTAAAAAAAGTCCTTCTCATCTTGCCTTTGCAAGGCTATTTATGTGTGTACACATAAAATAGTTTCCCTAAAGCTTTTAGTTATGTCATACCAGAATTTCCACTAAAAAGGTCATCAGAACCAAATGCTTATAGCTTTTAGCCACACAAAACAGCATTGTGGTTTCTTGCCTCTACTGAAAACATGTGTTACATCTATATTTCCAATTCTGCAAGTCCTATTAAAGACGAGAATCAGTTAAATTGTGCATTATCCAATTTACATACAAATCCTGTATTACAAGCCTGTCTTGAGCTAACAAAAGTCACAAAATATGACAGAAGCTATTGAACAAATTCAGTACCCAGTTGCAGTCAGGTAAATCTAGAATAACAGCTCTGAAACAAATAGAGTTACCATGGTGTAAAGTCTGAAGTAATTGGGAACAGAACTTGGCCACCTGGCATTTACTCACTTCACTAAACCTAAAGCCCTGGAAGGGTCAAACAATGAATAACTACATAATTTGTGAGAAGAAATGTCTAGAAACCCAGGATACAGAGGTAAAATGAGGATAAATGCTCTGCTTCCATGCTGAACTTTCTGGATTTTGTTAGTATAAGCCAGGGCATGGATATTGCTTTAATATGCCACAAATATTTTCAGTGTGAAATTCCATTCATTTAAAAATAAGATGTGATTCATACAGAATTCACATGGCAGACCCTGGAATTTTAAAGTAGCTTTAATATAACATGCAGATGTATAAACCTTTAAAAAACTTTAACTGGGATTTCTTTTTCTATATAATAAATGTAATTGTTTCAAATGCAGACTGTGAATACTTGAAGACTTTAATATTTGTTTCTATGCCTAGTTCATGTATTTCAGAATAAATATTAAGGGCTCAAATCTGAAAAGCGAGAAGATTGTTCACAGCAGTAGTCTCTTCAAAGCTTAGAAGCTTTTGGAGGGTTGCACTTGCACCACACGTGGCAAAGCATACCTAGAGAAAAGGTATGTGGAAAACACCTGAAAACGCCTGTTAAAGTTACAGAAAGTACATGCTTAACTGAACGTTATATAAAAAAAAAAAAAAACCAACCTTAATTAGCCTTCATAATATTACTTGTAAGTATATAAAATGAAACCCCCACTGAGTAACGTTGCCACACTGTGTCAGCCCTGGAGCAAACCGTCGAGCAAACCTGCCTGCACAAGCTCCCAGAGTCGAGAGGAATCGCACGAAAATCCCAAAGCTGAGAAAAGTTCACCTCTTTTGCAAAAGATAATGCAATTAACACACATGCAATCACCGCCTGCTCACCTGAGAGGCGGGGGTGGAGAAGCCCGTTTGCCTGGCTTGGGGGCAAGGAGGGAAGCGGGCTCAGCTCCCTCCGTCCCTCCCGCAGGTGCCCGTCGGTGCCCTAGGGACAACCCCGGGCCGCCCCGGCGGCAGCTCGGGACGGGAGAGCGCCGGGAGGGCAGCCTGCCCAGCCCCTGCCGCCGCACGCCTTCTCCTACCTTTGCCCCTCGCCGCCCACGGCTGGGGCCGGGACCGGGACCGGGACCGGTTTTCTCCTGGATGCGGCGCGGGTGGGACAGCGGGGGCGGCAACGCGGACAGGGCAGCGGCTGCGAACCCCCGCTGCGCGCTGGCGTCCTCCTTCCCTCGCTGTTCTCCTCCCCCCCGCGCATCTGCCGGCGAGAGCGGGGAGCCGGCCCCCTGCACGCCCGTCCCGCCGCTGCGGGCGGAGGCAGCGGCGGCCCGGGGCAGAGCCGGGGGCGGGGGGTGCCCCCGCCGCCGAGGCCGCTGCCGGCGGCGCGCCCGGGCGGGCAACTGCGGGCGGCGCTGCCGCTGCCTCTTACAAAGGGCAAATTCATCTGACATTTCGGTGGAAGGGCTCTGTGCCGGGCGAGTCCCCCGGCTACCGGACGGCAGCAGGGGGGAGGAATCTCACTCTGGAAAGAAAAGCCTCTTGTCTTCTGGAAAAATGTCAAATTATATCATGTCATGGCGACAAATTCTTACCAAGATCACCTTAAATTATTAGAAAGCTACAAAGTTTTCCTTTTTCTCGTTTTCGGTTGTTCGGTGTGGGTTTTTTCAAACACAGGTTGCCGCTAACTCCGTGCAATGCCTGTGGAAAACCACCAGTTCCACTCTAGCTCAACTCGATGATGAGCTAAGGGCAAACTTGTCCTGGTGCAAAGGAGTGATACCCTTGGAAATGTTTTCCGTTTACAATGAGTTTAAAAATGTGTAATTGTAAAGTACCAACTGTATCAACCCCTACAGACCTGCCAAGTAGAAGTTTACAGACTCAAACCTTAAAGCCTACATGAATTGACAGTGTTTCTTTTTCTAAAGCGTGAGTTACATAACATTTACATAGTTCACTGGCACATACACCCGCTATTCATTGCAAAACTCCCCCAAAAGTAGCGGGAGGCCAGTAACTTGAGTGAGCACTCACCACACGTCACGTTCTGTCCTTGCGGTACTTCACGAGGGAAACCATCCTGCTGAAAGTTCTCCAACAGTGAGCAGCATGTGGGACCTCGAGGTGAAAGCCCAGCCCTGTCCTCGGTGTCAGCAGCGGGATGCCGGAGAGTTTAGAGGGCTGTCGCCTGCCAGAGCTCCCAGGCTGTACCTGTACATCTGAATACTAGACCTAGTACTAGATCTAAATACTGCACAGAAGACGTAACAGCTGCGCGTGCTTTGCCTTGACATACAGTTGCAGATGTTATTAAACACACACAGAGCAGTAATTTTCAAGCCCTGCAGAGTAAGATTTTACTTCACAAGTAACTGGAAGGTGAACAGAAATCCCAACACAGAGCTCAGTTTGACGGAGTACAGTGTTGTCATTCACACACATAGAAAATGTGACTTTATGTACTATTTTGATTCATTGTCTGTCTCTGATGTTTCTTATTACTTTACTATTTTGTTGAATCTTTGCGTATACTTACCCTGAAGCATGGCCCATATAGAGATTTCTAAAATACAGTAAAGCTGCTTAGATCAATTCATATCCATTACTCATTTCACGTTTGTAAGAATTTGTATTTACAAGGACAACTCTTTAAGCTCCTTAAGGGTAAGAAACAGATGACAAGTGTGGACGATGCAATAGTCTGCTAATCCTGAAACAGATGGGGAATGAAAAGGGGAACGCAGGATGTCAGAAGTGAGCAGGACCCCCTTTAGGAATCATTTTGCAAATCAGATATTCTTATCAATCAACAAAGGTAAAATATCTTGCACAAATATGCAGTGAACACTTGGAGATACTCAGCATATGTTATTAATCACACCATAACTTAACTACATACTGCTCAAATAGTTTTCAAGTTTCTCTTGTCTTGTGAATTGTGTTAATTAGCTCAATTATCAGTTCATATTTAGATTCCTGCTTTCAGGAGCAATTATACAATCCTTGGATTCAAAAGCGATGTAATGCTTCTAATGTTAATAGAGGTACTTGGCATTTACACAGGACTTTTCTCAGCATTTCATAGACAAGCCAATTTGACATTTCTAGGAAATATGTAGTCACATGACTGTTACAGAGAAACTGAAGTGTGCATGTATATTTATATAACTCATACAAAACCACAAAGCAACAGTCCCTACATTATTAAAAAGTAGCATCCCATAACTTGTTGCTGTGGTATTTTACTCTGTGGATAAAATCCCTAACGAGGGTCACTGAGTACTTACTTTGATGCAGGGCACTTTCTCTGCAATCTACAGATGACCTTTTCTGTAATTTTGCCCACAGCAGATGTACTAGTTTCTGCATTGATGGCAGGACACTGCAATAACCAGTCACTTTGGAAACAAAATAAACGCAATCCTGGGGGACTTTGTACACTCTGTGAAGCCGACACTTCTGTTCCCAAAAGCTTCTCAAAAACTGCCGTATGCTCTATACTGAAAGCTAATCAACGTTGCTTGCTAATACAAGCTGCTCTGAACTAACTGAAAAGAGCTGCTTATATTAATAGAGGCTGGTAACCATGTTTAAAATAGCATTGCCTGGTGCACTCTAGCATACAATGCAAGCCTGTAACGTATCTTCAAACATGACAGCTTCTTCTTTTTGCAGCACTTTCAAACCATTTTTTACCATTTAATTCTGTTGAGTTACTACATCTAAGAAACATACCCTTTGATATCTAAAAGTGAGCCCAAGGTACCTCCAGGATAACTGTTTTATGGAACTGGTGTTCACAGATGGAGCTGCCCGGCAAAACTAAGAGAGTGTCCTTAACATTGGGACTATGGCAGTAGGAGAGCAGCCTCTCCGTGATGGAATAAGAAGACCAAGCTACAGTAAGCAGCACTTGCATTAACTCTAAGAAGCTCTTAGAATCACTTATCCCTTCCCAATTTAGCCTTCTTCCAGAACCAAGGTTTTGAAGTTGCGTTTAGTACCTTTCACTACACTGTGTAAACACCTTACATAATGCTAACATTTTGTACCAATATAGTATCTCATTTAGGTCTTTCAACTCTCAGCTGAAACTGTATCATTGAGTTAACTTCATCAGGTTGGGTGGAAAAAAGGCAGTAATATAGAAGTGTCGACACAGTGAAGCATCCCAAAGCAGCGTATTGAGAACTAGCATTCTTACTCATAGTAAAAATTAGCCAGTTTTGGTCCCTTCTCTTCTCTTGAATTTAGCAATTTCCCTTTAACACATCTGAAATTTTCTTCTTCCAAATTTGCCCCCTCCCTTCTCCCAAATTCTAGCATTGCAGATTTTTTCTACAAGTCTTTTTAATCTGTATTGTCTCAATCTCATCTGGGAGATGCAACAACCAATTGTGAAGCTGTTAACAGCACACTCCACAAACTAATAAATCAAAAAGATACTATGAAGAATAGAGAAGGTTTCAAAAAACAGAATCAAGAAAGTTAGTTACGATAGCTGTTGAAGTTCTGCCAGAAGAAACCTGTGACAAAATGCAATTTACCTGCATTCCTAAATATTGAATTCAGTCTATGCTTAAGGGTCTGCCTGCTACTAAAGGGATGTCTTCACTAAAAGACTCAATGAAGCCATTACCTGCTATTTCTCAAGATGAAGCTCTACTGTGATACGTGTAGGACATTAACATAGGTGGTTTAATTAGGTAAATCTTCTCCATTGGGTAAACATGTCCCTCTTTACAAAAGAGACAGTCTAATTTATCATCACAACCTGAAGCACGGCCTTTGGATGTCTTCTGTCATGATTCTGAACTACTCCAAATCTATTCATCTTATAGGAACTAGCCTGTTGTCTTCAAACATCTGTCTTGTGCCATTTGTGTAGCCCATGGCTTAATGATGAGATATTTTTGTCTCCTTATTGTGTGTTAACTTCAGGCTTGTCTAATAATGTATTGTTGGTAAATAATTTACATTTTTCCTTTTTAATACCACCACCATCTGTGATTGCACCAGCTTTACAAATTAAAAAAAAAAAAGGAATCTGCATCTCCATTGCCTAAATTGCAGCATGATTAATATACACTCCCCAGACTTCCCTTTTGTACACAGTATGTGAATTATAGTATTTTCCTACTCCAGATTCTATTATTTTGTAGTATTTATATTACACATGTATCCTAGTTCTATTACCAGTTCTACATGACACTGCTTTACACATGCCTACGATTAATAATTCACATCAGTGTGACATTTTCCTCATTTCCTCTCTCTCCTTACCCCTTGACCTGGTCCCTCCTAAAGTAAGAGCCACCTACCCACAGCTACTCACACTAGCCAAAAAGCTGCTGTCAGTACAGCGTGGCTCGGAGGCAGTCAGCACCACTGGCTAGTTCGGGCTACTTTCTTCACCAACATATTTTCTGAGTACCCCTGACTCCTGCTGAAGGCACGTTGAGCCCAGCCAGGCCTCCTCTCTGGTTTGAAGATTAAGCTCCGGCAGGCCACACCGCGGGGAGCGGGACCAGGCCTTTGCTCTGTCGGGGGCCGCCTGCGACACCCGCATTTTACAGGGGGTGAGGAAGAGGCCTCACCCTTCAGCCCCGGCTCCTACTTCAACGGCCGTTTTCTTCCGTTGGCCGCAACCCCCTCAGCCCGTCAGCACGGCGGCCGCCTCCCCCTACCCTTCTCCAGCACCCGCAGCCGGAGGGCGACGCGGCCGTTACGGGACCGCCAAGCCCTTCCCGCCCTCACGGCACCGCAAGGAGGGACGGGAAGGGAAGGGACGGGGAAAGCCACGGCCCAACAAAGCGCCGGTGGCGACAGGGAGGGCGGTGGGGCGGGGCGGGGCAGCCCCTCACACGCCCCCTCTCGCGCCCCGCCCCCTCCCCTCCTCGGCGGAGGCAACGGCCCTCGCGGAGGCGCGCAACAACAC
>VFFE01007039.1:1413218-1429753 GCA_008921705.1 Burhinus oedicnemus | reverse complement strand
CCTTTACCCCCACCCCCCACCCCCCCTTCTTCGGTAACTGTCGCCTCCAGCTGCTGTTGCTGCTGCAGCCGCGCCCGAGGAAGGAGCCAGAAGCCGGGGCTCGAGCTGAGGTGGGTCCTGCCGCCATGGCCGTAACGGCGCCGGAGAGGGCGCTCCCGCCTCTTCCACCTCGCCGCAGTCGGGCCGGGCCGGGCGGCCCAGTGAGGCGGGGACGGGGGGGTGACAAGGGGAAATGATACGGAGCCGCTGCGCCGCCGGGGAGGCGCCGTGTGGCGGGGGCGCCTGTCACCGACCCGCGGGGGCCGCCTCCCTGCCGGGCCTCCACGGGGCGGCGGGCCGTGTTTTCCGCCTGAGGTGTTTGCCGGGCGCTCTGTCCTGCCCGGCGGCGGGAGGGGGGCGGAACCGTCTCGCTGCCTGCTGGTTCGGGGAGGGGGATGGCGCTCGCCGCTGCTCCTTAGCCGCCGGATCCTCCCGGCGCTAATCATCGTCACCGCTTTCCTCGGCCTCCGGCTCGCAAGTCGGGAAGGGGACAGGTGGCGAGTCCGTGTCCGAAAAGTCCTGGACGAAGGTGGGAGGTGCTGTCGTGCACGAGTATCCTTCTCGGCGCGACTTGCGAGATACCCTCTCCCGGCCGAAAATACCCCCGACTGAAGTCTTCCTAAAGGTGGATCCCAGTACCTTTTTTCCTGAAGCAGGTCGTCCTCACGGACCTGGTTGTTGAAAAGCTAAGCAGGCTCTTACTTTCCTATTCCTCTTCTGCTCTTGTTGAAAGGGGAGAGAAAGACAGTATGTAGTACTTCGCTTGGTTTTTCACTTGTTCGGACAAGTAAAATTCAGAGAGTAATGTGAAAAAGTTGGATTGCTTTTTCGTGTCAAATGAGATTCTGGTAGTAATACCCTGAAAGGTATCTTAAGTTTTTTTCCCCAGTGGTTTAACAAAGAGGAGTAAACTTTCTTTTTCCCCTTACTATTGGTAATATAACTCATGTTTTCTGTCATTTGGAGTGCTGCTGTTCTCTGATACCTGCTAATATTGTATATAAGCAGTTGATTTTATTGTTGTTTATTGAGTCTGACCTCTTGCAGATAGGATTGGCTTTAATACCGGAAAAAGAAAATGGTTAATCATGTGATTGTTTTGTTGTTTGGTTTTTTTTTTTTTCCACAAGAGCATATACAACTGACGCTGTATTTTGTTCCAGACTTGTAAACAGTGAAAGACTTTGAAAGCTAGAATTTTTATAAAATGAACAGGCATGGTTATCTTCCTTTGTTAGATAGGCATTCTCTGCCAGTAAGGAAATGGTAATTGCCGAAGTGAGATGTTTTTAAAGTTAACATTTAAGCCACTTCAAATGCTCAGAAAAGACTCCTCTTAAATATGCTAAGTATGAAGCATTTATTCTTTTTTGTTGCAGATCTGCAGATTAAAACCAGAAAGCATTTTCAAGCCCTAAGATGTCATGGCTATTTGAATTATGAAAGCAGTGTTAACTTTTTCCAAATTGCCTGTAACTTTTTATCTTTCTGTTCCAATTCCCCATCTAAATATGTAGTTTGTTTAACTTACTAAGAAACTTGTATGCATAGTTAACCATGATCAGAAATAACTATGCGGTTTATAATATGGTGCACTAAAATTGTGATACCTTAAAACATTACAGTTCTTAATAGATAACAGGATCAGTTGCCTTGAGTGGGTGTTTCTGAATGCCTCACAAAGCAAACTGGAAGACTTGTGCATGGAAAGAATTGATAACATTCTAAACTGTTCCTAACCAAGCTAGTTGCAGAATGGATGGCAGCTTCTAAAAAATTTTGTCGTGTGCGTGCAGAATACTTTAGTGTCTTAAAGAATGTGAATAATCACAATATGAGCACTATGACATTACTTCTACTGTACAAGAAGATTTTTTTGGAAAAGCAAGATTTCTGTATTTTTTACGTATCATGCTATATTGATGATGGTTTCCCTGACTGCTTTTTACAGAACCATACACCATGTCTTCTGTTGTTTCGTCAAAAGAAGATACAATGTCATCTGAAAAAGCAGATGAGAAACAACCTGAAACTGAAAACAAAGCTGAGGAAAGTGATGAAGATGAAGAAGAGGAAGAAGAGGAGGAGGAAGAAAAGGGTACGTGTTTTTCCACTGAATAAGTTGTCCCTTAAAAACACTGAGGTTACCGAATGCAGTCTCCTGTGATCCTGGCTAATTGTACAATTATTGTTTAGGAGAATGTATGGTACATCTATCTCATGGGTCATTAATTGCTTCCCAGTAGACTGTAACAGGCAACACTAGAAACAGCGATGCTGATGTTCCTCAGGAATCATTAAAGAAATTGCCAGCATCCTGGATTCCTATGCTAGGCATTTTGTTGTTGTTGTATAAACTTCTAGGTGATTATAAGAGGTAGTGTCCTTTATCAAATTATTTGTATAAAATGTATATCCAAAATGGAATTCTTTTTTTTTTTCCAGTAACACTCTGAAGTGATCTGTGTTTGCAAAAGAGAGAAACTTGAAAAATCTGTGCAATAGCTTTGGAAACAATATAGATGTTTTGCATAACTACTGTGAATTAATTTACTGGGTACCAAAATTTAATTATATTGGAGGGGAGAAATTCCATTTGACTAATTTTTTTAATAAAAATCATGGTGATATAAGATGAGCAAGCAAGGCAGGTTTTTTGTTGTGGCATGTAATTGAAGAGGTTAGTCAAGGAATACAAGATGTGATGAAGGAACTACTGTACGAAAATGCTAATTTCTGTCGTGAAATCTGTAGGCGCCTGTTTTGCAAATGAAAGCATCCATGTAAATAGAGCTGCAGGATGGCACAGTGAAAACAAAGTGTGCTGGTTTTGGCTGGGGTAGAGTTAATTTTCTTCATCGTAGCTAGTATGGGGCTATGTTTTCAATTTTTGCCAAAAGCAGTGTTGATAATACAGGGGTGTTTAAGTTACTGCTGAGCAGTGCTTACACAGAGTCAAGGCCTTTTCTGCTCCTCATACCGCCCTGCCAGCGAGTAGGCTGGGGGTGCACAAGAAATTGGGAGGGGACAGAATTGGGACAGCTAACCCCAACTGAGCAAAGGGATACTCCATATCACATGACGTCATGCTCAGCATGTACAGCTGGGGGAAGAAGGAAGGGTGGGACATTCGGAGTTACCGTGTTTGTCTTCCCAAGTAACCATTACATGAGATGGAGTCCCGCTTTCCTGAGGATCAGCGAACACCTGCCTGCCGATGGGAAGTAGTGAACGAATTCCTCATTTTGCTTTGCTTGCATGCACGGCTTTTGCTTTAACTATTAAACTGTCTGTATCTCAACCCACAGCCAGTGACTTTGTGCTACTTAGTTGCCAGCTGGGTTTTAAACCATGACACCAAGATGCTGATGGTCTTGGATTCTTAAAAGAGCTGAGGTTTGCCTTTAGCAAAAGTAGTAGAAAGAAAAGAGTTTATGCTGTTTGGAAAATAATAGAGTAATTAGAACTAGGTTTTTAGAAACAACTGTTTCTTGAGTACACGTAAGTATATTTTGCTCTGTTTTCAGCAGATACGTATCCAGTTTTGATTATGTTCATACACATTTTGAAGTTGCATTCAGATGTTAAAGCCAGGAGAGCCCATCTGTTTAGCACTAAGGGTAGTTTGATATGTGATTTGAGGTCAAGTATTTTAGTATGAAATATTTAGGTGAAGCTTTGGGTTTTTTTCCTGACATGGTATCATTAAAGTAGTAATGTGCAATGTATTCATAAAACAATCTAAATGTATTCATTACTAAGCAGTATCAGAATTACTGGGAACAGTATTCTTGTAGTATTTGTGACACTCATGCCCTGTGTAGTGCTGTGCTGTGTAGCCCTGTGAGGTGTAGTACAGTTCCACTGTGCTTGCGCTTCTGCCTCTCCTGCTGATATGTGTGTGCCCTCCAGTCCAGCAGTGGGAAGAGAAAGTGTCTGCAGGCATGCTGGACTCTCCTTTTGCCCATCTGGTGGTGGTATTCTCCTCGAGAGTGCTAAAGCGGAGCTGTGCATGTATGGACTGGGGCATCCCAGAAGGAGACTATGCAAACAATGTCAGTTCTATACATCAGAAAGGCAGCGAAGGGAGAGGAGGATGGGTTTCTGAAAATGCGTAGTGCTGCGATCTCCATTGTGGGGTGAGGTTCCCTTTAGGAAATGCCCGGTCTTGCCTTCGAGGTTAAGTTGGATGCAGGGTTGTGGTTAAGAACTAGAGACTCCAATATACAGCTCCATAGAATCCCATTGACCTGTTAGCCAAAGGTTTGGAAGTGTCATAGTACCTTGTTATATCAATTTTTGGTTTGCAATTGCAAAGATTCATTGTCATATTGCCTGCTACTGTGGTGGAATCTGCTCACGTAATGAAAGATACTGTGTTTATGGACGCTGTCTTTTGCAGAAAAGAGTCTCATTGTTGAAGGAAAAAGGGAGAAAAAGAAGGTAGACCGACTGACCATGCAAGTGTCCTCGTTACAAAAGGAACCTTTTACAATTACGCCAGGTAAGCTTGTCCTCTCACGTAAGAATTGTGAGTGTTGGGGAACGATAATGAAACCTCTTAAAAGATCAAATTATTAATTTGCTATAGACTTAACAGAGTCATGATACATTTTAAAATAGTAAGGCTATTATAATTATATGAAAACCCTCTTTTACTGTGTAGCATCAATTTAAACCATAGAAGTTATATAATGTTTAAACTTACCTCGAACAGAATATTCAGTAAGTAGCCACCACTAACAAAGGCAGGAGCACCTAGAATAAAAAGAACTGCCAAGTCCTTGTACCCTGGTCTAGGTACTATCAAGTAAGGAAAATAAAGAGAGTGTCAGGTTGCCTAATTGATAGGAAAAGGCCTGCTTAATGTTTGACCTCTTAAAATTGTAGCCTGATGCTATTCTGAAACAACTTCTTTGCTGTCTTAAAAAACAGTAGATATTTAGTGTTAGATATTAGATTAATATTAGCTATTTAGTAGTTATAAACACATAGGTAAATAGGAATGTGATGAATTGCATAATTGATTTTAACTGTTTCAGGAAAAGGACAAAAACTCTGTGAAATTGAAAGGATACAATTTTTTCTGAGTAAAAAGAAGACAGATGAACTTAGGAACCTGCACAAACTCCTCTACAACAGGCCAGGCACTGTAAGAACTTAAAATCAATCTTGCATATCTATTAGTTCTCATGCATAGTGAAAATGTTTGTAGTATAGTTTTTTTACATTTGCACATGTGAATCTACTACTTACATGTCATTTATTACAAACTACTTAGAAAATGATTATTGCAGGACCAGTTAAGCAAGCCCATAATTTTTCTAACTCCTGTAAACTACTTTTCCTATAAAAATCCTATGGAAAGGTGTACTAGATTGTAAGTCTGCTTGAATATAGATTTTTTTGTTTAATTTTTTTTAATGGAGGGAGGGGTGATTCACCTTATGAGGATGAGTTGGAAATAATTTATGGTTCACATGATAAAAGCTGCTGACATGTGGAATATAGTCAAAATACTCCATGTAGTTATTTTTTTCAACATAGCTTTTTCTTAGTACTTCTATTTCTTTTATGTTTGAAACCTGTTGGTGGGTTTTAATACGTTGCTACTTACCTAGCCATTTTCTCCTTTAGTTTGCACAAAGCAGTAGAAGGTAAAACTGTTATATGTAAAATCTTTATAGTGATTTTTGTCACATTTATCTAAGGCAATTAAAATATTAGTTGAAAACTGATATTGTCACTTTTGTATTTAAGGATGAAACTTAAAGAAAATGTAACAGCAAATCTTTCTTGGAGCCCTTTATATATCAGTGATCATGCTTTAAATTTCAGAGTAAATATGACCCATCTTCCTTGCTAATAGAGGTGAAATGGGTGCAGCGAAATTAAGGCAGATTACATTTTACTATTTTAATACAATTGCCATATTTACAGGAATTAGTTTTTAACATCTCTGTATATTTTGAAAGCTTGAACAGCCAGCACAGAGAGACCAGGAACTGAATAGTCCTAGTATAGATGCATGCTAGTTGTAATATCTCAGACCCCTGCTGCAAATGCAATGCTTTTTTAAATAGCAAAGAAAGATCTGTTGCCTTAAGTATTCAGAAAAAGAACGGTATATATTCATTAAGACCTAATTCTGTGAATTATGCTATGTGTTCAGTATGGCAATAAATCAGACTAGAGAATTTCTGACTTGATGCGTAGAGTTTTGCAAACTTTTGAGTTGTCCTGCAGTAGAATTTGTTTGATAGGAAGGGTACAATGACCGAACCATGTAACTTTCTGATTTAACTGGCTTTACCATGGAAGCCGTCAAACTGCATCCATTTACTCTTCATGAAACCAGTAACACTCTTCTACTGTCTTTGGAAGGAGGTACTGGCATACCATTACCTCAGAGTCCATGTTTCTTACTTTAGATTGCAGATTTGAGACATAACTGATTTAAGAGACTGTGTTGATTATGCAACAGACTACTAAGAAACTAACAACTCAGTGATACTGTTATTAATAATTGATTTAGTAATCAATAATAAATAATCTAATCAACTAATAGACACAAAACTATTTGCAGTTTCATAATTATGTGTAAATTATATAATTGTAAATTGATAATTAACATTCCTAAATCATACTAATTATACGCAACTGCTATTGAAATACAGCTCTCGCCCTTCCCTCCCACACCACTTATTTGGTTGCAATTCCACACACACCCCGACCCCCATTTGCGCTGCCCTCCCACATCTAGGCTTTTGAATGTAGACTTGTTAGAAAGTCCAGTGGGATTGCTGCAGCGTCTCAGTGGTTTTGAGTCCAAAGACATGAGAATATAATTATTTGCTTGGAAATAGATTGGGATGGTTTTGTCCAAAACTATATTTAATCAGAATTGTTGGGAACAGAGAAGGTTGTTTAATATAGTGAAGATCAGATGTTGTCTTGTATGCACGTTCTGTATGTGCTTTGGATAATAATTAATATTTTTAATAAAACATACCAATGCCATCTGCAAATTTTCCCTAGGTGCTGGACAAAGATAATTCTCTTTGGAAAAGGAGCTTAGCTTTGGTAAAATTATAAACTAATGGAGAAACACCAGGAACAAAATTTGTAGAACTATTGAAAGTGAGTTCAGATTATTCTTGATAGTGTTAAAAAGATCTCAGAAGAATAAAAGATTTGGGGATGTTTTTTAACTTATTTTTTGGTAAAAAGAGAGTGAAAACAAAAAACTTAAATATATTGGGATCTTGATGGGAGCAATTTTCCCGTTACAAGGGCTGTTGCAATGAAAGTTCAACCCTGTTCAGACTGCGATGGTAGAACTTGTAAATTGGATGGTATGTAAATGCAAATATTTGCCATGCTAAAGAAAAGGTTCAAAAGTACAGTCACAGTCCTATGTAAGACTTTAGAAAAGCAAATAAAGCAAATCTGCTTTAGCAGATTATATAGTAAAAATAAAATTCACTATTCAATAACAAATTATGTGGTACAAATCATGCAACAGGCTTCATATGATCATAGTTGTGCAAACCTGTAAATAATCATGTGGTACATTCTAAACAAGCTTGAAATGGCAGGTGATTTTACTGTGTGAGTTACTAAAATGAATTAAAAGTACCAAGACCACAAGAACTTAATTGTTGTAGTTTGGCTGTCATGAGATAAATAAAGGCATAATCCATGTGGGTTATAACTTAAAGGGTATAACTTTTTGTCAACAGAAAGCTAAATGCTAGAATAGATTTTTCTCATATGAAAAGTTAACAAATGTAATTAGATCTTTTAAACTACTTGCAATGGAAAGTAATCTGTGTGTTCTGTTCTAGGTTGCTTCCCTCAAGAAGAACGTGGGTCAGTTCAGCGGGTTCCCATTTGAAAAAGGAAGTGACCAATACAAAAAGAAGGAAGAAATGTTAAAAAAGTAATGATCTTTATTATCTTGACTCATGCTATACAGTCCTTTTTTATTTTCAAAATTTTACGTCGGATTAAATTTAAACTTTAAGCTGAGTAGCTGTTTCCTAGAGCTCTGTGATCTGTTTCTGAGCTCATTTTAATCACACAAACGAATCTCTTAAGACAACTTGAAATGTATTAAAAGGAGATAAATTGTGAACATTTCATTCACAATTCCTACAGTCCTGGCTTTAACTATCGCATGCTAACTAGCAGATTCTTCTGCCAAGTGAGAGGAAAACGTTATTTCCCCAGGGCAAGCGTAGTGTTGTGAACATGTTGTGCTCTATTCGTGGTGCAAACATGCGTCCTTCTATGCCTCAAAACCTTCTTCCGTCAGAATCAAAGCCATTTCTGGTTGTTATATATGAAACAAACATTCTTATTCCTAGAATTACTGTAGCAACTAGTCTAAAAAATCTTTTCTTTTCTTTTTCTTTTTTAGTGTCTCCCCATAGAAGCTGCTTCTCTATTAACAGGAGAAGCTGCTGCAGCTTGGTTTTGACTGGAGTGAAAGGGTTTAAAAATGCCCTTGCATATTTGCGCAGCTAGCTGTAACAAATGAAAGAACTAATAACTTCTACACAATTGATTCTAAATAATTTTTTTTAGTGTCAGTTTGTTGATAGTGAGAAGGCTTCCAGAATTTGGAATTTGCAAATCTTCCTTCCTCAGATAAGCAGTTTTCCAGGAGTAGGGTTTGTCAAATACATGTGAATCTACAAGACAAACTCTGTCTCACGATGGGAGTTTTGACTGGGTCCCACTGATTTAATTGGATAATGTTTCCCCTTATCTGCAAAAAAATCATAAAATAAGGTATTTTTGCTCATTGTGTTTCATATTTTCCATACGAAAGAACTGCTAGTTAAGTTTTGTTACCCTTCAATCTTTGGCAAATATTCTGAAAACTGGTTGCCTTTTCACTCATATCAAGGTACTGAGCCCTGTGTGTTTGTGTTACTGTGCTAAGTTCTGCTGCTGTTCATGTATGAAACACTGCTGATTATTAATGTATTCTGACTAGGTGGCTGATTTCTGCCCACACTGTACACTTGCATGTCATCATGTTTTGACAACATTGAATGAGATGAACAAAGGAAAAAAATTATTTTGCAGAATTCTACTGTTCAGATTATAAACTAAAAAGAATGAGGGTTGAGGTTGCTGTGTGGATTAGAGTTCTGGGAATTTTTTTAAGTCAAAACTACTTGCTCGGGAAGTTACTGACTCAAAACTTGTGTGCACTTGTTTATTCCGCACTTGAACGGCATTTTAATACTTAGTACATTATGTTTGCTGTTACTCACAGATACATCTTCAAAGCATTAAAATAGGAAAGGATTTGGGAGGTGATATTTATTCTTTGTATATATTAGTTCTAACCTAACTTAAAATACAAGGACAAATGCCATGCATAACACAAGTCATAAGGAATTTTAGTTAAAGCAGCAATAGAACCATAAAATCCTAAATTCAGTACACAGGGTCTTGAAAGTCTGAAACAAGCTTCAGTGCTATGCAGTTTTTAAATCTGTTCACAAGTTAAGTAGTTTTAACTCTATAGTATTATTGTCTCATAAAATGTAAGAGAATGACTTTTGATTCTGCAGGAATACCTTACAAGTATTCAGTGTATCCTCAAAAGCTAAACGGGAAGGCTCTCCGCATGTTAAGATTGCACAAATTTTTTTATCACCTTGTCTAGAAAAATGATTGAAAGATTTGACTTCATCATTGGAAGGATGGTGGATTAACTATACTTTGAAGCAGGGAGATGCACCAAACCAGTTAAGACTTCTTGTTCCTGTGCCCTAAAACATGGGAGAACGAAATTGTTCTGCTCCCTGAAAAGTCTGAGTTTAAAGGGACAGTCTGAAATTAAATGCCACTTTAGAGAAGTTGTAGGCCACCATGAAATAGTTGCACTGACTTTTTAAACAATGAAAAATAAGTTTCCTTTGACTTTGATTACCAGAATTAGCTATTAAACTTGTGAAAAATGGTCAGGCAATGAAATTCACTTTTCAGGCAGCATTGTACAAAATGAGTGAAGACAAAAGCATAAACATTTGAAGGGAGGTAACAGGTAGAATAAGTAGGGGGTTTTGTGAGTTTGTTTTGTTGGGTTTTTTTAAATCTTATTAAGCTTGCATTCTGATGTCATACCCTCACAGGATTTGACTCTTTATTTACACTTTTTTCAATACTGGTGGGACAAATGATAAAGTGGGACAATTGGTTCAAGATCCTTTTAGAGTAAAGGGGGTGAATGTCAGAATTTCTCTTAACCTTCTATCTTCATCAAAGGTGCTTTTGTAAAGGGTAAGGAACCAGAGAAAATAAAGGGAGACACCATGCCCCCTTAGAGTTCAAGTCTTGTACCCACTGGATTTATTTTCCAAGATTGATTCTTTCCAGCATGGTAGGTCAGGAGAGATTCTGGGGAAGACAATTTTACTAAGATCTTATAACTTTTTTTTCTGTATCCTACTTTACACACATGGAGATTGTGTAACATGGTGGTGATGCTTTGCTTAACTATAGGTAAGATTGGAAATGTAGTTAAGTGTATATAGTCATGTCTGTTGTCATATTGCAGACACAAACCAGATAGCAGCTTCCAGCAGCCAAATGTTGACTGATTGTTTAGGATGTGATACTGAATCTTTTTTTCTCTTTTTTCTTGTCTCTCCAGATTTAGAAATGCAATGTTGAAAAGTATCTGTGAAGTTCTTGACTTGGAAAGATCAGGAGTTAATAGTGAGCTGGTAACCAGAATCTTAAACTTCTTAATGCACCCAAAATCTTCAGGCAAGGTAAGATGCAGATTGCTATGCTTGCTTTTATGCCTTTGTTCTGATAAAAAATGCAGCTGTCTCTATTCCTTATTATTTGCTTGTTACCAGTGGTAATGCAACTACTATTCTAACTTAATGAATTAGCAATGGCTTCTTGAGAGTAGCTCTGCTCCTGCAGGTATCCATAATGGGGTGAGGACTTAGAAACTATATGCTTACATGTAAACACACCCGTTACACTTCTGCGCACTAACAGTGTATATGTGGTCAACATATCCAGCAAATTAGAGATATCCATATCCAAATACCATAAATAGCTTCTGCTTTGTGGGTGAATGGAGAGGAATGACATAATATGTGACCAGGAATGAAAGAAAAAGAAAAAAAAAAAAAAAAAAAAAAAAAAGGTGTCAGAGCAAGGAACTAAAACATGAAAGGACAGGAGAAGAAGCTGTCAGATGTTACTTGGATATGCTACAAGTTGACAAGTGTATGTGATCGCATTAGTTCATCACAAAATGGAATTTGTTGCAAGGCTAGGAAAACTTGCTTTAATGGGTGTATGCTAGTGCACTAGATTCAGCTGCCAAGACTACTATACTCTATTATTAATCTTCTTGGACTTTCAGTTTTTAATCTAAAAGCAATACTTAAATAATTAGACTTGGGAAATTAATTTATTCCCAGCAAACACTGGTAAGTGATGTGAACAAGGAGTCTGCATGCTGCCTTAGGGACACTGGTACTGAGTGACAACAAAATGCCGTTTTGCAGAAGACATGACAGAATTCCTGCCTTTAGGTCTTCTGAAGAGTTGTCAGCTAATTTGTTACCAGAAGAAAAACCTTGCTTTTAGGGGCTGGGAGGGGGCATAGGTAGGTAAAAGGTTCCATCTAGAATGTTCTTTCTTGCTTCCCTTCCCTAACTCCCAAACTTTGAAGATTTGTTTGGTTAGGGGAGTGGAAGGGGTGCTTGCTTAGAACTGAAATTTCATTTTACTCACATCCATCTATGTAATGAATTTCTGCTTACTGCAAAATGTTACAGCTTAAGTGTAGAACATAAAATAGTCCTGGGTTTTGTTTCAAGACTTAGAGCCCTCTGTATTTGTTTACTGTTCTTTCATGTGATTTGAAGGAAATTATATTTTTAAAATTCACTTTTATATTCCTACTTGGATAACACATCTCCCTGTCTCTCAGCCGTTGCCGAAGTCCAAAAAAACACCAAGCAAAGGAGGCAAAAAAGAACGCAGTAGCACTGGAACAACAAGAAAAGCGAAACGCACCAAGTGCCCAGAGATCTTGTCAGATGAATCCAGTAGTGAAGAAGATGAAAAGAAGGAAAAAGATGACTCTTCAGAAGAAAAAGAAAGTGAAGATGAGGTAGTGACGTTTTCTGTTTATTTTTCAACACAGGGCTAAAAATGTTTGTCTGCAATTTGTTATTATGTGGTTGTTACCAATTGATAATTCCCGTAATACGCAGAGTGGGGGGTTAAGTGATATTTAACTTAATGAATGGTTTGAAAGAAAAGGCAATACATCTGCAATTTATAAGAGATTTTCATAATTTCTTAGTGCATTAAAGCTAGAGAATTAGTAAGGTAAGAGGTGAAGGTTCTGATTCTTGGATGTATATATGCACCTTATAAAACTATATGTCATTTGGGGGCAGCCAGGATTTCAGACATAATTGATTGCATTTCTTGTATCATCTTGTGATGACTTTATTAATGTAATTTCATAGGAATTCCCAATATCTATCTGCCTATTTTTTTTCCTGTGTAGGGTTTGTTTGGATACCTAGAACTTAACATTGATTTCAGTAGAGGTCCCTGACCTACCTAGCTGCATTGTTTTTGGATCTTGGTTCCATATTTCTCCTGGATTTTGTCATAATCTCTGTTTTAGGGTTCTGTGTCTTGGATCGCAAAGATAAAGTGAGGGAAAATAGTAAGCAGCCTTACAAAGATCCCTGCAGTCTCCGAAGTGTTCTCATCTCACTTGTATTTTGTGTTCTTCTCTGTTTTCTTTGAAACTTCTTTTAACCTTGCATAGTAGGAGAGAAATGAGATTAACTTGGTATTTAAATGTAAAATACCTTTCCCTGTTCATTCCCTTTCAGCCCTGTACTTAGTCACAGAATAGGCACGAAGTGTGGAGGGCTAGTACAAGTGTACAGCTGATTTGTGTGCAAAGTGTATACTGATTTGCCCATAAGCCTAAAGCCTGAAAAAAAAAAAAATGAAAAGGAGCTACCTCTTATCCTATATTTTCATTTAGATGGGATTGCCTTTTTAGCCTTAATCAGAGCCCTGCAACAAACAGCACTTAGTTGACTGTTAGTGTCCAAGGAAATCCTTTATGTAAGCTATGGAACCTTTGGCTGTAATGTAAGACCATTATTTACATTCTGTCTATTGCACTGGAAATGTGACAGGCTGTTCAGTAAATAGTCTGAGCTATGGAAAATAGTAACAAAAATCTTTTGTTGAAAGGCCAATTTATGTAACTTCAATGGGTTTTGTCACTGTCATTTTGATAGGTGTTAGTTTTAATTTAAAAAGATGGTTTAAGGAAATTCCCCTTGCCTCCATGAAACAAACTTAATTCTTAGTTTGCCTTTTTCTTTCCCCACAAATGACAAATTGAAAGAGGGCTGAAATACTAAAAGCTAAATTTATATTTGTTCATCTCTTCAGCAAGACAGTCTTCCTACAGTCTGGAAAGGAATATTGCTTTCAGAGCCAGGAGTTGTCTTTCAGACAATTTTTCAAGAACTTGGTTATTTAAAGGCGGGGGGGGAGGAAACCACACAAATAAAAAAACCCCAACAAACAAAAAAAACCTCATAGTAAACCCCATTGATCTAACTGGGTGGTCTTTGCCTTCTTTCAGAAGGTAGGAGTTAGATATGTCTGCCAAGCAATAGCTGAGTAGACTGAAGTCTTCAGAAACTGAAGTTGATTCACATGGAGTAAAAGCTTAATTATTACAAAAACACTAGTGTGTCAAATTAGTTTGAATATAGGAAATGGTGAAATGGAAAATGTCTGCATTTGTACAGCTTTAAGATTGCAGCATTTTTTAAAAAAAAAAAAGCTAGGTTTATGACACCCTTTAACGTACTACAGGTGGAAGGATGCAGGCAGCATATCTGCTTTGCTGCCCCAGCTTCATTAGAATCTTAGGCATGGAGTGGCTGGAATAGATTGTCCTCAGAGTTATGTATCTCTCGTGGTTGAAATTCCTTCTGTAAACAATACAAACAAACAAAATCTTAGTTACCTGGAAGCAAAAGATACTGAAATATTTTTGTGTGTTCGGGGAGCATAATTTTGTTAAAAAACCTGAAATGCAAGTGTGGGATTTAACTTCTAACTTTGTATCTGTTGATGGAGCTTTAGCAGAAACTCGAAGGCTGAAATGTTAGAAACTACAAATGTTTACTTAGAAATGGAGCGATCCTTGCGTGTATTTTCTGAATTTCAACAGTGAAAGTCTTTTCCCTTCATTTAACACTGCAGAGCAAGTGCAACTGTAACTGAGCAAGCCAATGTAAATAAATATAATCTGGTTTATTAAATACTAGTTTCATGAGTTGCACCAGGTGCTAATGGGAGAAGCAGTTAAGTTATATGAACTAATCTTAATCGTTTAGATGTCATAGTTTGCTCAGTTGACTACACTGCCATTTTAAATATAAAGTAGAATTATGAATTTAGTAGCTACTGTTACATAATGTGTTTTGTTTCGTGATGTTCTTTCTATGAAGTATGGTTTATTCTTGGTCAATGTTGCATGTTTGTTTCTGTAAGAAAAGTTTTCAGCCTTGTCAGCAGTACTATCTAAAGATTTTGTGTGTTAAGCACACATTTAATATGTGCAAAAATGCAGTGCATTGATATGTGTATACTGTATTTATGTTCCCAGTTTCTTCTGTTGATGTTAACTGAATGCAAGAATTTTTTGGGTTTACTAGTTGCAGTAACTGGCCAAGTCATGGGTTAATACTGTAGTTCTCAGCTAGCGCAAAAAGAATTAGCTGCATGTAGTCTTAGAGAGCTGTAGCATCTAGAAGTAGTTGAATACAACATACCGTGTCCTCTTTTAAATGAACATCTTTAAAATGGTTTTTATAAGCTAACTATAAGTAATTATCACAGAATGGTAGGGGTTGGAAGGGACCTCTGGAGATCACGTAGTCCAACCCCCTTGCCAAAGTAGGTTCACCTAGAGCAGGTTGGACAGGAATGCATCCAGGTGGGTTTTGAATATCTCCAGAGGAGATTCCACAACCTCTCTGGGTAGCCTGCTCCAGTGCTCTGTCACCCTCAAAAGTACAGAATTTTTTCCACATGTTTAGATGGAACTTCCTGTGTTCCAGTTTGTGCCTGTTGCCCCTTGTCCTGTTGCAGGGCACCACTGAAAAGAGTCTGGCCCCATCCATTTGACACCTGCCCTTTAGATGATGAATGAAAAGTTGTAGCACAACAAACTAGTATCATCAAAAAGTTCTAGCTGTTTGAGCTTAAGAGTCCCTGTAGAAGGACAATGTGAAATTTTAAAGAATGTAGAAATACTTATTGTGGGCACATTCCCCCTATGGTACAGGGGTAGAAATTGCTAGTAAAATACAGTAATTAAATTTGCTGATTTAGTTTGTATTGACAGAAGGGATAATTTCCATTGTGGAAAAGGGGTATGGATTGTTTGGGTAGAAACCATCATTTTAATCTTCTGTTTCTCTCCTTTATAGCCCCCTAGAAAAGCATCTAAAAGAGAAAAATCGAAAAAGACGACTTCCAAAGCCAAGAAGGCTGTGAAGGGTGCAAATGTCAAGAAGGCAGACAGCAGCACTACTAAAAAAAGTCAGAACAGTTCTAGAAAAGGTAATGCTTTAAATCTTCCATCATACATTGTCTTCTAGCTTAACTGGGATGCTTAATAGAGAGCAAGTTT
The DNA here is from genome assembly GCA_008921705.1 of Burhinus oedicnemus. Lineage (NCBI taxonomy): Eukaryota > Metazoa > Chordata > Aves > Charadriiformes > Burhinidae > Burhinus > Burhinus oedicnemus. The sequence continues at coordinate 1,413,972 of VFFE01007039.1, read as the reverse complement.
TTGCAGCTAATTGTGAAAGAAAGTAGAATTCGGTGAACTGTTGGCTTCCTACTTGATGTTTCTTTCCTTGCAACAGTAATTAAAAAAATATTCTTGGTTTGGGTATACTTCATTTAATTTTTGTTGTGTATGTATATGTATTTTTTATTTGCATATAAACTGCAAGTGTCAGCGTAGCTCTCCCTTCTGCTGGAAGAATGTTAGAGAAATTCTGTTGGTGTCTCTATAGTGACTTCATGTGAAGCTAATAATCGATCCAGTAGTAGATATCGCATTGTGTATGTCTTTTGTTCAACAGCTTGATGTGGTTATTGTTAACATAGATAGGGGTTCTACATGTGTCCTGTTGCTATTGGTTTTCTCATATCTGAGGATACGCATAAAAGGTATACGTACATTGAGTTCCTTAATACCCGTGTAAAGATTGCAGCAGTGCAGGTGGGGACAGGATGGTTTGTTTGTAAGCAGCTTTGCAGAAAAGGACCTGGGTAGGGGCAGGCGGTTCTCACAGACAACAAGTTGAACCCAATTCAGCAGTGTGCCCTTGTGATAAGGAACGCTGACAGCAGTCTGGGCTGTTTGAGCAAGTGTGTAGCCAGCAGGCTGAGGGAAGTGATTATTACCCCCCGTCCAGCACTTGTGAGCCTGCCTTGGGAGTGCTGTGTCTAGCTTTGGGCTCCCTGCTGCAAGACAGACATGGACATACTGGAGTAAGTCCAGTGGAGGGTCAGTCACCAAGATGGTCAGGGGGCTG
>VFFE01007039.1:1348142-1399735 GCA_008921705.1 Burhinus oedicnemus | reverse complement strand
TCCACATTTTTTTTTTTTTTTCCTTCAAGACAAATCAAAATAGTCAGAGGCACAGATTTGCCTGGTCCAAAAGAATACAAAGATACGATTAGGTGCTTCAAAGCAATCCAAAACAGGCACCGCATCAATATTGTCCAGACTCACTGGGAAATTCAGCCGGATATCCAGCCCTTCTGCCAGTTTGTCAATCACAGTAGAATATCCCACAGTTAGAAGAGTGTGATCTCCAGCAAACTGGGCAAAAAATTCATTGTGGTCCCATGAGCGTGCAGATACCTGCGGACAGAACATAACTAGCTGTTTCTACTGGTGAGGTGACAGGGGTACTAGCAAAAGTCCCACAGTTTAGAAGAAGCCACCCTAATTCCCTTGACAACTGGAGAAAAAAAAATATGTATCACCAGAATGTATGGCAATGCTGACAAAAGCAAATGGCTTATTTACCTAAGGCCACTATACAACATATGAATTGTTAGATTAAGAAATGTCATAATAGGAGTTGGTCACGAGCAGTTCTGCTTTGTAAAGAAAACAAGGAAAGTAGTAAAAAAAATTCAGGTGTTTGCAGTGTATTTATTTCAGTTTTCTGTCTAGCAAAGAAATCAGATTTTACAGCCTTAAGACTTCAAATAAAAATGGAAATATTTTATTTCCCAACATAAAGAGGAAAATAAGATACAGAAAAATCTCAGTGGAATTTTTCTGTCACTTTGGAGATTCTTCCATGGTATATCTTTCATTGACCTTCTCCCCCCACCCCTGCAAGATCCTAGTTAGTACAATAGTGATAATTGCACTCAGCAATCATCACTTAGCAGTGAAAAATCTAAAGGAAATCTTAAACTGCTATTCAAATGCCAACTTCTATCACTGCAGTTGCATTTACTTTGTATTTTGGTTTTAAAATTGAAGGTAAGATAGATTTTAACATCTTATTTCCCCTGGGTGCTCCTGAAGTTTGAAAGCTTGACATATCAAAATATTTTCCATTGACTGCCCTGGTATAGCATTGTCTTGCAAATTTTTGTTATGTTCTTATGTGCTTCTCAGTTCAGATCAGATTTGTGTATCTGCACACACCAATCAGCTGTCCCACCACCACAGTACAATTGACCCTAAACATATTTAACCCAAGCAACAGGACTGGATAAATAATGCACTGCAAACAACATCATACTTTGATATTTCCTGAATCTGCTTGGTTAAAACGGAAGTTATAAGGAAAGCCAAGTATCACATAGTCAACAGAATACCTAGGAGTGGTGAACTGGGGCCCACCGTCAGGGTGTTGGAACACTTCAGAAGTTAAATGCATTTATTCTCAAGATACCTAGCAAGGTAGAGAAATACCTCAGTTTTTAAACACAGAACTGAGAAGCAGAAGTCACACACAACATCTGAGGACGAGTAACTCTCCTGTGAATCCTGCCACCCAGCATCTTGACAAAATGCCCTACTCCACTGCACCATCTACTCTCAACTTCTGTGTTAAAAAGGATGTCGCTGGAAGCATGTCATGAACTCCCATAAGGTTACCTAAGGCAGTGCTGAAGTCTGTGTCTCAATGCTTTTAAAGAACAGGTTAAGGATGTAGGAAGAGTTCAGGGATAGCTGATTCTTCCTTTTGGGCCGTGGGCTGGATCAGATGACTTCTCAGTGTTACTTCCAACTCTGTTTTCTGTGAAACTCAACCACTTCAGAACACAGCTGTCAAAACTCACCTGAGAGAGATTGCTGCCACAGGCATACTCCAAATTACTGAGATGGAATTGTAGTACTTTTTCTTCCAGCTCACTGAACTGGATACCGGACTCCTGAATAAAGGCTTTATAGATCTCTTGTATTTTTTCTGTGAAAGAACACGTTTAAGATAAGAATACATCACGATTTGTCAGAAGTCCTACTGCATTTCAATATGCTATTCTCTGGATCACAAGATTTTCAAGCTTATTGCTGATTTGCACTAAGATGTTTTTCTTCTCATAGAAAAAACTACAAGATCTTTCCGGTGATAAAATACATTTTTGTTGTTTAGTCATAGGTTTCCCTAGTAAAATCTTCTTCTTCAAAAAGGAAACATAAAAAGCTTCAGAAAAAATAAGAGATTAAAATGATTTCAAAGAAGGAAAAAAAAAAACCTGAAACACTGTGCAACAGCACAGCTGGGCTAGCCAATTGAGACAGGAGAGAAATTGTTTAGCTGTCATCAACATACAGTTGAAGATAGTTCAAGGAAAATACACTTTAAGATAATGGTGAATCCTTGCAAATAAATCCTGCTTAATTTTTACAAAACCAAAAAGACCTAAGAAATTTGATCCAGAGTTCACTGAAGAACATAGGAGTTGCTAGTTCTGTCTTACAGAACCCACACTGGAGAGATTTGGGAGTCAGACATTTCAGAGCAAGTTTATTTTTTGTTGTTGAATCTGCTTGCATGTTATAAGTGTGGTGGGAGGCGTTACCAATGGAGATGGGACTATTCTTGCCAGCAGATGGCTTCGATCAGACTCTTTTTTAGACAGATAAGTCAAAAAATATTAGAGTTACGGCTAGCTATGGCCTGCTTCAGCAAGAAGCAAGTCTTTTAAACTGCTAGTGCCACTAGTTATACTGAAAAAGCTACCTCATGAAAACAAGATACTACACCAGAAGTCATAAAGAATTATAAAAGCCTTCAACTTAGGCTTTCTTAGAAGTTACAAGTGACATTTTGGTCTGTGTGTATACGATAGTCAGTCTCCCTTTGTCCTCCATAGAGCCAGGTTATCACTCTTGGATTTAAGGTCAGATGTACAGCCATACACTTCTAAAAATATCTGCTGTAAAAGCCAATTTAATATAAAACTCTATGAACACAGCCAACATCTTCACTTTGCATTACATCTCCCACTTACCACCAAGAGGAACATCTTGATGTTGGGTTTTATCTTTTCTCCACTCAGAGACGACATCTAGGATGGCATTGAAATGAAAGTCCATACGTTTATCAATAGTGGGATCTGTTATCCTTCCACCTTCCTGGATCAAGTCACATTTCTCCCCTAGTTTGTGCATTTTAATGCCAAGCTTAAGAAAAAGACATTTTATTGCTTTTTAAGTACAGAAAAACTACAGTGCCTAGCCTGCTCAACGTTATTTAAAGTAAGGTGAATCCCTTAAATCTAAGTGATGCCACTTAAAAAACATCCACGACTTTAAGAAATTAGTCAGATTAATTCAAACTCTCATTCTCCTAAAAATGGAATACCAACAATCCTTCTATCCATTAATTGTCCACAAACTGTTTTTCCCCACTCTTCCATCCTTTTCTTTACAAGGGATTCCCAGAAACCTCATTTGCAACTTTCCTACCAGGCCAGGGGCTAGTACAGAGATGTTTGGTCTGGTCATCAAACACAGTGAACCAGTGAACCAGTCTCCTTCATTTCTACCTCACCTTATTCTCTAAATTGCCATTAAAATCAGCTCTTTTCTGCAACTTTCTGGTGCCTGATGCCCAAACAGTTCCCTGCATTCAGGAATTGACAGGATGTTGCCTACCAGTTACCACCAAATTCATTAACAAACAAGCAAAGAAAAAAATTACTTGCAATTAAACCTAGTATCTTGCTCTGCTTGTCCAACTTGTATCGAACACACAACAGAGCTAAATCAGAATAAAGACATTTTTATGTTCTACAGAGTCAGTCTAGAGAAAATAGCACAAATACAGCGCTAACTTCGTCCTAGGGCCTTGTTACTTGGGGTGCGCTCCAGTGTTTTTCATATATCCTCACATCTCTATAGGCTGTTAGTCACCACTGCAGATCTCTTTTCAAGATACAGTTGTACTTTGAATGAAAGATGACATCAAATGACCACAAAGGGGTAGGCACCCAAGGTGTATTCGGAAGTCATTGCTTCTCACCTAATGACTAAAACATAAAAAAAACAAAAAAACAAAAAAAACCACAAAAACACAAAAAAAACCCACAAAAAAACAAAAAAACCCCAAACAAAAAAAAACAAACCAAAAACCCAAAAACTCTTCATGACACTATAGAGCACTAAACAGTTAAAACAACATGGGGTGGATTTGCATGCCTCTCTGAACAAAATCCATACTCAAGTTCCACTTGGAGAAATTCAGCTTCCTGCCCAAAAAAACCCAAACCAACAAATTTAAAAACAAACAAACAAACAAACAAACTGCAGTGTGTTTGCATCAGTAGTTGTTATACATATTCATCTTCACTTTTGCAGAATTGAACTAGAAATATAGAAGCTAAGAATGGCAAGTCTGTCATAGAACTATGTATCACGACAACATTGCAATAGCCTCCCACAGTAAAGCCGTTCTCAGCTCTAAGGAAGTCTATCATGGACCTTTTACATTACTATCTCCAGAAAAGGGAGGAAAAAAGTGGTTTCTTCTGGTTCTGAAGCTGAAGCCACCTTGTTTTTCTTTACATAATGTGCCCGAAACCATTCTACAGCTCTTCTCTGTCCCCAACTGTTATCAAAGTTATAACAGCAACATAGAGTTTACTTCTTATAACACAGAACAGTGTTTTAATCATGTCATGAAAAAGGACTCCTACCCTTACCCAGCCAGCCGAATCTGGCTTTAATGACAGTTTTTTACTAGTGATAATGTATGACCAATGCAGGGAACCCACTTGCTCACACATTAGTGCCATTGGGTTGTTGACACATCCATTGACGATTTGTGCACCTCTTCCAACAGTGACTCCTTTGAATGTCTTATCATCCCACACTCGGCCACCAATTCTGTCTTTAGCTTCTAAGACAATGACCTATGACACAATACAACTTTGTAAATTGTAAGATTTAATTACATTAAACATATCTGTTCAACTCCAGAGCAAAGGGGAAAATGAAACACAAAAAAATCCCAGGCAATCCATCAATGCTAACAATCTTAACACTTTATTTTCGTTTGTGGTATAGTTCATTTATGCATTTAAATTGTCTTTTAAAGGTAACCCTGTGGGATATGCACATATAAAATAACTGTTACTTTAAGAAACAACCCTAACAAAAAGCTTCTTTTTCAAAAAGCTGAAGACCTGTTCAGGAAATCTCAAAATTGGAGTTTAAGGCACGCTACAGGCTATTAAACAAAACCATCCAGGTGGAATGTCCATCAGAGGAAGTCCATACACCTTTTGGAGAAATTTATTCCTGGGATATTCCAAGAAAACCCCATTCTCATGTATTTCCACCATTCGTACATACCTCCTTCAGCATCCACTACTTGTCACAGACAGACATGGGATACTGGACTAGATGGATGTCTGACTATGTTTATCTTTACTTACTTATATTATATTTTTATTTTTAGAGAAAGTCGTTTTAGAGAAACTCCATCTCTTCAGAACAGTAGAAAGCAATAGCATGTATATATATATAAAAAAAATATATAATCTATTTCATATATTTAAAAAAAGTCCTGCCAGTTGATACCTATGTATTTTACTGCAGGATAGCTTTCCACAGGACTTGATGTACAAACAGAATGCACTGCAATTTGCTATTTAGCAACCAAAGAATGAGATAATGGGCTTATAGGATTCAGAGATTCATATAAATATACACATATATGAACATATAAATACATAAATCCAGAAAGTCAGATGCTCATTCATTTCCTTAAACATCAGCCCTGCAAACACTTCATGTGTAAAGAGTCCCATAGGTTTTCATAAGAATATTCTGATGTGTAAAATTATTTCAACATGTAAATATTGTGAGATCACACTGTCAATGATAAATATGAGGGAAAAGGGAAATAAATATGATTTGCTTGTTTCTAATAAGCAACAAGTAAGTACAGTAAAGTGCACATGCAAAAGAATATTTCACCTCATTTGAACACCCATCATCATCTACAGTCCCATTATTTGGACATGAATATCCATGTCTCCTCTATCCTCTCAACCCAGGTCTATGTAAAATACTCCATGCTTTGTTGAATTTTAGATACAAATAAATGTTGTTTTTAAACAGCAGATTTACTCAGTAAAACCCCAGATTTTAAAAATTAATGAGGATGCCTTATACATAAATGTTTTTAACAAGAATATAATTTTTTTCATTTTGATGAAGAATGCTCTCAAAGCAGAGGAGGTCTGATTTTTTTAAGTAATGTACTCTAAAGTTTCTTACCTTAATTCCAAAATTGTGCAGTTGTCGGGCGGCTGCTAATCCTGCTGCACCAGCCCCAACAATAATGACAGATTTCTAAAAAATAATAAAAGATTTAAATAAATAAAAATAGTTAGAACTAAAATAGAAATTATCATGGCAAACTTATTTTTCTTCTTGCTAAAGTTAAAAATACCTGTAGGTTTCAGAAGTCTAGGCTCTCTTGTCCTCAGTAAAAGTAATCAGTGATAACTTTTAAAGATGATGGTGCATTTAATATAGAGAAAAGATCAACTGTAGCTTTGAAGATAGATAAAATATTAAGGACTTTAAAAGCAGATGTCTGTATTCCTTTTAACAGAAACAGCTGAAGGTATCAGTCAAGTAACAAAATCTAACTGAAACACACTTACCTTGTAATGATTTCAATAACAGATTGGGTTGACCGGTAAAAAATATTTTATAAATTAAAAACATATACAAATACACTTTCCAAACATAAATCAACTTACAATTTCTAGGAGCTATTCCATTACAGAATACATTCGGTATGTTTCTGTGTGCTGTCCAGCAAATTGCTAGCCATAAATATGTACCCTTTAATCACAGTTCTTGCAAACCTATACAGAATAGGAGCTTCCTCACCCATGGAAGCAGAGGTGGATTACAAGATTAAGCCATGAGAAGAATCTAAGTGTACTGTATATATTTTTCACACAATTTCCATCCATCTGAAAAGCTCACAGGAAGCCCAAACCCATCGAACTGAATTCCATCGATTTTAATGGGAACAAAAACATTGCTGGGAAGAGTCCCATGTCTGTAGTTTCCATAGCCACTGAAGGCAGATAAGAACCATGTGAAAAACATGCAATGTGTTTCTTTTAGATGTAATTTTTACATAAATAGTTGGAATGACAGGTAATGAGTAAAAAATCCAGAACTAAAAAAATATGACGTGGTGTGTAGTTTTATAGCACTAATAATGTAGGCATTATTATAGCAACTTACATTGTGGTATTCTTTAGGAAGAAGATACTGGTCAGGACTGACCGATAAAATCCCTGTATTAATTAGCCCTTTCCTTGTCATAAAATAAAGTATCCTCTCCATTTCCCGTACACACCGAATACGCACAAGCCCCCGAACAATGATGTGATGGATACATTTTTGAGGGGTAAGAGCCTCCTGCAAAGGAGAAACAAAGAATAGAAAGTGTTGATTTTTCTAATATTCAATATTTTCATGCATTTATGTAATATTTAACCTGTAAACCAGATGGTAAAAATTAATCATGAATCAGGCTTCTGAGAGCATTTTAAAAGCAAGTTTTGTGGCAGTTTCTTGCTAGCCAGCTTTATACAGTAAGGTAACAATTCATTAAGCTAGATTAACATGAAATAAAAGCAAATGAGTCTACAAGATACTCTCACAAACTCCATGGTGTGCTCCATTAGTACAGGAAGAGTACTGAAATGCATCCCAGATTGCAAAATTAATCTACCTGGTGGCAATGCTCACAGTGACATTCCAGTAAAATCCATTCCAAATAAAAAATAGATCAATATCCAAAACCTTCAGGTAAATAAAGACATCAGTATCTGAAAGCTTCAGTATGTAAAATTCCATCAATTCAATTGAAGGCAGTGCCATAGAGTTAGCATAAGTAAAAAGACAATCACTTCCTGTCCAACAGTCATACGAAAAAAAATCATAAAGCACCTGCAAACACCGTTTAGGAATGTTCAAGCATCTCTTCAAAAGTTAATAGCTGGGCAGACTCAGTAGAGTTTTAATACTTTTAAATCGTTTGTATTTTACTGCAAAAGAAGCTCCCAGGCAATAAAACTCAAAACAAAAACACCAAAAATCCAGCCAATCTTAGAATGGATTTTCAAAAGGATGGGAGCAATTTTTCTGGTGCGTAAGAGGTGTCTGAGAAGAGAGTCCAATCCCTCTGCTCCACATTCAAAAAAAAAGTATCTATTATTTGTAAACAAACAAATTAACTATTAGCATCTCTTACCTTGCAGTTTGTGTACCACAGAGCCAAAATCAGGTTTCTCAAAGCCAAGTACATGGTAGGGTCTCGTGAATATTCTGGGAACTCATAGAGTTCATCCAGTTCCATGACATCTGGCCTCACACAAAGTGCTTTCCCACATTCATTGGGCTGGTAAAAAGGCTGGAAATACTTGTTCATGCCTGCAACTGAATAAAGACACACCAAGAACTAGTCATATTCCATCGTATCTGCATTGTACGCTTTTCCCTCTAAGACGCTCCATTGACCTCACACAGATAAGCAAGTAATGAAGCTTTCCAGCCTCTAGCTACCTTCAGAATGATTTAATGTATATTGCTCTCCTCTCTCCTACCCTCTAGACTATGCAGTATTAATTATTGTCCTACTACCTGATGGGTACATCTATCAGAGCTTAAGTTTTGTCAGAGAAACAGCATGTGCCCTCAGATACCATGAGGAGTCCAGCAAGGAACAGGATCTAAACTCAAGTCTAAGGTCTAACATTACTGTACAGGCTCATGCAGTCCTCTGAATCCCTTTCATCTTCAACTCCTAATAGTGCCCAGAGCAGGTAGTAACTAAAAGTAATCATCTGCCACGTGCAGTATTGGTAGCTCTGTGTAATGAAGTTTTCTGTTTATTCAGCAGATAAATATCTGTTGAATAGATAAGCAGATTTATTTTCAGCACCTAAGGAGAGCAAAGCCTGCTAAGATGACACAGAAACTGAACTTTCTTCAGAGGACTCTCTGAGCTAGTATTGAGGTATATCAATAAGCATGAGTATGGGAACCCTGAATTACCTTTCTCCATACCTGACCTATTCCGCAGATCCACACTCCCAGGCTGTCAGTCTCAGAATTGTCATCAGCAAAAAATTAACCAAAACAGAATCCGAGGGCCTAAAGAAATCAAATCCTTTTCTCCAGAGGCCCAAAGATCCACAATATCAAAACTAGCGGAATCATGTTTTGTTTTGATAAATCTTCATTTCCTTAAGAATGCAAACAATCTTTAAGTACCCGCATGTTAATTTCCCATTTCTATAAGCAAATGACAGGTGGTAAACAAAAAGCCTATGCAGTCTGTGCTTACTCCCTAAAGAAATGCCACACGAAATGTATTACCTTTATCTTACAAAGGAGTAAATTGCATCAAAGAAGTACAGAGGCAGTCACACAGAGAGTGTGTATTAGTGCTGAGAACAGAACCAGTATTTCTGAATCAGGAGCATTATGTGCCTTATAAACTCAGTTATAAGACAAAATTTATCACACCTATTTAAGCAACAGAGCCCTGCAGATGGCCCTTACCAGTCAAATTAGGCACGCTCTTTAAGTGCTCTAACTTCACAAGGTTGGATTCACCAGGTAACCGATTAGTGCTGGTACAGGATGGACTCATGCCCACGCAGTCTGGATAATATGCAGCTAGAAAGGGAGCTGCCACACTGTCTTTCAGCAAAGGAGGGAGTATGAGCATGGAGTACCACCAATGGTCTGAAACTTCAGCCACTCTCTGGCCAAGCGGAGAAGTGAAGGAAAGAGGGGAGAAGAGAACACGTCAGTACTTTGAAAACGTTGGAAAATTAACCAATTCCCTCCCCCCTCCAAAACTGAGACCAAAAAAGCACTAGAAGTACCAATCTCAGAATTGCAAGTCATAAAGACATTTTCTCTCCCTCTTTCCCCTTCCTCAGCCTGACACAGAAAACCTGTAGCATTAATCTCTTCCTCAGAAATGGAGCTGAAACTTCGAAAACTCCACACCCACGTGGAAAGCAAACAGATGAGACATGCCACGACAACACAGCTATGCCTTATCAGGCCCTTTATCAGGTCGTTATCAGGCCATTTACAGTTGTTTATGCATCCTGAAATCTGAACTTAGAAAAGTCTACGCTAACTGATCGATTTAATTTAGATTCTGCTGTCCCCATCAAAGACCTTCTAAAACCCTAACAAATGCTAATGATTCAGCCTTAATTTACAAATCAAACATGCATTAAGGAAACAAAACCACAAAGCTTCTTACAAGAGTCAACAGTAAGCTTGGACAATGTTTCCTGGGATAGAGGTACCTCAGGTACACTTGCCAACATTGGCTTATTGAACATCAGATCATACTAAATCTGAAATACAGGGTTACACGATCATAAACCCATTGCAACACCAACGTACATCAAGTCTAATTTTGTATTATGAGGGAGAGGAAAGAGAAAACCTATTTTGATGTTCTTTTGCAGTCTTCAAAAAGAGACTAGTTTTACTAAAGGTAGAAACCACCTGAAAGACAGTGAAATTTTAGGATGGGGAATTGTATTTGAAAGCTGGCAACAGAAAACTGTTTTGCCTGATCAAAAATGAGAATTAGGACTAAACCTTGAATCACAGGCCAGAACTCAAAGAGACCACAAACCACCTGAAAGCTAATGGGCATGGTAAGGGCAAGGAGGAAAAAGATGAGATAGTAGAAGGCCCTAGGCTCTGTTGCAAATAGTGTCTGACAGTTTCCTGAGCAAAATGCATAAATACCGCCATAATTGGCCAAAGGACCAAGAAAAGGAGAGAAATATGCCATGCTTTAAGATGCTTTTATATTCTAGGACAAATGAGAAGGAACAGCTGCTACTCACCAAGTCCTCAGGCATGGAACACTGGTCTGAGCCCTCAGTCTGAAAGAAAAGTGAATGGTATCAGAGCTATTCTTAAACTGTACAACAAAAAGTAAATCTAAAACAAAGTAATTTGGCCATGGCATAGTTCTTTGAACTTAAAAAAAACAAACAAAAAATGTGTCACTTTTAGCCTTGTGTAGCAGAGAGGATTATGTTAGTAAAAATAAATAATAGAGAAATGCATAGTTAAAAACACAACACACCATAAAGCCAAAACACCTCAGAAAATCTTTCTTATTTGTTAATTTAAATAGTTTCCACTGATCAGACATTAAGATACACATTTTATTCCATGAAATTTAGTGGAACACTAAAACAAACAAGTGGGGTGAAGAAAAAGGGATTTTATAGAAAAATTCTGGAAAGATTCCACATTTTCCAGAGAGACTCTTCCAGTCTAGACTATAAAAAAAATTCTCATTTATTTTCAGAGGATCTTTATCACAAAGTTTCAAGAGGAAATGCTGACCCTTCCCATTTTCATGTGGTCAGTATTTTCATGTTGATTTTAACTATATAGATTCTATGGCACTATACGGACTCCTTCAAATTTCAGGGGTTATCTTCATGTCAAAGCTGAAAGTTTAACTATGAAGTCCCGCGACGAACTTACTAGAAATTAATAAAAGCCCATTGAGCTTTTCAAATGCTTTCCTCAATAATGAAGCCTGGCCAAATAAAACCAAAATAAACAGTTTGGTGTATCTCTATTTGGTACATGCTGATAATCTTTCCATAGTTTCAAAATGAAGAATATTACAATTGACTATGCAAAGAAAGAGTATTCCAGATATTTCTTTCTTGACATTTCCACTCAGGAAACAAAAAGTCCAAACAGCATGTAGACCTGTTGCTGTACAGCTCTCCAGGCCGTCAGGTAATTGTTTTGGCGTTAGAAACAATAAGCAGCAAAGCAAGAAGTAATTAATGTCTGCAAACAAAACAAAAAAAATCAACTTGTTCATTTCAACGTGAGCAAAACTATTCTGTGTTACCTTGGTGGAATTGTTCAGTTTCATACCACATCTGTAGGTTTTTGCTATTTGCGGTGTCAGTTGGATTTCCTTTGTCAGCTGACGCCATTTACCACAGTCTGGCTTTGTGCACTGCACCTACAAGTCAAAAAACAAACATGTTTTTACTTGTTGCTGTCTGATTACAGATAAGATTAACGAAGCATAACTAACCAATCAGAAAGCAGAGAGATGTGAGGAAGTTGTCAAATACAATTGTTAAATTTGTTCTCATGTAATCCTCAGGTCACAAGTAAGACATCTGGTATACAGAAACCTTGTGCCCATCTCCTGTAAGACTGAATTTCTCCACAGAATCTAACTCCAAAATTAATTCAACACCCAGTTACTATGGCCTTCAGTGGGTTTTGCAAACACTACTGCAAAAACACATTGTTTGCCACTTCAAAAACAATAACAACCAAAAAAAACCCACCAACAACAAACTTCCTTCCATTCCAATCCCTCTTCTGCTCTCTTTACCAGGGAAATACAAAATCTCTTTTAGATGTCTTTCACGCTTGTACTTTCCTATAGCTGGCACACTTCCTTTTCTGCACCAAGTCTTACTCTACCTGAATATCACACGTCTTAGCTTCTACTTCACTGAAAGGCAACAGAAAGTTTTTCTTTGTGGGGTGCGGAGAAGGTCTCCAACAGTGGAGGAGCTGATCAGAATTACTATCTTGAGCTTTTCCACAGTCTTCTAATACTGGAAAACCCCCACAAAAACTCAGCTGACCTGCTGCTTGAACATACAGTATCAGAAACTCACATCAGAACATCACATGAAATATACCCTATTAAATAAATCACCCTCCCTCTTACCCAGTAAGGAAGCTGTTGATCAGCCATGAAGGCTTTTGGACTGGGCTCACTTTTACCATTACTCGTCCAAATCCTTTTCCAGGCAGTGTATTTCTCATAACCATCTTTATGGCTAAGAAGAAAGAGAAGAAAACAGCAAGCAATTAGAAAATTGAATAGCTAGTTCATTTCAAGCAACAGCAGTTAGTCTAAAATGAAACATTTTACATAAGGACAGAGAAATAAGGCTGTAGAGAGTCTTATATTTTTCCTATTAAAAAAAGAGAAAGTCATGGTTCTTACAATAGCAATAAATTGCATCCTAACCACAATGTCCTCATGATCATGAGCACACTTCCCGGTATCTAAGGTCTGGACTGAGTCACAGGTACTGCTGAGCATATAAGCACCCAAAGGTCTTAGTATACTGAGCTGGACTCAACTCCCACTCAAGCGGGAAGGAGCTTGGAGCCGAAAGCATTCTGTGAGCCTGACCAGTCTTCATGGTCACTGAATCGCAAGAGTTAAATCTGCTTACTGATTTGGTGTTACAGAGAGGCAAGATCTCCTGAACTCTCACATTGTAAAGTGAATTTGCTGTATAAAAGAAAATAGATTTACTTAAAACTGTTCTCATCATTTAAAATTCTCTGATGTTGTTTTAAAAAAAGACAAAAGCTTCAAAATAACTACACACAAACCAGCCTGCCTAAAGTAACCAGTTTTGTTCACGCTGCTGCGTTTAAGTTGATGATTAGGCTGTACGGCACCTGCAGTTTTAGCACCAATATCTAAGCCTCACTTTGGCCTTTGTACCTGATGTTTCAACAGTTGTAATGTCTGCTAAATTTTAATAAGCACTGAAAAGGCACAACCTTAATTGGCAAGTTTACCTTCGGTAATAGTGGTCAAAACATTCATTGCAGAAGTGTTCCCCACAGGAAAGATGATACCATCTAGACGTATACCCATTTTTAGCACATCTGTAATGCAGGAGACATAGAAATAGTTTTATGATACATTTAGAAAAAAAATCTTTCTGTTGACAGTAGCGCATTCTAGACCGTGAACAAAATATTCAGGACAAGCCAGGGCTTTATGTGACATTCACAAAGGCTGACTTGCACAAGGCTCTACAGTCATACAAATAACAATAAGATCATTTCAATTGTCTCAAACATTTCCAGTTTCCAAACTAAGCAACACCAGATGCAAAGGAGGCAAAACATACACAATGTGCAGTTTTATAGTTGGTCTGGCTTCCAGCAACCTCCCGCTAACAATGGTCAACTGAGCCTGTCTTTAGTACCCTTTAAGCAGACGTTTCCTGAACATTAAATACATTCGATCTTACACTATGTGCTGTGACACACTAAGCATTTTGCAAATGTATATGAAGGCAAAGTCCCTCTTCATAGGAACTTACAGTTCCTTTACGTTGTTCCATTTTATTCCGATATTAGTGCAGGGGTGGGAGGGATCATTTAAGTGATACAAGTGTTTTTCTTGTACGCATGATCAGTTGATTAATAAATCATTACAACATCCCATCCACAGAACAACTGACAAAACTATGAAGGCAAATCTGAACACAAAACAGATGTTGCCTATTTTTTTCACGTGACTGAGTTGACTGCAATTTTAACCCAATGGGAGAAGACCCTGAGGAGGCAGTTACACATTCTGGGCATTTATCTTTTATTACTCTCAGAAAGACATATCCATTAGCAAAGATTATATTCTTCAGACAAAGCAATTGCTCTTCACTTAGAAAACTCTCATTAAACTCAATGAAACCGTTCAAGATAAATGTGTGAGGTAAAAAGCACAAGGTAAAAAGCAGTGACTTAAGCTACTAACTGAAATAGCTAGCCATGAAATGATCTCATCTCAAATAAATAATGTTGAAACTATGTTCTTGGGGGGGTGGGGGGTGGAAATCAAAATATTAAAATAACAATTCAAAAAGATGACTAAGCAGTATCCATTGTTTCCTTCATAAAAAGCATAGTATTGCCAGTGCTGATCTCTCGGGTGCTTATTTCCCCTCCAAGTCTCTTACGCTGCTGTCAAAACACTTGGCTTTCCTATGACAACATCCAGAATACATTGATCTCCTGCCACCAAAGAACAATCCACATAGGTAACTAAATGAAGCACGGAATAATTTTCTATCATTGGAAAATGAATAAAACAAGGAAAGTTTGTCTCAAGTAACCAGGGAGGGAGGAATGCTATATAATTACAGTCTGCCTGCTGCATAATGAGTTCTGACGTGTTGCTTATTATAGATACATCTTGCCAGTATCATGCATTCAGTACCTCCAGGGTCAGAATGCAAAAGGACTTGTGCAAGTACACAAAAAGCCACGAACAACTCAAGAACAAAGAGTTGAAATAAGTACAACTGTCTCCCAAGACCTAAAATTTCAAAGTCAGAATCTCACCTCAGACGGCAAAGCATTCCAACAAAAGAGGGGTAAAGACTTTCTGCAGTAAATGATGGTTTCATTTTCCATCTTGAAAGCAAGTTTACCTTCCTCAGATTACACTAATATGCTCTCAGTTTCACAGAAGCGAGGCGTGTTCCGGAAGACACCATTAGTAACATAAATAAGTGTATTCTAAAGATATTCTATATCTGAATTAGCAACTTGCACAGTAGAAAGTTATCCACAACAGAAATAACTTGTGACACTTTCCTGGCATCTTAAGACTCACATTAGTACCTTTGGATTCTCCCTCTACATTTAGAAACGAAGGGATTTTTCAGAATATAGTTAAGATCACAAACTTCAGCTGCAAGTTTAGGAAAGTCCATGGAAAATGCAAATAAAAAGAAACAAACCTTTCAGCTGCACTGGCAAAGCAAACAGGACATGTTGCAGTGCATCCAGCTTTTTCACACTTTCTATATTTCTTCTCTGACGCTTCATCATCATCATCTGCTGCTTCAGCCGCTTTCTTCTTCACCTAATAAAGAATAGCTGAAATCTGACCAGAAATGACACAAATGCATCCTCCACAAAATGGCATTCAGACAGTTTTGCAGCTTGTGGGTAGCATCAAATGGTTAAAATGGTACTAATGAAAATTTTTGTATCCATTGTGAAATAGCTGCAGCATGAAACAGCTGTCAAAGTAGGTCAGTTTTTCTTCAAAAAAACCCCCCAAACAGTAAGGCTGGAAATATCATTTAAAGCTAAAAATGTCTTGCTTTAGTCTAACTGATGCCATTGAAGAAATTATAAGCAAAGCTTCCAGTGTAAATCATATTTTAAGCTCTATCACATGCTAATGACTCAGGCCTCATGCATTCATTCTATTTTTCCTTCAGAAAAAGAAAATCTTTTCTTCATGTATTTATTTATATTAATTAGCAGCAATCTTATCTGTACCTCAAATAGAATATTAGGGTAGGCTTGGGGCTTTTTTTCGGACTTCAGATACAAAGCTGTATACCAAATGTCTCTTCTGGGCCTCAAAGTTACTGTGTATTGTGTTGGTTTAGGCCTCCATCTGGATGGGCAGACAGCTTTGGCTGGCTGTACAGAAATCTGTGGTTGTATTTTTAACACATCAAGTACTTACAGGTTATATCGAGCATTTGTCTTTTCTGAATATTGTTCACAAATAAGACACTTTGCCTACTTCTTCACAGAATTAACCTATTTTCCCTCTCTCTGGATAAGTCCACTTATCCACAATGAAGCCTGCTTTCTTTAAACATGCCAACAGAAAATAAAAAATACCAGAATATGAACCCAGGTGTTTTTAAATTATTATAAATACCTGTCTTCCAGAACTCCTCAGAGGAAGGTTGTCTGGAGACTGGTCTGAAGAACATGCCTTTTTTTTCGTTCGTACCCTTCCAGTTGACATTGTATTATTAGATCTGCAAAAAAAGGTAGGCAGTAGTTAAGAAAAAAAATTAAACTGCTTGACTTTGCAGCGCTGTCTAATCACTTGGGCAGTACAACCACTCATAACACTACTTTTGTCAGAGTTACCTAGGTAAGAATCCGTTTAGCTTGACTATTAATTCAGGAGGAAAATGAGAATGAGGCATTATGGGAAAGGAACGATACTACTATTTTAAACTAAATTCGGAGTTAAGATTAGATCCTTGAGTACCTCTTGACAGGCTGTTCCAGATCAGCATACCCTGGATTTCAGTAATCTGATTTGCATTACGTGAAGACCTGGACTGGAATTTGTGTTGGCAAAGTGAATAGACATCAGCTCATAATGCAAGCACTGAAACGCCACTCAGAGTAACGCTCGTCCTGCTAACTATTGATTTATTGGTAGCAAGAGATTTGCACTGTAAAGCACTTTTCCAAACGGCGTATTGAAGAGATGTTTAACACCAGGTGAACAACCAGTTCCAAGACCTGCACACCCTCCTATGGAAGTACATCAGAATTTAAATTGCATTGCAATTATAGGTGATCGCAATATTACAAACTTTGTTGTTAAGCATACTATAGGAGAAAAAGTTTACGCCACAAGAGAGCTCTATAAGCTGTCTTTGACTACATTGGTGGGAACACGGAAAAGATCACAGTTTATCACGTAAGCTGGAAAGCACAGTGTGAGAAAGTATGCCCCAGAAATATGGAAGTATATTTAAAATGGTATTATCAAAGGCATTCTTTTCACAGGGAGTAAAACACAAATAAATAGAGCCTAGAGGAAGAATTAAATCTAAATGTGGTCCACCACACACAGAAAGGAAGTGGAAATAAAACCCTTATACTACAGCACTGCATCATGAATGTTATCTTCCTGTAGTATGGATCAGTTTGTAATTTTTTTTTTTTTAAATATATTTGAAACTTCTCAATTCTCTCTGTTCCAGGCTGCATCTTCCTTGTTCAAGTTGACAGTGGTGGACATGGCAGCAGTAGCTTCATTCAGGAATTCTGCTAAAAGTAAAGGTAACAGGAGGAGAGAATGGGCATTTTTACAAAGTTTCAAATGAAGCTGATGCAAATCAAGTAAATTGGTGCTTTATTCTCCTCTCAAGATAGAAGAAATTGATTTGAGAGGGGAAGGGAAATCACATGATGATGTCCACATAAGTGAAAAATTAGTTCGGATAACCCAGTACAAAAAATAACTGTCTTTTTTGTATGCAACCCCTTAATTATAACTAGAGGCAGGAAAAAAAGAATTAAGTCAATCTTTATTACCTAAAAAAAAAAAGCATGACTCCACCGTAATGTACCACTGTATGGGGGTGGATGAGGTTGGAGAGCAGAGAAAGGAAAACCAACCAGTTTCGTTTACATGAGATTTCCCTAAACTACTGTGTACCGCCCCAGGAAATGGTGGCTTTTTTTCTCCCGGAGCTCTCCTTCTGGATCAGTGGCAACACAATATCTCTTTCTACCACCTTAGCTTCTGATGCGAGATAACCATTCCTACATGCTGCTGCCTTTACAGTCGGAGGCCATGGACTACCTTAGCACCGAGCTAGGCACCAGGCGGCTCATTTTGGTGACTACCAGGTGATCACAGTCGGCTGCTGCTGCTGCTGCGAGGCCCTTCATCCAAGAAGGTAAAAGGACATGCAGCTGTTCGATTGTGTATATGGGGTTGGAAAAAGAAAAGGCAGCAGTTATCATTCACTGAGAAGGTTGGTAAAAATATTTAAGATTCAGAGAGGCCTCCCATTTTGAAAGGCAGAGGACAGTCATACAGAATCACAAACGTATTTTTGCTGTAAGCAGTACGGGAGGGGGAAGAGGGAGGTGGGGAGAAAGAGAAAGAAAAAGAGATCGGCTTATGCATAAAACCATAAGCAAGGCCATTGCTTCCAGTTGTGTGCCACTTTGTCCCCACTTTCCCTCCCAAAACAAACAACACCCCCCCCTAAAACCCACAAATTTTTAAAGAACAAGCAAACATCGCTTACTTTACTAAGCTTTACATGACTCTGCATCCTAGAAACATCATCTTATTGGCTGAGAAAATAAGCCCTTTAAAAGGAGAGAGAGAGAGGTGCATAATACGCTGTCACATTCTATAACATTTCATCCGTCGGTAATGCGTGGCTTATACGGGAAAGCTTTGTGGGGTTTACCTGGACAGTTGACAGCAAGTTTATCTTTGGGGGAAAAAAAAGGAAAAAAAAAAAAAAAAAAAAGAAGAAGAAAAAAAAAGAAACCGCACGCACACTGACACAGAGGGAGGAAACGAGAGCAGCCTGATAAAGAAGGGGAGCTGGGACCACGACGTGCGCACACCTCTACAACTCAGCCCCGAGTCCACCGCCGGCGCCCAGCCGGCCCAGCCTGACAGCCGGCCGCCCCCCCCCGCCCGGGGCTCGCCGTCCCCGGGCCCGCGCTCAGCGGGGGCCGCGGCTGTGACAGCTGGCGGGCGGGGACGTCGGGAGCCGGGTCCCGAGGGGGAGTCCCCGGGGGAGAGGTGTCCCCGGAGGGGATGTCACCAGAGGGGAGCCGGGGGCGCCCAGGGGGGAGGTCCCCGGGGGTGCCGGCCGGCGGCAGCGGGAGCAGCCTAGCACTCACCTCGGGGCCGGGTCACTCGGGGGCCGGAGACCACATTCACGCGTGTCCGCGCCGCCTCCTGCTAGAACTGCAGCCGGGGAGAAAAGGGGGAAGAA
Organism: Burhinus oedicnemus; assembly: GCA_008921705.1. Classification (NCBI taxonomy): domain Eukaryota; kingdom Metazoa; phylum Chordata; class Aves; order Charadriiformes; family Burhinidae; genus Burhinus; species Burhinus oedicnemus. Next base: position 1,380,434 of record VFFE01007039.1, on the reverse strand, counting down.
GGGGAAAAGAAGGGAGGGAGGAGGAGAGAGAGAGAGAGAGAGAAGGAAGGGAGGTGAGGACGGGGGCAGCGCTCGCACCTGCCCCGCCACCCGGGGAGGGGGTTCGGCGGCCCCCCGGCGGGCGCTGCAGCCGGGGGAAGGGGGTCACTCACCGCCGCCATCCCTACCGCCATCCTCCTCCTCCTCCACCTCCTCCTCCTCCTCCTCCTCCCCGGTGCCGTGCACCCTCAGCCCGCCTCCTCCTGCCGCCGCTTCCGCTCTCCGCGGTGCGTAGCGAGGGGGGGGGCAGGGAGGCGCCGCCCCGTCCCTGCTGTCCCCCGAGGGACCCGCCGCCGCCGCCGCTGCCGCCCAGGTACCCGCCGCCGCCGCCACTGCCCCCCGGGCTGGGGGGGCGGTAAGGGGGGGAGGGCGTGCCGAGCCCCGCCGGGTCCTTCCGGGTCCCCTTCGCCCCGAACCGCGTCTCGCCCCCGCGGTCTGCCCACGGGTTTCACGCCAGAGGGGGAGAAGTGTCGGCATCGACTTACTTACCGGCCCCGGGCTTGGGCCCGCGTCTCCCCGCGGTTGCCCCCCGGTGTCGTCGTCGTGTCCCGTGTCCCCCCCCCTCCCGGGGCAGTGGGGCCGGGCAGCCTCTGGGTGGCTTCCAGATGTGTGCAAAACGGGAGGTCACCGGCGTTTCCGTGGCGTTGAACTGGGTGCGTCTGAGCAGGCTTCACTCCGGGGAAAAAAGTCCAGCCGAAGCCACCGATGGCAACAGTATCCTCTGTCACGTTCAATGCAGCTACATTTAAACAGTCGCCAAATTCTAATCTCTTAAACTGTACTAAATTTTTATTTGATTCTAGGAAGTAAGAGCCAGTTCCAAACTATTCCTTGGGTGGGGGGAATTTTGCTGTCTTTTTTCGCAGCTGCTAGCACTCCCTGGGGACGATGGACCGCTCAGCAGATGCAGCCGGGGTCCTGGAAGGCACTGATACTGGGCCGCAAAAAGACAGAGTGGTGACCGAGGAGGAATGGCTGCAAAAATGGGAAATGGGTAACATTGGATTTCACAAGGAACAAGGGCACCCGTACGTGACTTTACTCTTCTGCCTAAGCTCTTTAAAAAAGTGCTGTGAGATGAATGACTTGACTCAGTCAAAAAACTCTTAACAGAAAATGGAGCATTTACGAAAGGAAAATTCTTCTATGCAGCTTGAAAGTGAAATACGTATTTTTGTGGCCTACAGTTGCCAAAAAAGGGCAGAGGAAAGAAAGGATTGCACTGAAATTGGAACTTTTACTCTTAAATCAGGTTTTAAACTATAAAGCTTGGATAACTTGACTAAGAATCTTAAATTTTTTGATGCAGAAGCTCTGCACTGCTGTTCATAAGCTGTGAAACTGGGGCCTGAAACAATATGCAATTACTGTGCACTGGAAGACAGGGGCCTAAGAGAGACAACCTGATTATATAGTCTTTCAACCAAGGAAAGTTACATTTAAGACCTGCATGAGTGATTTGATTGATACAGAAGTTTAATAATAATTCTGTTTAAGTTGTCTGTTGTGGCCCTTTTAGAGGTGGGTTGGTTTGTTTGTTTACTTGAAAAGACAAACAGAAAACAGAACAAAGAGGGACGTGTTATTTTCTAACAGAAATTAGATTTACTTTCTTTCTAAGTAAATGGAAAGTGAATGTTTTTATTTTATGTTTCTATTTCTAATGGTATGAAGCAGGTTGAACTGAGAACCTGTGTTCTGTCATGGAGTTTGTGTGTTACCTGGCATAGTATGTAGCACTTGTCTTTTAATATGCCAGCACAAATACTCGCAATGTTAAGTAAAACATGTCTGTTCTTCTGCAGGCTCCTACGGAAGTATCTGGATGTTCTTTTAAATGGCAGGAGTGGACGGAGGATTTTTTTTCCACTTTGTGGTAAAGCAGTAGAGATGAAATGGTAAAGCACAGATTATAAGAGCAAAAATCTTATTTGATGTGGGGAGGGAGGGAGGGAGAGGGGGAATTCCCAGCCTTACATTGGCCAATGGAAATGTGCCGCATCTCTGCTGGTAGGAAAGCAGCGTCACTGGAGGCTGAAGGGTGGAGGAAGTTTGGTTTCGTTTGCTGGCATTTTGTATAGTAGCATAAATGGGGTGGATAAGGACTAACCTGAAAGTCCTCCTGGTTCCAAGTTCACCTTGGGGAATGCTGAATGCGTGACAGACAGAGTGACGGAAGCTGTGCCCTTACGACTGCTTCTTTTGGTGGCAATGCCAGTTTAAATTGCCCGTAATGAGGTCGGTTGTGCCAGAGCACGTTCTCAAGGGGCCGCGTGGCATGTCACACTGGGAAATTAAATGATTCGGGCTAAATATAACTTCCTCTTTTTTACATTTATTATTTTACTTTTACTTTTTGGGGTGGGTTATATTTATAATTCAGGGCTGTATAAGCCAGTGTTTTTTCTGGGAGGAAGGGGACACAAACCCAAAAACCCCTGACTGAACTGCATCCTCAAGGAACCAGGCTAGTCCCAGTTACCAGGTTTTATCACGGTAACTACTTACTAGGCTGACTGGGGGCTCTGCCGCGCGTTGCTGTCGCGCTGAGCTGCAGCGGCGAGGAGGTCACCGCACCCTGCTGCCCGTCACTGCCGAGCCGCAGGGGCAGCTGGGTGGACCTCAGCGGCCTCAGCCGCTGCGGTTCAGAGCAGAACATATTTCTGTCAACCGAAATGGACGGTTTCTCTGTGTAACCACCTTTGTTTTCATCGAGTTCGTAGAAATAAATGAACAAGCCATTGAATCTAAATAAAGCCTGTGAGTCCTCGTCAACTGTGTGCTGAGTGGTGCTAATTTAAGCTCAGATCGTGGAGGGGAGGTGTTCAATAAAATGTGAACGCTCCAGAAAGTCAGGATTAGACATACCAGTGTGTCCTAAACCCAGGGTTTCTCTAATGAATAAATGCTGCGTGGGAGATATGCATTTGGTAATGGTGCAATCTGTGGGCCTCACGTAAACTTGGGACCTCTCTCTGCTGCGTGCAGGCTGGCTGACATGGGACACAGCGTTGTTGGTGTGGAAGTCAGCGAGCAAGCGCTGAAGGAATTTTTTGCAGAACACAGTCTGCCTTATTGTGAGGAGCCAGTCCCGGAGATTTCAGGAGCAAAAAAGTTGCGGGTATGTTTCCTGCGTTGTCGAATGATCTGGTGTGGTTAATCATGCAATACAGGCATAACTGAGCAAACAAGTCATTCTGCTTTTATGCCTCTGTCTCACTGGTAATCATTCACCTCTCCTGAAGAGGTCTGAAAGGAAGCTCTGAGTGGTAATTTTGGACTGAGAAGTTCTTCTTTTGAGCTTAATATTTCGGCTTTATTTTCTCGTGACATTGGATCACCTGAATGTAAAGTAAATGTATTTGAAAATTGGATAGTTGCATGCCTTGATAGATAGAACCTCTCTGGAGGGGATCAGGAGAGGTACCTCAGTAAAGAAAAACTAAAAATGTTTCTCGCAGTTTCTCCCCATTACACCTAAGTGTATATTTAAAAATAGTATATATGTGTATTTTAAGGTATAAAGTACAAATATACACTTATAAGTGTATATTTAAAGGTAGCTTGCTGATTAATATTGTTTCCTTTGCTTTTTATTGTAGAGTACCTCTGGGAACATTTCTCTGTACTGCTGCAGTATTTATGATTTGTCCAGGTAGGAATACACAGTGTGTTCTACAATTTTCTGTAATCAAAGATGTATTAATACTGTCATATTATTTTATTTGAATCAGCCATAAAGATTTGAAACAGGTCTTCTCAAGAAAACTGTTATTAACTTGTATGAGAAATGAGAATAGCCAGTCTCCAACAAAAAATAACTCTGTTGACCATTAGATAAAGATGCCAACTAAATATCTTTAAATGGACTAAGCCATCCTATGAAAATTATAGAAAACTGTGTTTACTTTTATAGTAAAAACGAATTATGTTTAATATTGTTGATGGATTCTACAAAGCAAAAACCCTAGCACAATCCCTTACTCAGAGTAGCTTAGTAAAAGTAAAGAGAATGTATCAGAGGTGTCTTCTTAGACAGATTGTCCTTTAACTAAGTACTAAATATATTTTTTTTCCCCAAACTATTGATTAACATATACATAGGTAAGCTGTACCTATTGATTATATGTGTCCCATGCTTTACTTAACATACTTTTCTCAATGGGCTTAAAGTACATTGCATCACTACAATTTATGTGACCACATAATATGTCGTCAAACGCTGACTCTGCAAGTGCCTTGACAAACATGGCTTGACTTACTGATGTCTTTTGAAGGATTTTCAGTGCTGAAGTATCCTTATTTCTTAGTTAAAAGACACAACAGAAAATGCAAAATACTCCAATACAGTCTGCGCTACTGACTCCTGAAAAATGTTTCAACTTATCCTGCTCTGTGACCTCAAGCATTGCTTCTCAGATTTTGTGGTGGCTTTTCACCTGACCTCACGTGTCAGCTGGTGGGGGAATTTTGAAAATTACTGAGTTGCACAGAGACTGCAGGAGGACTTAGGACTCTCTCCAGCCTCTAGCATAGAAGACTCTGCCTTGGACAGTAATGCGTCTGGCTTATTTATCTGTCCCCAGAAGTTTCCTAGTGGTGTTGGTAACAGGCATATATAAGTCTGTCCTAAAATGTCCTCAGACCTAGACTGATGCTGGGGTAGCCCGAGATTGGAGAGCATGCAAGAAAGCAGTGCTGTTTCTGGTTTTGTAATGTATCTTGTAGGAAGCTGAAGGTGCCCAGAGTCCTGCACTATAGTTCCCTCCTCTTGCAGTTCTTACTCAGACACGATTTTCCCTAGATTATAAGGTTTTGGTGAAGTTTTGTGTTTGTTTGCTTTTCTTACAAACAACTGTCAGGAATGATGTTTTGTTTCACGGCTGTTCAATAAGAAGGAGGAGGTCAAGTCTTAATCTTTAGCTTTTCAGAGCTACTACATATACAGGTGTAATAGGTAGTTTAGGGCACCAGAATACGGTGCTTACTATATGATCTTTTTTTTTTATTATTCTGCATAAACTGGAAAAAAGGAATATTCATTACTAAAGTCCAAAATCTTTTAGACAATGAACCGTTGCTAAGACTTCTGCTGGTGCAGCTGACTCCAGTTGGTTTGAATAATGTATATATAACTAGGCCTGCAAAGCGAGTGCCTTGGAACAGATGGGCTGTATATGAACGTGACTTTGTAGATACTGCCTGGTTTCCTTCCTCGCCTTGCCCCTGCAATGTAGCTACTTGCTGTGTAGATCCCTATAAATCCTTGCTGTGCGTTGACAAGTTGCCCAGGGATTGCTTAAGCTTCTTATCAGCAATTTTTGAAAAATCTGAGTTCTAAGTTTTGTAGCAAGTAGCATGGTAAAATCTATAATTTCCATCGTAATGTGATGGAATAATATTATGAAATAAACCAAAAATAAGTAATTAATGGCATTCTCTGTGCATATTACTGGGTCCATTACATAGTTTGTCATCCACAAAATAAATTGGCAGATACACGTTCTGGGTGCATGGTTCTGTACTGGGTGCAGTTACGGTGAAAGTATGAGCTGCGTTCCCTATAGCAGTCAGCAGATATCTGTGACTAGAAAAATGCACGCTCTTCTAGTTTCTACATACAGACAATTTGATTAATTATCCAGTAATTATGGAAATTAAACTTACTTCTCTCTTGCTGAGGCTGGCCTGCAAACAAATCCTTTTGATCTCCATTAGCCTAGCATTCATTAGAGGAGAACTCAGATGTGCTCCTGACCTTTGTCAGAATGAGACATTTCAAATACTCTTGCTAGTTAAAGAATAACAGGAATTACTGCTCTTTGTGGAAACTCTGGGACATATGTAAAACGGTTATATTACACAACCATTGTACCTCCGAATACAATTATGGCTGCAAGACTTTAAAAAAAATTTTAAAATTGCATTAACTGAAACTACTAAACTTATGCAAAGATAGAAACTCACAACTTTACTCCTTAAATCCAGTGGGATTTGTGCAGATAGGTGAACTTCTGCTTTACATGTTAATTTTTATTAGTTGTGGTAATACCTAGACTGTGATCTCTCGTGCTACATACCATATAAACACATAGCAGGAGATAATGTAGGGCTAAAAGATTGGGTAGTGATACAGTGAAAGGTACACCCAAGACGAGCACTTCCTAACACCTTAGCTTCATCCTGACTCCATATCAGGATGAAAGACAGCTGTGTACCTTTTTTGACCTTTTCCTCATGGCTTGGGTCTCCTCAGAAGGAAAGTGGATGTGCAGACAGGCAGGGAGCACCCAGATGCTCAGCAGGTCCTGAGATCCCAGCACCCAGGAGACCAGGACGAGGGGAAAGCCACAGCATGAGGCTGCCTGCAGCTTGTGATGTCTGTAGACCCTGATGAAGTCAGTGGGGAGTAAATTACATGAAATGCCTGTATGGAGCCACTGCCACCATTCCAGTTAGACCAGATTAAAGTTGGGAAGAAAAACCAAGCGGAAAAAACTTCAGGGGCTTGCCTAAGGTCACACAGCAGACTCAGCTATGCAGAGAGGAGAACAGCCTCCAAGCCTCAGAAGATCAGGGTTGTCACCAGCCCCACTAGACTTTGTGTTGTCCCCCTCGTGCCCATTGCATGTTTAACTGTTGCTTTAAAAGTCTCCTTTCATTTAAGAGGCTGGTTATTTAAATTAGATGCTTAATCTTGGCAAACTTTAAAAGAAGTCAGGCCTTAAAAGTGTTATCGTGTCTCATCACAGTAGAGTGGGAAATACAGGATCAGCTTCTAGGTTAGATGCCGGAGACTTAGCAATGCCATTGCAATGAAATGAGCAGCGGGCAGGGAGAAAAAGTTGTCATGGTTTAACCCCAGCTAGCAACTAAGCACCACACAGCCGCTTGCCCATTCCCCACCCTGCAGTGGGATGGCAGGGACAATCAGAATGGTAAAAGTGAGAAAGAAACTTGTTGGTTGAGATAAAAACAGTTTAATAATCAAAAAGACATTAGAAGAAAAATTGTAAGGAAAAAAAAAAAACCACACACCAAAGAGAGAAATAAACCCCAAGAAAGACAAGCGATGCAAATTAAAACAATTTCCCACCACCAGTCGACCGATGCCCAGCCAGTCCCCAAGCAGCAGCCCCCCTGCCAAGCTCCCCCCCCAGTTTTATTGCTGAGCATGACGTCATATGGTCTGGGATATCCCTCTGGTTGGTTGGGGTCAGTTGTCCCGGCTGCGTCCCCTCCCAACTTTTTGTGCACCCCCAGCCTACTTGTTGGGGTGGTGTGAGGAGCAGAAAAGGCCTTGACTCTGTGTAAGCACTGCTCAGCAGTAACTAAAACACCCCTGTATTATCAACACTGTTTCCAGCAAAAATCCAAATGTAGCCCCATACTAGCTCCTATGAAGAAATATTACTCTACCCCAGCCAAAACCAGTACAGAAGTGAAGAAACAGGTGACGCAATTGGACTCTGACACCCTCCCAGTAGGCAGAAAGTTACTGCACAATTCCATACCATATTTTTCTCACTAAGTAAACTTATTTCAGACCTTCTTTAAAATTATGCAATTTACGTTATTACTACCTTAGTCTCTAAACTCCTGGTTTAATAATTACCAGAAACAAGGGTCTTCCTTCCCCCTTAAATATCCTCATCTCTAGTTTCATCCTGACTGCTGTTACCATCCATTAATAAAGGCACTTCCTAATAGTCTTGGCCATTTGCAGGTTCTGAGTGGTCACTAAAGCCATCCGCCAGCATATCCAGCAATAAAAGTAATGTCTGTTGCAGCGGTAGACTGAGGCAAGCAGCAACGTAACTTGGCTTTTCTAACATTAAAAAAATTGCAAACTGACGCTAACTGTCCTGGGCACGTAGCTGGAATTGAGGTGTCTAAAATTACTGGGTATGCTGAGTTCAGTGACAGTAAAGCAATGAGGCACCTTCCTTAACTTGCGTTTGAAATCATGCATGGGTTTTAGAAAGTGGCCAAGAACTATTGACGTGCTGAGTGTATGTTAGTGCAGCCTCAAGGGTCACGGCAGGGTATGATTGCCAAAAACCCAGATTCATAGCCCAAATGTGTTTAAGCCACTTTCCTTCTTCCCCGCCTTGTCTCAGCACACCCTAATGATGGGGAAATGCTGAACAGTTCCAGCACGTCTTTGCTATCGTGGCAGGTCCATGTGCCAGGGGGGTTTCTTTGGTTCCAGATCATACTGGTTTGGGTCATGAAAATGCCAGACCATAACAAAAAGATAGTGGGGAATCTGCATAGCTAGCTGGAGAATCCTTATGACTTCACAGAAGTATATGAATAAACATGAAGGTACCTTTTTAATATTTTTAAGCCTTTTCTTCATCTCTCTATAGCTCAATAGTTGGCAAGTTTGATGGGGTTTGGGACAGAGGAGCTCTGGTAGCTGTGAATCCATGTGACAGACAACGGTTAGTAAATTTTCTTTGTTATTGTCTTTTCTCTAATGTATGCAGTGACATGTTTTTCCTCCAGCCACTTGTTGATGAGTCCTCTTTCATTTAAAGGAGTAACCTACACAAGTTCTTCTTTACCACAAGCATCAGCTTGCAGTCGCAGAGTGCTGTACTCTAGATTTGTTAGCTTCCTTCAGGAAGCCACCCTGCCTCTTGGTGGGAAAATATGTGGTTTGTTGCAACCCAGCAGAAGCAGAGCTGCAAGTCTCATCTGAATTTTATTATTTCCTTTTCACCCCATCTGCTTCTCCTCTCTTTTCTTTTTGCCCTCACTTACCTTTATTCCAATTTTTCGTTCTTGCCTATAGCCAACCCAAATGTAGTTTGACCCTAGCCCAGGATTTTTTAATTAGATACATAACCTTGAATTCACAATAATTTTAAAAGATCAGTACTCTATTGTGTACGGTATTCTAGACTGTGGTAGATGAATACTATGTTTTGTCTGTTAGTTTTGAGATGACTATGCAAAAAAAGATAAATGCTTGTTTATGAGAATTAAACAGTCACCTTTATTTGAGGTGTTTCATGTGTAGGATGAACTTCATGCTCATGAAATTCAAAATAAGCTTTGCTTAGTTTCTGTGAAGTTCAAGTTGTCTCTGCATAGAAATACATTACCTCTTTTGTTGAATATTTCAAATGCTATGCTTGAATGTCTGTACAGTTCAAAAATAATAAAGTATAACTTTGTCCTTTTAGCTATGTCAATTTGATGATCACCCTAATGGAGAAAAATTCTTCTTATCTCCTCGTTACGGTTTCATATGATTCAAACAAACACAAAGGTGAGAACTTTGCCCTGTTCATGTTTTGATTTTTGCATGTTTTAATACAAATGGTATATAGATGTGGTAGATGTATTAGTGTCTTCCCCAGGTTTTTTATCAGCATAGCTTTGTCAGCCGATCACACCAATACAACTGCGTGTTAAAAATGTTAGATGTTGACCAAGCTTGAGACTAAATATGCTTTCTCTCCAGTACTCAGATATGCTAAGGGTAAGTGGAGGACAGACATGGTGCACTAACAAAGAAATGAAACTGGAAGTGTGGCTATGACAATGAAGCTGGAAGGTGAATGCTTAGAGTAACATCCTGTCTGGCCTAGGGAGCTTGAAGCACTCCCAAGAACATTGGCTTTGCTCTGTTTACCCAACACTTGCAACCCAACATGTTGCCCAGCTTGTGCCTCTCTCCCAGCCACTACTGTGGTCTGAATATGCTTGGAAGAGGTGAAATTCTTTAAAATCATAAAGTATTTTTTCCTTTTATAATTTCTATTACATAGCGAAGTCTGAGGTATTTTTAAAAAAATAAATTTTTGTTAATTATTAACTCTCAAAAGAGATTTCTTGCTGCTTTTCGGCTCTTCAGCATAATTATCCCTGAAAAAATAGGTCTTGTTACGATAAGCAACGGTAGTTTAATTCATTCCTCTCCCTCTCACATTATTCAGCTTTTGGCTTTAATTATGCCATTGTAATGTAAAGAGATTGTTGGCTGGATTCACACAGCGCACTGAGAGTGGTTGTATCCATGGCACGCTCATGACTTCTGACAATGTGGCTACCCTGGCTGCAGCCTGGAAATGATGCAGCAGCAACACCTGAGGCTGTTTGGTGGCCCACCACGGTGCCACGAGCTCTTAGACATGGTGTCTTCTAGTTCCTGCAGATGGTGCTACACACTGGGGCCTGATTGCGGGCCAGGTGCTCTGAGTGATGGGGCTGGCTCTCCTGCTGCCGTGTAAATGTTTGTCTCCTTCCCGTGTCTTCTCTCTGATTAGCTTCACCCATTTTCTTTCAGGCCCACCATTTTATGTTCCCGAATCTGAAATTAAAAGCTTGTTTGGTAAGTAATATTTCCGCTAACCCTTCAGAATTTTTTCCAAAACACATGAACATATTGATATGCTTCTACCTCACCCTGTGACAAGGGATAGAGAGTCATTTTCGTCTCATCTAAGGGGTGGAGTCATGGAAAAATAATGGGAAAAATAAATACCATTTAGCCACAGGGATTTTGCTGTCAAGAAAAATACTCAGCTGTTCAAAAGATATGAAGAAAACCAAAGGGGCAGATACTGTTTCTTTCCTCCCCTTGGCATCTTTTCCTTCTCCCAGGATTTATACTGCACTCAGTGATCTTGTAGCTGCAGTCTTAGTCCCATTTGACCATTTTGTCTTTCTCTGCACCTCACCACCGGCTACCCTGCTTTTAATACAAAGCCTTTGCATACCAGTTCTACAGTTTCTGCTGTACTTTTGTAGCCAAAGAGGAAATGTAACATGCCACGCAAAGAAAATGCTAAACGTACAACTCAAATCCATCAAAATAATGAAACTCGCAATTATGGTGGGAATTTAATTTTAAAAGTTCCTCCTGATAAGCTTTGATATTACACTTCTTTTAAATTTACATCTGTCTGAGACCCCTGCAGTGTCTGTGTGCAGTGAGTCATTGGCATGGACAGTTACATCCCAATGCAAAAAAGATGGAGAAATTTTCCCCAGTGCGTTGGTGTCAGTGCATTAGGGACTGTGAGGAAATCTGTGGATAAGATTCTTTTTTTCCTGACAGTTTGCATTTTTCAGTGACTAATCATTCAGTAATTTGTTACTCTTTCCTCCCTTTCAGGCAACCACTGTGAAATTAAGTGTCTTCAAAAACTCGATGACTTCTCAGACAAACACAGACAATGGGGACTAGATTATTTTCTGGAGGTGTTATATATACTGAAGTTTGTAGCTTGATTAAAATAAATTAAAATAATTTACCTCCCATCTTGCTTTTTTTTTTTAATCTCATCTTTTAAAATGAAACATGTTTTGGAGCACTCTTAAAGCGGGCCTCAGCGTACAGAAAAATGACTGTGGAACATTTTTCTCCATTTTGCTTACCAAGTCAGCTCTCCTACATAACTGCCTTCACTGGCTTGAGATGCTCATAGCTTTTCTTAAACTCCATGCACAAACAAACATTTGTAAAATATATCTTTTTCTTCCACATCAGTTCAAATCATCAGAGCTAGAAAAAAAGAAATGTTGCCGTTCCTTTTCGGCCATTGCCGGTCGATGCTGTCTGCCCGGCGCTCCGCAGGTCGGCCTCGGTGGCTGGCAGCCCTGGGTCCGAGGGCAGCTGCCATTCAAATACTGTTGCCTTGCGCCAGCCCGGGCAGCCAGGCGAGAGAGGCGGGAAGCTGGCACAAGTTGCTTCTCTCCATCCCCATTAGTCGTGATTACGAGTCGAGAGATGAGCGAGGCAGCGAGCGGGCAAGAACGCTTGGCAGCAGCCACCAAGGGGGAACCATCATCGAGGAGGAAAGAGAGGAGGGAAGTGAACCGGGTGACAATAAAGGAGGGAGTACAGGGGGAAGATGTCCCTGCGGCTGCTCGCGAGCGCAGCTAGGAGCAGGCAAACCGGCACCAGGCCGGTAGGGTAAGAGGGAGAAAGAGAGAAAGCCTGGGGAGATGCTGCCTGTTCGTCCCAAGGCAAACCTTCCTTTGCAGGTCTTCTCTCGCTCCCATATGCGTACTACCACAGTTTTTCAAAATTACAAAATCTGGGGCTCTCGAACTCCTTTCTTGCCCTGGCCTTCTCCCCTTGGCAGCTTATTTTAAAAAACGCTGGAAAGGTACGATTGCAATGTCGCATATTATAACTAATTCACCGAGACCAGCAGGCGAGTAAAAGCCATGGGGCTTTTTAGAGCGTTGTAGCGCTGGAGCTGCAAGCGGGTCCGATGATTTTTTTTTTTAGCACGGCAGTCCCCGAGCTATTCTCTCCGGATCTGGCGACTATTTTACCGGGGGAGGGCGGCCCGGGGGCGGAGCGGCGCTGGCGGCGGGCGGGGACCGGCGGCCGCGGAACCTGCCCCTGGTCGCGGCGGGGATGGCGGCGGAGGACGAGGCGGAGCTGAGCCTGCTGGAGTGCCGGGTGTGCTTCGAGCGGTACGGCCCCGGCGGGCAGCGGCGGCCGCGGAACCTGCCCTGCGGCCACGTCCTCTGCCGGGGCTGCGTGGGGGCCCTGGGCGGCGCCGAGCGCCGGCGGCTGGAGTGTCCCTTCTGCCGGCGGGCCTGCGGCTCCGCCGAGACCAGCGACTGCCTGCCGCTGCTGCAGCTGCTGGAGGTGCTGGGCCCCGCCGGCGGCAGCGTCCCCTCGGCCTTGGGGAGGAGGAGCGGAGGGGCGGCCGGGCCGGGCCCCGCGGGCCTCGGCCTCCGGCTCTCCCTGGGGGGCTGGGGGTCGCTGGTCAACCCCAGCGGGGTGGCGGCCTGCCGGAGGTCGGGGCGCCTGGCGGTGGCACACGACGGCAAGAAGAGGATCCACATCTTTGGGCCGAGCGGAGCCTGCCTGCAGCGGTTCGGGGAACGGGGGGACGCGGGCAACGATATCAAGTACCCGCTTGACGTGACGGTCACCTCGGACGGGCACGTGGTGGTCACCGATGGCGGGGACCGCTCCGTGAAGGCCTTTGATTTTGAGGGAAGGGGGGTCCTGGCTGTCCGGGAAGGTTTCTGTTTGCCATGGGGCTTGGATGCCACCCCCGAGAGTGAAGTAATCCTGACCGACTCGGAGGCAGGCGCTCTCTACCGCTTGACGGCCGACTTCAAGAAGGGGAAATTAAAGAAGTGTCAGATGATCCGGTCCCAGCTCGTCAGCCCAAGAGGGGTTGCCGTCTCCCAGACCTCGGGTGCTGTCGTGGTAATAGAGCACCTGAAAGCCCAAGGACCGAACAACGGCAGGACCCGAGTGAAGATATTCAGTGCAGAGATGGATCTCATCGGCCAGATGGATAGCTTCGGCCTGAACCTCGTTTTCCCCTCCAAAATATATACTACGGCTGTGGCCTTTGACAAAGAGGGTCGCGTTATAGTAACGGATGTCTGTAGCCAGGCTGTAATATGCTTAGGGAAACCTGACGAGTTTCCCATCTTTAACCCTCTAATTAGCCACGGGCTTTCTTATCCTGTGGGACTGACTTACACGGCAAACAATTCTCTCGTCGTCTTAGACAGCGGTGATCATTCAATAAAAATATATAGCTCCACCTGAACGGGTTTAGATGCTTACTGCTACAGGTTCGAGCCGCTTTTCGCCATAAAGCAAGCGAAGTTCTGGTGTTTGTAGGCGTGTAGGGAGGAAGCATTTTCTGGGCTCTACTTGAATGAAATTGCCCTCTCTGACCAACATGCCGTGCTTCCTGCAAAGCTTACATCGCATCTCTTGCCTGTCTGCAGGAGAAGACCTGGCTGTTGCAGGCCGTAGTCAACAATGAATCAACCAAACAAATAATTTGGCATTTTAAAACTATTCCATACCTTGACAACCAAACATTTCTGGTACTTTTTGACAAATAATAACAACGACATTTGAAATGGAGTAATCAAAGACTGGCACCTGGGAGAGAAAGTGATGCATTGTTTGTTTACCTTTCCCAGCGCATAGTTTTAATTATTCTTCGTTAAGCATAGCTGCACTCATTAGAGTGACAGTGGTTTGTTTCCAGGATTTCTGCATGAGAAAGGAGGTTGGCTTGACAAAATGATAGGCAAAATGGATGCTTCAGTTCTAGGTCATCTGAACCCAGCCAAGATCATTGCGATGGAGGAGCTACCACTGATTAGTGAGTTACGTGAATTGGTGCTCAAAGCCTATTTTTGCCATACCGGGGAAACACACTTCTGGGCGTGCTCTTCTCTGTACTATTTTATTCCCACCTTTATTAGGGTTGTACTGGAGCACTTGGTCTTCCTGTACAATGCACAAGTCTGTGCCTTCATCTAGAGATAATTTGGTGTGTGGTTATCAGCATGGGCAGCTTTCCCTAAAAGCCCCTTGAAGTATTCGTGTTTAGGCCACAAATACTTCTGCATATATAAAATTGAGTTGGCTATGAGAGATTTCCAGTACTACCTACCCTGAGAAAGGGGGACATAAGTCTCATTTTTTTCCTAGCTTCCAAATGAGGTTTTGTTGATTGTGAATACACAGCAGGTTTACTCCTCTTTATATTTCCTTGAAAATAGTTTCACTGTGGACACAAGTTCTGTTGCCTTATTGCACAGTGGAAATTAAGGTGTATCTGAATAATTTTGAGAAGGATTTAACACCCCCACTAGAAGTCACCGCTGTATTTTTAGGCATTTACCTGCTCCTAAAATGATAGCTTAGGTGCTTCAGCATTAAAAGTTAGATATAAGTGTAAATGCTACCTGACGTAGGTTAAACAAGTAGGTTTAAATGGCATAAAACTTTTGGGGTCATTTCTTTTATTTAGTCACTGAAATCATGAATACTAACTAACAATTTGAAATTCACAGGTGATCTTGCTATCAGTAAATTTTTAATCTGGCTTTTGGTCTGACTTTAGGGGATTTAATAACTGCATGTATTGCTGCACCAGTGATTTACCAAATACTTACTTTAAATTGAAGCAGTTTGGCCCTCTAGTTCAGACAATGTATTAATCTGTCTTATGTTAACATTTATATAAACAAAACAAACTATTAAATGCAGCTATTTGTAAAGGTTAATTGAACAATGACCTGCCAATAAAGTGTGATTTGCTTACTCCTATATTGGATAATTTAGTGAAAATTCCTCATATCTTTTTATCGTGGGCTTCTCTGTTACAACCCAATTTCTCTGTTGCGGTTGCCATGTAGATGGTTTCTTTTTTTTATTTGGAGGTATCCTGCTAAAGTTGTCGTAGGGTCATTTTTTGCTATTGAAAAATAGATGGACCTGCACATTTGGTCTTTTCCAGCCTTCTCTACTGCCGGGCCACACAGTAAGTGCCTTTGGTGGAACCAAAAATACTCCTTTGCTATGACGGCCCTGAGCAGGAGCCCTCTAGAGGGATCAGGAAGGAAATTTACTCAGAGAAGCAGCCCCCTGGATTATATATTCCTTTCTAGATGCCAAGGAGACGTCAGTCTCTGAAGGATATAAAACCAATCAGGTAACACTTCCTTTGGGGAACTGTCGTGTTTCAAAATGCATGGAATACCGTGGATGCTGTATTCATACATAATTAATAGTTTACTGCAATAGCATGTGTGGGACCTGGACCCTTCCTCTGAACCGTGGGCTGCGAGATTTCATCTCCTCAAACCTTCATGTGCACCAGGAGCTTGTTTTTGCTACTGAGCTCATGGATGGGCAAATTTCCTAGCCCCTACTGCCATGTAGGAAACTTTCCAGCAGCTGAAATGCTGATTTTTAAATATTTGACTCATGCTGTTTTAAAATCCACAAAAACTCCCATTGTTGCCCATTCTGCTCCTATCTCCTTTGGTATATGACTAGAAATCACTCAGTGTTTGGGTTTGTGAGCAAAATAAACTTTGTGCCTTTATTCTACCTAGTTTGCCCCATGCCATCTCCTGCAGTCTCTGCTTTACCTACCTACTGAAAGCAAATGTAGACTTCTGTGAATGATGCAGCTGTTTTCCTTTTGCTATCAAGCCTGGTGCTCAGTGTTTGTACAACACTGCATCCAAGAAACCATTACATTCTGTCTTAATTCATTTGACGCAGGTGCCTAAATAGAGAAGCCATAAAGAACTGTATAAAAACACTAATTAAAAATTCTGAGTTCTTCAGTGTTTAAGGGAAAATGCAGCAGTAAACCTGAAATCTTTCTTTTGTCACGTGAGAATTTAAGAGATAATGGGAGACGGAGATCCACCAATATGCTGATAACAAACTAAAAAGCCTTTGACATTTTTACTTACTCTTGCCTCCCCCTTTACGCATATATGCACGTTTCCCCTATAGCTACTGTAGATACCTGTTGTCTTCAGGATGATACCTTAACGCCATCTGCTTTTCAAAGGCCCCGGGGACGCATCGTGCTCCTATCCATCTGTGAATCTGTTGCAATTTAGTCAGATTTCAACAGAACAGAAATTTGGGTTCTGAGAGCAGGATGGCAAAGGGTAAGGGGCACCTGTCACTTGGTAGGTGATGCTTTTGGGATCTGACTGCATGTGCTCAAAATGGGGATAGCTAGATGTGTGTCTGCCCTCTGGAAAGAGCAGTGGCCGTTTCGTCTAGAATGTCACGTGGGACTGTGTCTGGTCGCTTCAGTTATAATTACAGTTGTGTTGATTTAAAAAAATAGAACCTGAACTAAACTTTGCATAACCCTCTGCACCTCATGCTCTGACAATTTGGATTAAAACTGAACAAATATAATGGACAGTATCCCACTAATGTCATCTCTTCAGCCCCTGCTATAGCTGGGTTTGTCTGTTGTCCACACACACACTGCAATTCCTATTTGGTTTATTTTTAAGCACTAATCTCAGGTTGCTATCGTTGTATATAAATATACCAGGGTATGTTTACAGTGTTGAGGAATAAGGGAGGCAGGGGAGTTTCAGAAATGTGTATCGAAATTGTGTCCTGTAACATACATATTTTTTGTTTTGCTTGTGGACAAAATAATTTTAGATAAAGAATATAATAAATGTTTCATATTGGTGAATAAAAAGAAGAAAGAAATACAGGAAAAAAACCCATAACATTTACTTAATTTTGGCCATTGTCCGTTTGACCATCTGTCCATTCCCTGCAGCCACATTGCTGTGCACATCAGTTTGATGTTTATATTTTCACAAAACGTGGATGTAACACCACCATAGAATTTTTTTAACATGGACTGATTTCAGGTGAAGAGGGGACCTTCTGTTATGTCCGGCCCCCAAACCACTAGGAGTTTCATAGAGCAGGGTCTATCAAAATGATGGCCTTGAATACAGGAGACCTTTTCTTTCTGGAAGGGTTGACAGAGGTAAAAAAGCAGCTTTCTCCCCTGGGACCATGGATTATGGTGCTGTTGCACCCTGCACAGGAGGAATTTGCCTTCATTTCTTTCTCTTCAATGCTTGGTGGCTTTTTTTCCCGACTCTTCTTAGAGGCCCCTCCTTATAGTTTAAAAGTCACCTCTGAGTCACAGCTTGCCTCCACAGACAGATTTTGCAAAATGAGTTCTAAACGTCACACTTCATTCAGACATCTCAGGAGAAGTGACAGATCATTCAGAAAGCAGCAAGCACTGAGGCCTAGCCCCTGTGCAGACAGTTCAAATTTACTGATCATAGAAGCATAGAATCATTTAGGTTAGAAAAGACCTTTAAGATCATCGAGTCCTACCATAAACCCAACACTGCCAAGTCCACCATTAAACTGTATTTCTAAGGACCATTTTCTCCCCTCGTCACCTTCAGTTCCCCTGTAAGTACACCAGAAAACTCCATATAGAATCCACTGTCCTACTCTAGAAAAGTATGGTGGGACATGACCTGTGAGAGACTGCCTTTTGTAACCTTCTTGTCAGGTCTATTGTGCAATTTCTTGATCAGCCCTGTCCAGCCCCAGCCCTGGCGATTGCTGTCTGAGTTGCCAGCTCATCCTGCCAGCAGGCTCTCTTGGCCAGCTCTTTCCAAAAGTGCTTCCAGCTGAACAGAGGATCTTCCAGGTGGAATGTATAGCCCCCAGCAACGAGGGGGCTTTCTCCTGACCTTGCCTAATTGTTTTAACTTGATGTGAAGACTGCAGAGCCAGCACGAAGGCACAAATGAGGCTCTGGAAACAAAGTAGAGATTACCATCTGAAATGGTTCAAAATTTTCAGAAGAATTCAAAATTTGTCATGTCACATATGCAGTCACTGACTGTAAAGAGGAGCAGGTCAGGCAGACCTGAAATAAGGTATGGGTCCACTTCTCCATGCAATGCCCAGCCATCACTGGGCAGAAGGTTGATTCAGTCCCACTGGAGATGAGCTGAGAACACGTACTGTCTGCTTGATTCCTCTCCAGCGAACCCTTTATGCTCCTGAACGCTATGGAGAATTATTATCATTAACTGCATATAAAAACCTCAAATGTACAGAACATGTAAATCTTTAAACTTGAAATACATTGAACCAAAGACCCACCCAGCATTTTTCCCTTTGCCATGTACTGCCATTGGTCATACACCGGTCCAGGGGGAAGGGATACTTGCTAGTTCTGTGTTTCTCCATCAAAGCAGGCATTGACCATGCCTCCGTTCCACATTACATTTTTGATTTCATTATCTCAACTAAATGTGCTAATAATAATATGTTTATATTTGATACTGTTACATGAACATAGAGGCTTTCTCTAGAGTGCTTCCTTAGTATAACCTGTCTGATTGTCCTGGACAGCTTCAAAGCTATCTAATACCGGAGAGGTTCTCAGTGAGCAGATGATGCGTTGCACTTACGCCTTTTTCTCACCACTGCTTTCCAAGAGATATCTGCCCAAGAGACAGATTATTTTTGAACTTGGTGCTCCAACCTCTCTTTGGGGCAAACACAATATAAATGTCCGGGCCCTGCAGCTGCGGACAGGAGAGCTGAGAATCAAAGGGAGCCTTTGGCAGACCTGAGACTAGATCTCAAACTTCCCATTGCAAGGCCGGTGCCTTAATAAAGCAGGGAGAGTCTGTGGTTAATTATCCTCTTGTCTGGGAGTTGCCTTCCTGATTTTGGAAGAGGTTTTGACATTTTACTGATGATCATCTTGTTACTCATTCCTTTGGTGTTTCCTACAAATGACGGAAATTAATACTTTTCTAAACCACAGTGTATTCCTAGATAATCGCTTCCAGCACGCTCCACAGAGGTGCGTGGTTTCAGAGTTTGGAAATGTTCTGTGAGGAGGTGTATTGCTGTGAAGCCCCATTGCAGTGATCAAGTTACTTATTTTGTGTCGAGGATAGACAGGAGGAGAAGAGATCGACTCTGAAAAGGAGCAAAAATTAATGACAGGTGTCTGTGGCTTAAGCAGAGGGTGAACTCCACCAAGCCAGAGCACAGAGCACACCCATCGTTCCAGTAAAGGGAATGCATTTTTAAGAGGTGAAGCATTTCAGCCTGGAAAATGGACAAGACGATAAGGGCCATTGCCTCTTGATTAGTATTGACCTCTGGCAGGGGAATAACCTACATTTGAACAGATTTCCCAGCCACAATTAGGCACTTTTCAGATGGTAATCCTTAGGAGAGCTATCTATTACTTTCAGCTCTGTATTTGTAGCAAAAATCTGTGGGAAATTAAGATTTGGAGCAAACTAAGTATTTTAGGGACATATGCTCCCTATAATTGAATAAACAGCATTTTTCTAAAGATCCCTCTTAATGTAGGCAATTTTTGTTCTTTGGTCACAGGTGAGCACTATATGGGCAGTGAGTTGAGGTGAGAACAAATTCTGCTTTCATGGAATGTATTGGTTTTTATCAGAAAAATATTGCTAGTCAGAAGATTCTGTAAATGATTTAAAATACCATAAATATAGTTATATGCTTTGTAATTAATAAAAGGCAGGCAATTTTAAGCAGGATATAGGATCAGGAGAGATAAAAATATAGCTAGGAAAATGAAAGAATTTATTTTGAGAAAACCATGAAGATGTAAAAAAAAAAAAAAAACCCAAGAAAAAATATGTCCTTTATCAAATCTTGCTTTTAAAAGTTCTAATACAAAGAAAATGATTTTGTGTCGTGGTTTAACCCTAGCCAGCAGCTAAGCACTGCACAGCCGCTCCCTCCCTCCCTCCCTCCCTCCCGCCAGCAGGATGGGGGGAAGAGAATTGGAAGGGTAAAAGTGAGAAAACTCATGGGCTGAGATAAAAACAGTTTAATAAATGAAATGAAATAATAATAATAATAATGATAATAGTAATAATAACAATAAATTATAAATGAAAAGGAAAATAACAAAGAGAGAGAAATAAACCCCAAGAAAGACAAGTGATGCAAATGAAAACAATTGCATACCACCAACTGACTGATGCCCAGCCAGTCCTCAAGCAGTGGCCCCCCGATCAACATTCCCCCTAGTTTATATGCTGAGCATGATGTCATATGGTATGGAATATCCCTTTGCTCAGTTGGGGTCAGCTGTCCCGGCTGTGTCCCCTCCCAACTTCTTGTGCACCCCCAGCCTACTGGCTGGCAGGGCGGTATGAGGAGCAGAAAAGGCCTTGACTCTGTGTAAGCACTGCTCAGCAGTAACTAAAACACCCCTGTATTATCAACACTGTTTCCAGCATAAATGCAAAACATAGCCCCGTACTAGCTACTGTGAAGAAAATTAACTCTACCCCAGCCAAAACTAGCACATCTTGAAAGAACTATCACACCTACATAATCACAAGAGGTAACTAATTTACTGGGTTTTGTTCCAGACATAAATAGATAAAAGATAAAACCCATAAGAAAGTATTAATGCTTTCCTAGCATGATTTCCTGAATAATATGGACTATGGAATTTAACCAGTATTAACCAGTGTTTAGTAACTACTGACCTGTATTGAAAGTAAAAAACAAAGAACAGTTATTCTTTTACTGTCACAGGCTAAGGAGCTAACGTGAGAAGAAATATAATGTCATTAAATATATGCTTTATAAGAAATCTATCAAAAAGAGTCAGACAGATTAAGTATTAAAAATTTATAATCCTCTTCATACGAAAAGTATGTGCCTGTCTCCCTTATTTGTCATTGTCCTTGATTAAGTAGGAAATGGAGCTCTTCAGTGAGTTCTACACCAACTTCCACTCAACTTACAGCATGATACTATGAAGCCAGAAATATTTGAAATATGTGTATTAGTCTTTTTCTATTCTTATTATTGCTTAAAGTGACTTGTTTGAGTTGAGGCTTGCTCTGTCATAAATAGTTTATCTGTGCAGTCATGAGTACTGCGAATGGAATTGTCCACATAAATAAAAGCTGCAGGACTGGGCTTGAAGTCAGGTAGATTCAGGCTAGTGCAGAGGTTTGCCCTGGAGAAGTCTTTGCAGCAGACTTTATTGAGACAATTTCTGGGAGCGCTGCTTTGTGGGGTTTTTTGTGTGCTCAAAGCCCTGCCCTCGTTTAGAATATATTGTAACTAATTATTACCTTCTTTCAACATCAGAAATCTTCTGTGAAACAAATTCAATGTAATGGTTTAGCTTTTCTTATTTATTTCTTTGTAACATGCTGAACTCTTGCCTGGTTCCTACGAATCCATCAGACTGAGTGGATCGGTACCACACCTCCCTTTTGGGACGTGCGGCTGCTCAGCGACCAGCAATCTGGGGCAAGACTCACTCTGGGCTGGCATCAGTGGAGACCTTATACCTGAACTGCTCTTGCAGAACCCGAAGAGGAGGCTACTGATCTTAGCCAACCGTTTAGGGAAGTTATGATGTTTTCCTTGTGGTAGAGACTCACGGTAGGTTCTAGGTCCCAGGATGACTATGTGAAAGGATTTTTAAGATTGCAGGGCATTTACCCACTTTTGGTTTCATTTCAGAT
Organism: Burhinus oedicnemus; assembly: GCA_008921705.1. Taxonomy (NCBI): domain Eukaryota; kingdom Metazoa; phylum Chordata; class Aves; order Charadriiformes; family Burhinidae; genus Burhinus; species Burhinus oedicnemus. The sequence goes on along the minus strand of VFFE01007039.1, from coordinate 1,358,564 downwards.
GGAGGAATGCTGGCTTTTAAAGACCACGTGAAAAGTGCAGTTTTTTTCCTAGTATGGGGAAGTGAAATTGAAGTTACCCTAGGCCCAGGATTAGATCTACGGGTCTATTTATCATTCATTTTGTGATGTTCATAAAGCTGCTCAGTATTTGGATGGTGTTATCATTAAAATGCAGCTGATATTATTCTTCTCATTTTTCCACTGTGTCAGTGTTACAGCAAAAAAACCCAAAACCACCCACTTAGAAAAAGTGTACCTTGAAGGCAGAAAAAAAATGTTCTGTTTCTTGTATCTCTTTCACTGGAGAAATAAAAGCCATGCAACTGAATTATTTTCAAACATCTGTGTTGAGCGATGGACTTTCACTCTCTCACTTGTGTTGAACTTGAATCTCAAGTCTTTTTTCTTGACGATAAGCCTAATTTTTTGATTTCTGAAATTCAACCATGTTGTTCCAATTCATGCCTTTTGGACAGCCCTCGCCCATTCTTCCCGGTTGGTTGTTTAGTCCCTTGAAGCGTCTTCCAGAATTGTATTTCTCATTAGCCATTGTTCAGTCACACTGTGTATGTGTGTTCACTCCATTGTCGTTTCAGAAGAAGGATTAATTCCCCCGGAGGTTCTGTCCATGTTTTGGTTTTGCTGTGTTTCTTTTCTAAAACAGCCTTTCATCTTCACTGTCAGATTAAAGGGAGGAAACCTCAGATCACAATATGAATGGTGGGAAAGGACTTAAGTCATTCAGGGAATGCTTTTGGGAGACAGGCGTGCAAGCTTTATTACAGGAGCGAAAAGGGTGAAGGACTGTACAATTTAAACTCTGTGGGGACTAAGAGTTCTAGGAACCCTTCTACCCCGGCTGCCCCTGTGCAGCTCTGTTTGTAATAGTGACTGTGGGAAAAACTAAATCAGAAGTCACTAACTTGCAACTCACTGGCTTTTTTTGTGGTTCTCTGCAATAGCAGCAGACTGCTCCCAGTGATCCAGAGGTCCTCCTGTATTGGATTTTGTGGGTGCCTCCTATAACTGGTCTGAGTTTCCCTGTCAAATGCTGGTGTAGACAAACTACAAGAAGCTTGGACACCTGCATAGGCCATCTGTTCTTCTAAGTTTTCTCACCTGTAAAGAGCAAGCCTTTTTGCCATGGATCAAAGAGGATGAAATTTGCAGTGACATGACAACAAAGGACACCTGGTGGTTGCATTATTTTACAGTCTTCAATCTAAAAATGAGAGTATGATCTGTTGCTGATAGTTTTGTTGTTGTTGATTATGAGAGGATTATATGTATGGTATGTTTTCTTCAGGCTGGGAAGAACTGGGAGGGGGAGTGATTGGGTGTTTTGTTTTCTAAATAAAAGATCCCCAGTCTTGTTACGCACTTTAATTAGCACCTTCAGCACTTGGTTCCACCTTATACAGGAACTGATGAAACCCGTTGAACTTAAAGTCAATCTTCCTGTTGACTTCAATAGACAGCAGAACGGATCCAAGATAGATCTATGCTGAATTGACTTCCGTATATTTCAACAAACGCAATTCCACCGCCTCTCTCAAGGCTTTGCCTCACTCAGCTTCCTTACATGCTGACCTCCCGATGCTTACTGTTCTCCTTTCTAATCTATTTCAAGCAGTAGCTTCTTTTCTTCTCCACACTTTAGAAAGATGTCTGGCTAGAGCGTGTATTTGCAGGCATCACTAAAAAGTAATTGCGTAAGGAGAAATTTTGGCTTGGCCAGCATGGTTACTAGCTCAGCTTACTTAGTATGCAAGCTTGGTGGATGCACTCCTCCCTCCCCACCCTCCTCCTCCTCCCAGGGGCAGAGCCCAGGTTCCAAGTCTCAGGCAGGGTAGCCAGCAAAGTTCAGCTTCTCCTAGAAAGCAGAAAGTAAACCAACAAGGGGGCTGTGACTGAGTGCAAAAGGGTTAACAGGAATGCTGCACTTCTGCTCCAAGAGGCTGCTGCCGCTAATCAGGCTGTTTATATTTACAGTTTTCCCATTCATCCCTACTGAGCAAAAAGCCCATCTCTGAAAACAGAGCCTGAGCATTGCTGTATGTTAGACAGACTGCGTGTAGCTGATTGCTACCTGACGAGACTTGGAGACTGCACACTCACTTTTTCTACCTGTGGTAAGGCACCCACCTGCACTTAGCAAATGCGTAATAATTAGTGATGCTCTGGAGAGTGTTCATGAGCCGGCTCCCTGCTCGCAAGTGCCCTTAGTCTCCATTTGGGATTCCTAGTCACAAGAGAACTGCAGGGATGTGCTGGAGTGACGCTCGCATACCAGACATTCCTCATCATAAAGATGAAGAGGGGTGAGAGCTTTCTGGGCAGGGGGAATAATGGGAGGGTTGTCCTTTCCTTCAGTTTGCGGGGCCTGCCTACTGATTTAAATTGTAAATAACGTTACAAACTAGCTGTGACAGTTTGCTGTTTCTTAGGAGAAGCATCTGATTTCTACTAAAATATAGTAGAAAAGGGGGGGGGGAAGGAAAAAATATAAAACTACTAATTTAGCATCAATCCCTTTTCATAACTTAATAGCTATGTTAACCACAGGTAGGTGATGTCAGTTCCTTTGGGACCCTGTCATCTTACCTTTGTAACAGTACAAAACTGTTTCCCTTTTCTTCCCTTTCCACTACCATAAACTATTATCATCACCATGACGTTTAAAGACTGCATCTGTCTGGTAGGGTCAGCAGTACAGGCTCCCTGCTATCATGGCATCTAATACAAACAAGGTCACTCTTAAAATGAGGTTTATCCTCTGGTCTTCTGTGTAAGAGGCCATTCATTCCCCTGGGGGTGGAAGTCAAATCATTGCCAGCCTGAGTGTGTTCCAAGACAGAATCACAGAATCACAGAAGGGCTGAGGTTGGCAGGGACATCTGGAGGTCACCTGGTCCACCCCCTGCTGCTGAAGCAGGGCCACCTAGAGCCAGTTGTGCAGGACCATGTCCAGACGGCTTTTGAGCACCTACAAGAATGGAGGCTCCACCACCTCCCTGGGCAACCTGTGCCAGTGCTCAGTCACTCTCACAGTGAAGAACTGTTTCTTGATGTTTGGAGGAAACCTCCTGTGTTTCAGTTTGTGCTCATTGCCTCTGGTCCTGTCACTGGGCACCACTGAGAAGAGCCTGGCTCTGTCTTCTTTACACCCTCCCTTCAGGTAATTATACGCATTGATAAGATCCCTGCCTTGAGCCTTCTCATCTCCAGGCTGAACAGTCCCAGCTCTCCCAGTCTTTCCTCATAGGAGAAATGCTCCAGTCCCTTAATCATCTTTGTGGCCCTGCACTAGTCTCACTCCAGTATGTCCATGTCTTTCTTCTCCTGGGGAGCCCAGAACTGCACACAGTATTCCAGATGTGGCCTCACCAGTGCTAAGTAGAGGGGAAGGACCACGTCCCTCGATCTGCTGGCAGCTCTCCTCCTAACACAGCCCAGAATAAAAGGGCTGCATGAAAGACAGTTTATACCCATTTGTTCTTGTGCTAGTGTTTTCCTTGAACTTGAGTAGCATAATGCTTTTAACTGGCCTGAAAGGAAGCATAAACAGTCATATCCCCTCTCAGTCTTCAATTTGCTAGACTAAACAAACTGAACTTTTCTAGTCTGCTTGTTTGACAATATTGACCACTCCCCAGTCCTCCCAGTAACCCTTTTGTGGGTCTGTTCCAGTTTGAACTCCTCTTCCCCAAATGCTGTACTGAGTTTTCCAGGTGGAGGCTCAGCAATGGTTTTTACAATGTCACCCATACCTCCTCTTCCACTGTTGGAAATGACTCAAGTGGTAATAGCCTCAACTGCAGATGCTTTCGTCATGCTTTTGTTTGATATCACTTGGCTGTGAATCCACGCTGAATACCCACAGCCCTTCCCTCCTGGCATAAACAAATTTAGGAAGGTATTTGAGTCAGGGGTGGAGTGTCTGCTGAGGTGAAAAACAGATGGCATACAGATAATTAACATCAACAGCAACAAAAATGTAACTAAACCCATCAATGTACTATTTCTTTCCCTGACAGCTAAGGAATGTGAGCTACACAGCACACAACTAGCTGTCAGAGGACAGAACTGTTGTCCCTAAATAAGGGTTCTTCACTCGGTGTGCAAAAAACCAGTCAACACACTAAGTCAAGATATTTGCCTTTATTCCAGTTCTGCAGAATTGGGTGCTGGGCATTTAACAACAGCCAGCACACCACACATTTCTGACAGTCCCATATTTATAGTGATAAGATACATCTGATTGGTGAGCTACAGTTCCTTTACCATCCCTCATCATACATACGCATTCAAGTTGATGTTTTAAACATCTGGGGAGATCACCTTAATTATCGCACTCATTATTTACAAGAGGGTGTGTGGTTTAGTCTTATAATCTCCTACAGCTCCTCTCGGACACACTTTTAGCTAGTCTCCATTCCAAAGACTATCCGTCTTGTCATCCTATACTTAGATCACAGACCGGCAGTGTACTCCTTCTGTGGGCCTTGTTCGCCTTCAGTAAGCTCGCGATATGGTAATCCTTCAACAATTCAGTTTCAGTTAATTGTTTCTATATCTAGTCCAGGTGGATGCACAAGGACACAATTAAGTTTAATTGTTTCTACATCTAGTCCAGGTGCAAAAGGCCCAATTAAATTTTAAGTTTTAATTTCAGGAGTTCAGCTAAAGTTCAGTCAAAGTTCTACTACAATTTTATACAAAGCGCTTATGTAACTTTTTAACCATATTCTTTTGGCATCAGAACTATTGCCTGTAACTGAGGTTAGGCTTGCAGGGATGTTAAATTCCCTGCCAGAAACCAAATCCCTCCTGAGATGACAGAAAGGTTCACTTTGCATTCAGTAAAAACTTCACTCAGGCTTCCAGAGTGTAGGGAAATGTATCTGGCCAATATAAAGAATTATTATTGCTAATTTTTTCCCCTTCTTCACATCCCATCAGTTTCCTGGCTATAGCTGCGTTAGTCTGCTTCTAAGCTCATTTATTTCTATTAATATGACTTTTCATCTGTAGGTAGCAATGAACATTAAAGTTCTTACAGCAATTTGAAATTGTTTCTTCCTGCTAAGTGATAGGAAATGGGGAACAGAGCTGCCTGCCCCCTGTTCTTCACTGGGTGGAGTGAAGGGATTGTCCTCTGCAGAATGGTCACGGAGTTAAATGTAGCTGAAATTGAGCAACTCCTCTCACAGACGAGTTAGACTCATCTGCTGTGCTGAATATTGGGCCAAAGATTCTAAAAGACTATTACAATATTGTACTAGAGGCAGGGAGAAAACGTGGGATCTGATTATTGAAATTGCATTTGGTATTTTTTCGCCCCACAGCCAGGAACGTTTCAGCTTGATGGAGAAGCACCTGCACCTGCCTCCGGGACATTCGCTGTAATTGTTCACCTCCGATCCCAGAGTGCCATCTACTCTCAGGCACCCAGGGTGGGCGTGGAGACAGAGGCAGGGCCCTAGCAGAGCTTAGGACTCCATCCGGGTAAAGCCCAACATGTCATTCAAAACATATGTAAATGAGCCTGTAAGAACAGATTTGTTCACCACTGAAAGAGCCTGTAAAGCCAACTCTGTTCAGAGCTGAGGTAGGCTTAAACTGCAGTGCCTGTTAAAAGGAATATACTATGCAGGAATCTAAATACATAGCTGTCAGCCACCTCATGTAGCTTTGAGCAGCACCTCTCAGGCAGGATAAAGTTTAGGTGCATATATTCTGCATTTATTCCTAACTTTGGCAATTAAAACCACTTCTTTTCTTTCTGAGTGTCAGAAGAGCATCTGTCACCACAGCCCCTTTTTGGACCCAGAGTGTTGCCATAAATATGCTGGACATAGAGGACGATTTTCATGCCTCCAGCACAGCTTTAGAGACACAGTCAAAACAGATCTCTGATAAGACAGAGGTGGCAAACATCCAGCCTGACTAACATCCAGCTTGAATTTGGAGCAAAATGGAAATGGAAAAGCAGCCTGAAAACCTAGCTGAGAGCACTGGGTAAAATCTTGCTCTCATGTACTCTACTGTAAATTCAACGTACCTGTCTAGTGGGGTTACTCGCAAAGCCTAGTGATGTGTATGAGACAGAAATTCGGTTCCCAGGGTCCAATTATGGGCAGGCACTTGCTTCCCTAGGTGCTCTCCAAATGCATTTTATTCAACGAAAAATACAAGTTTGTGTGCATAACAGGACAATCCTTTGCATCCTGTCACAAATATAAAGTCGTATTTTATCCCACCCCTCCAATATGAAATATTTCTCCCCTCTAAAATGTCCAGGCCTCCTTCCCATATGCTAAATGCTATTTTAAAAACCCCCAAATTATTATCCATTCTTCTGTTTCACCAATATCAGTGGAAGATAAATCAATTATTTTGTCAGAGCTACAATTTATTCCTATGCTTTTTCCTCACTTAAGGGTAATCTATTAGATTGTTAACCTTAAAAATATCTGTTGGTTTTATTATACAGTATTTGTTCATTTTACCTCTTTCTCTCAGATCAGATGATGAGGTAACGTTTTTGGATTGAAAATAAAGATTTGTTCTCTCTGTTAATTTTAATTTTGAAAAAATGCTCACTAAAAATTTGGAAACCCAAAGAAAACTTTCATTTTGGCCAATCGTATAAAATACATGCCTTGGGTTAAATTTGGTAGCAAAAACCTTCATTGTAAGCATCTTTTAGACTTTGAGTGCTGTAAAATCAAACACTCTGTCTTTCCTTTGACACTTTCAACACTGAAAGAAAAACGCTGCTTTGCTTCCCATGCTCTCACTGCTGCCAGCTCCTCCTCTTCTCTGGCTCCTGTGACATGAGATGAAGTTGGACGTGCCGGTGACAGCGTGCACCAGTCAGGCACAGCAAGATACGTGCTGGGGACGCTGCTGACAAGATGGATATTCTTGGCAGGCACCGTGACATTTCTCCCTGCCCTTCGCTGAAGAAAGGAGGTCAGTGGAACACTCTGCCCTATTGGCGGGGCTTCAGGCATCAACTCTGGGTGCACAGCATCACTTCCCTGTTTCCATGTCATGAAGTAGATCCTCCTGCTCAGAATATATGGGAAGACATGGGCATGCCTTCATGTCAAATCACATTATCTGTGTTATACCTTGAGAAGACAAGGAGCAGTTGGAACTTCCCACCAGACTAAAGTAGGGAGTGGTATTTTCTTTATGCTCTTTGCTGAACTGTAGATCGATGGACAAATGTATGGAAGTGCTGGAAGGGAAAAAACAAAAATGAAACAGACAGAAAGCAAGCAACGATCCTGGCCCTAGTGAAGCTGCAAAATTCCTGTTGACTGCAGTGGTGCAGAACCAGAACAAAATATGGGGTGGAGGAAAGTGGGGACAGGAAAGGAAATCAGGGAAGGATGGCTTCAAATGATTTTGTCCCTGTGTTCCCATCCCTGTTCCCCTCACCCACCATCAGCCTCCACTTTCTCCAGCTCTCATCTTTTCTCATTGCTGAAGGAGTAAGCTGTCGTTTCTCATCTGGTATCTCCCATCCATTCATCAGCATGTTTGGGATAGCTGGCAGCTAATTCTGATGGGTGAATGACCCTCAGTATCCCTTCACCAGTTCCCATGGGGCATGTAAACTGATCAAGCTAACAAATGCTGACAGGTGAGAGACATTCACCCACAGCTGCTACCGGGAGCAAAGACCGAGATGTAAGGGTTCCATATGGTAGCTGGCTGTGTTCGATGGGGAAATACAATGCCAGAAGACAAACATCTCATCGGCCTGAATTGCACTCACTTCCCGCAGTCCTTCACAGATTGCACTTTGGGCTACCTAATGATCTCATGTGGCCCCTATAACGTAACTGCCTTCCTATTCTGCCATAACACCAAAGGTTTATGAGAGACCAGAAACATATTCTGCTACATGCATGCTGCCTAATAGATGTTGTCAGGTCATGATACAGATGTTGCCAAAAGCCCTTCCTCTAGAGGACAGAAAAACTTGGTGGAACCAGCACCTGACTCTTGGCAATTGTTTTTCAGGGCACACTGATGTGAATGAAAGAGCAAAAATAATTTTCCCAATTACCTAACACCAGAAAAAAATCAGGATTTCACAAGAAGATAACAGCTACAGTCTGTATTAGAACAAACTAGGTCACATCTCCCTCTTCAAATGCTTTTGCATGGATGGCCTTCTGTACCTGCAAATGGTGGAATATAATTCACAAGCCTATTCCAGACATTAGTGAAAATTTCTTCCCAAGACTCTTCCCACAGCCAAAATCATAGTCAATCTCATAAAGACTCCCTTTAGTCTCTCTTCAGCTAATTTCATTGTTTTTATTTAATCTTGCAATGATGGGGTTTTTCCACTAAAAGGTGGAAAATTGAGATGGAAGGGAATATTTTCCCTTCCATCTGTTGGCTGTCTTCTCTTTCCCAATAGTGTCCAAGTTTCACTGAACAACTCAATTTCTGCGCAGGCATTTCAGACTTCATGCCTTATCTTGAGTCAGTGCTTACTTTGATCTGGGTTCTTACAGTCTACAGTCATAAGTAGGATGTCTCATTTCAACATCAGTCCTTTTCTTTACTCATTGAGTCACATGCTTACACTGCATTTCATAATGAACCTCATTCCTTATGCCTACTTCCACAGGCAAGAAATCCATGTGCAACAGCTTCTCCTAGTGACGTTCTCCAGATGCCCGGCTCTATTTGGCAACATTTCTCTTTTGCCATACTCAATGTGTCTCTCATTTCCTTACAGCATTCTTGCAAGCTGTGGCTGTTTGGGGCATCCAGGCCTCCTCTAGAGATGTTCCTCTCAGTCGCTTTGCAGGACTCTTCTGGCAGGTGTGCTGGCAGCCAGGGGGGGCGATCTTCTCAGCACCATCCGTTGTTTTCACCTCTGTTAGAAAGGTCTGCTCCTTTTTAAGTGCAGCTATCTATTAATCATTTGTTGTCTAGCCCATTCTCCCTACAGTAGTTTAGCCCCAGAGCAGACAGAATAATCCCCCTTTGGGTTTGAGCCTGTGTTTTCAGTAAAGAAAATGTTACAGACATCACTATTTTGCACCTGGGATTTCTGCCAGTTAGCTGCATTGATGATAAGGATTGATTCTTTTCCTGAAACTAAGGAAACAATTCTGGGGAGAAAACAAAGTTTTAACAGGACGCTTCAAAAAAGAAGGCTATCCTGAGATCATAAGCCTACTGCAGTTTCAACTAAAAATCTTTTTTGGCTTGTCCACTGGAAGCTTAGCCGTCCTTGCAGCTGGTGGTTGCTAGGGTAAGGCACTGCTGTTGGTAACACTTTTCCCCCCTGACGCTGAACTCGCCGCTATTAGCTGGACACAGCTCTGTCCTGCAACGTTTGGGCAGGCACAGGTCAACATCAGCGTGCCGCTGCCCAGAAAAACAGCAGGGCATGAGCGGCCTCAGCGCTTCGCAGGCAGCCCTCTTCCAAGCAGGCAAAGCGCAGGCTGGGGCCGGGGCAGGGCTCCATCACTCCCTCACCTCGAGGCACAGCACCGCTCCCAGGCCTTCACACACACACCCCGCTTCACCCAGCTCACCCCTGCCGGCGCCAGGACTGCGCCAGGCAGGCCAGTGTTTTCTAATTGAGCACAGCGCATCTCTTGCCCCAGGGAGGCCCCCAGTGCCAGGACATTTCGCTTGGGGCAGTTGGTGGGCTTTCCTTTCTGGCCTTTCCTTGCCACATGGAAACCTGGTGTCCAGCCGGACAAGCCAGTGGCTGTTACAGCTGCACAAACCACGACGACGACGACGGCGGCGGCGGCGGCGGCGGCGGCTCCCGGGGAAGGGCCCGAGGGGAAGGGCCCGAGGGGAAGGGCCCGAGGGGAAGGGCCCGAGGGGAAGGGCCCGAGGGGAAGGGCCCGAGGGGAAGGGCCCGAGGGGAAGGGCCCGAGGGGAAGGGCCTCCAGCGGCCTGCAGCCCCAGCCGCCGCCAGCACTATGGCCGGGCGGGCAGCACCAGGCCGAGAGGCAGCGCCTGGCTTCCCCCCGCCCCTTTTACGCATGCGCGGGCGAGCGCGGCAGCGCCACCTCCCCGACCTTTTCGCCACTGCAGGGAGCGGCCCGCCGCGCATGCTCACTCGGCGGCAGCGGCCGGCCGAGGAGGGGGGAATAGTCCCGCGCCGTCTTCCCCCTCCGCCCCGCCGTACCGAAGGCACTCGGGTGTTTCCGCTGCTTTCGGGCGCTGCCGCCTTTCCCCGCCCCCTCGCCGCTCGCCTGGGCGCCGCAATCCCGGCGGCGCGGCGGGAGGAGGCGGAAGATGGCGGTTGGGATTGGCGAGGAGGCAGCGGCCGCGGCTGCAGCAGCAGCGGTTATGCAAACGAGGCCGTCGGCAGCCAGCGCCAGAGCCGGTGCGGACCGCGGCTGAGAGGGAGGTGGCTGGGGC
>VFFE01007039.1:1217491-1347646 GCA_008921705.1 Burhinus oedicnemus | reverse complement strand
CCGCCGCCGCCGCCTGCCCCTCACACTGGCACGCCTGCCCCCGCCGAGGGGGAGCCGGCGGGGGGTGAGCTGCCCTGGCGTGCGAGGAGAAGCGGGGTGGGGGTGTGTGTGTGGGGGGGTTGCTCTCGGCCTGGGTACAGCCCCCCGCCGTGTCGCCTTGCAGAGCTGGACCTGAATACCAAGTGCATCGTGGAGATGGAAGGGAACCAGACTGTGCTTCACCCTCCGCCTTCCAACACCAAGCAGGGAGAAAGGTAAAAAAAAAAACAAACCCGAGTCGCCGCGCCCCAAATAAAGACCCGGCCCCGGTTCCGCTGCCTCACCCCCGCAGGCGCTTTGTTAGGGGAGCGGCGGGGTCCTGAAGTTCTTGGTGCCTCTCCGGGGGCTGCGGTGGAAGGGGGGGAGCGGGCGAGGGAGGGCGAGCGCCAGGCGGGGGTCGCTGGCATGGGCTCGCATCCCTGGGAAGGAAGGACCAGACCTTCCTCTCCTGGCTTCCTGAGGGGAGTCGGAGATACCCAAATTGGGATATGGAGACAGGAGATCCCTATTGGTTTAAAAGCTGGTTCTTGATTAACTGCTCAAAAAATTAGCTGTTGTTTAGGTAAGGGCTTAAACTGACTGCGTGCTGTTCTCAGAAATTTCCCTTGAGTGCAGGCTGCTAATAACTTGATGTAACCTGTGGGGAAGCAAGAAGCAGAATCTGAATTTTATGCTAGTGATGGTATTTTATTTTTTTTTAAGTTTGTTTACTTGGTTTTAACGTATTTGCATTTGAAAAGGCTGTAATTGCTAGATCCTTTATTAATTCAGTGTTGTTCTGTGAAGTAGGCTATGAGAATATGCTAAAATAATTTTGAAATCTGGCATTTAGTTGTGATGCCCCAGTAGAGAATACCCTTGGAAATAATCCAAAATACCAATGCACTAGACTGTAAAAATAGATCAGAACAGGAAAAGATTTCTTTCCTTTGAGGGAGTGTGGGGAAAGACAGGGAGGTGCAAGGGGAATAGTTAGGTTCTATGCTTATCTGTTCAGTTACCTGTTGACTGCTCAACTTCAGTTGATCTGTTAAATGTACTTAATGCCAAGGACTATGAAATCGTTTGCATGGTTATAGAGATTTTAATCTGAACGCATTCCCATTATTCAAGGTTTTATTAAGAATATTTTTGATTGAGTTCATAGTAGTTAGGAAGAAACTGTAGTGTGAGAATAATGTTGGGGTTTTTTTTTTTTCAAAGGCGGTGTGTCACACTTTTGTAGTTTTCCAGCAGAAAAGGTTGAGACATTCTCTATTTTTACATGTCCAAGATGTGAAAGTGCTTCTCACATTAATCCACATACTGGAATATAGCTGTCATCACACCAGTTTAACTTAAATCCAACCTGCATTGTCTTCAGAACCATTGTGCTGGCCTGGGTTTTGAGAGATTTGTGCTTGTTTCCTGCCCCTTTCACAGATCTTTTTGTGATCGTCTACAAGTCGTGCTGCCTCTGTGCGCCTTTGCATCCCATCTGTAAAATGGAAATTTTGTTTTTCTTGGGACTATTCTATTTTTAAAAGCAGTGTGGTTTTTTCCTCCTGTTTATTGAAGTGTACATATGGCCTCCATCACAACACTGCTATAATAAGAATAACATTAACTCTTTAAAGTGAGTGGATTTGACAGGTATAAAACATGAAATACAAATGGCGTTTACAAAGCAAGAACAGAATTAAGATTTAAAAATAGTTATTTCAGTAGACTAAAGAGCCTAAGGGCCAGGTGGTTTCATAAAGAGCCTATAATGTGTGAATTTTCCTTGTGCACGTTGGCCTCCAGGTATTCAGTGAGACACTGCAGTGACTTTCTGTCTTTTGAGAGCTTGTGTGGCTTGTGTTTATCTGGCTTTAATACCTGTAATATACATGAATTCTCATACTTGGTTGGAACTGGCTTCTGGTTCTGTGCCAAGAGCCTTATGGGTGAGCTGTGATGCTTGTGTGCAACACCGCTGTTGACAGCTGTGTTGGCAGGTGATAGCTGTCCTGCTTGCAGCCCAACATGAGGCCGGAATTTTGCTGGCTGTTAGATGTGTAACTTGTGTGTTTGAAATGACTGCCTGATGTCTGACTGGAAATAACAGTCAGAAATACTGATCAGAAGTAACTCACACTAGTGCGAACATACATTTCAGGTACCTTCTTAATGGCAGATATTGTATGTAACCTGTTGAGATGCCTAAGGGACTTTCTAGTGCCTTGTGAAGATCCTTACCTTTTCTTCAGTGCTAAACTGTTGATTTCTATTTTTTACTCAAGATAGTTTAATTTCTCGTGATGAAAAATGAATTCTGTTCTTCTATGTGTACCCACCATAAAACGTCTGTATAAACTGGCTCTGAATTGCTGAGTAGTTGCTGCTTGTACTTGGATTGATGCCTTGGCAGGGTTAGAGGTGTCAAATGGATTTTTTGGTTTTCTTTGTGTAGCTTGTTTTTATACAGCTCAAATGAATTTTTATTTCAGAGCAACCATGTCATTGCAAAAATGATTTCACTTGTTAGGGTGATTAATTGGCCTTTCTCTACTATATGCATTATTTTAATATGCTATTTAGTCTTACCTTTCCCTTTTTACATTTTATCTTTTTATATGGAAATTTCCCTTTTCCAGCTGAATGGAAGTACAAGTTTGTACTGCACTTTGGAATAAGAATAAGTAGCCTTCTAAAGCAAATTTGGTTTCCAGGGCTGCTTTTCTTAATTCAGCTGAGGCCAAGACACTATACGGTGTGGGGAGTGGAATTCAGGACCGTGCTCCTTATTTGCTTTGTTCTCTCAGTTATAATTTTAAAGCTACTGACAGAACTTTCTAAAGTAAAATTAGGTAGCTCTTTAATAATTATACCATCATGAAATTTGCTCTTGGAAGAATATGCAAGGTTAGGAAGATCAAATTTTACTAACTTTCCCTATTCTGTAAGGAGTTTTTGAATTAAATCTAAGTTCAGATGCATGCTGTTAATCAGTCTAGGTTTTGTTAAGAGTAGTTCTGAAGGATTTTAGATGGGCAAGTCATGCCAGTTTTACAAGTGATGAAAAAAGCCTAAAATCCCGGACAGTGTTGTCATTTGTCCAACTTTCAATGTTGGATTAGAGGTAAAGCAGTACGTTATAACCATAAATTAGAACAGGATTCTGACTGCATATTGTAACTGCTAGACCACCAGCATCTGCACCTTAACAAACACAGCCACAAAATAGTAATTGTTCTTAAATACAAGTGTTCTGTCTTTTTATAAGCAGCAGGCCTGCTTTTCCCCACAGACACACGACTTCTAGCATTCTAAACGAACGAAGGAGGAAAACCAGAACGTAGTAAAACCAAACAATCTGAGTCTGAAAGGCACAGGAAAATCTTTATCGATTGAAATAATAGGAGACAGAGTTCAGAAAGGAACGGTTTTCATTAGCTGGTATCAGGTATAATCTCCGGTCCTGGCAAAGTTTTTATAAGTTGGTTGTTGGACTTCATACCTTTAACCCTTGTTTTACTATTACTAGCAGCAGTAGTTTCCTTTATATTGGCTTAGGTGTGCTTGTATGTCATTTTAGTTACCTCTCCTGTCTCTCATCCATTTCCTGCCCAAAACTAATACAGATTTCCCTTTTTTCCCCAGAAGAACACCTTGTCTTTCTGGGAACCCTCTGATTTTTTTTCTGTCTTCACCTGGGAATCTGAATTTCCTTTCTCAAAGTACACTCTTCCTGGAAAAAATTGTTCTAACTTACAGTCTCTTAGAAATGGGTATTATGTTTCAAAGCCAATTGTATACGTCCTGCTGTCTTGCTATAAATGTTTGTATTTGGTTGTTGACAATAAGGTACAGTATTAAAATGTAACTGTGGGATAATTAGAGTATGGAGTTACAATCTTTCAAAATATTTGAGTAATTTTTTACAATGGAAATTTCACACCTCTGTCTATGAAAGGTTTGATTTTACATTAGGAATGTTATTTTTTAGTAGGGCAAATTAGGTTTTGCTGGTTCCTCCTCTGCTTTTGATTGTTAAAATATGCTTTGCTCCAACCTTTCCTTTCACCTACACTTTTTAATGCATAGTATTTGAAAAGAGAAGTTTTATTTTAGTTCCCTGACAACAGTTCTTCATGACACGATTTTTCCTTTAGTAAGCAAAATATTTGTCTTGACAGAAATAAACAAGGAACTATGGAGACAGTAGAACTGAAATACTATTTCAACTGTAGCTTTGACTGAAACAAAAATTGTCTGTTGGGCAATTTATTCCATTAGAGCACAGTAGTCTTGTGCAAACTTTGCCTTATTAAAAATCTCAGGGCAGAAAATAAGAAAGAAATCACCAGAGTGTAGAGCTGAACTTAAAATTACCACGTTTCTCTGAAAGTATCTTTCTTGCCTGGCTCAACTCCTTTTTTAAAAAAAACATTTTAAGACTTGCTTGCTCTGTCTTCTTCATTTTGATAACAGACAAGTAGCACCAAGGCACAATTCTACTTAGGAGAAACTCTCCTTAGAGCTCTAAATTACTAAAGATTCCAGAATATATGGGGGCTTTTTTGAGTAGGTTTAAGTTCTTTATTAAAATCATACCTAGGAACAGGTGTGTGGTGTCTGTCTGGTTTTTGTAGGTCATGATACTTTCAAAAATTAATATCTGAAGCACAGATTTCATCCCTAGGCAGCTTGTCCTAAAACTCTTGTTTCCAGAAGACAGCTCTTGGTGCCCCTGCCTTGGAGAAAACACGATTTTGGATAGTCTTTAGTACATAGTCCTTCATGTGGTAGTTGTGGCACTTTATCTTTTTTGGTACGTTGCTTTGAATAGAGATGAGAGTGAGAGAAGAGCGCGGTTGTAAGGAGACAGTACGGGTTTCTGGTAATGGTTGCTTTTTCAAACTGAAACTTGTGGAAGCTGAAATAGGACAGCTGCTAATTATTTCCATATCTGAAGGAAGGATCAACGAGATTATGTCTTTGATATGTATACTTCAAATTATCACCTGTCTGAGGTAGATCATAAAATAATATCGGGCAGCAACTTTTATCTTTGTCTGCAGGAAATTGTAAAAGTAATCTGACTTTGACCTCTTCTGTTAACTTTCCTGTTAGACATCAATGTTCAGGATGTGAGCTGTTAGCTTTGAGCCTTTGCAGAAGCAGTGTATTTAAACTATGAAATGTGTGGTTAGAAAATGGTATTTCGGGAGCTATTTTTGCGTTGCTTTCATTCATTCATGCCTCAGATGGGATACTAGATGCAGTTCCTTGAAATCACTCTTCTTAAGTTCCATGTAATGCAAAACAAAATGAGATGCAAACTTGTAATCCAAAAGACTGTGTGGCATGGCTCTTGGTTCTTCCTAAGGTGGCCTGAACTGTGAGTAAATTCAACATCCATTAATTTAGCATGTTTATAAGATCCAGACAGCTGTTAGGACCTTGTGCTTTGGTCTTTAGATGGCATTGCTAGAGGAAACCACTGTTGGAGGCCGTTGGAATTGTGGATAAGCAGCTAGTAGTACTTAGCTGGCAGTACTTCAGAACAAAAATAGATAGTGTTTGAAGAGAAGGAAAACTGTGCTTGGTATGACCATGTTTAGGCAATCATTGCTTTGTAGCCATTCTCTGCTTTTGGACTACTGGGTATTATGTTCAAATATTTCTGGATAGAGCACAGTAAAATGAGGCTCAGCTTTGAACCCATCCAATTTTTCTGTTTTATGATGTTAGAAATGCCCGCGTTATGGAACATGAAAAGATTTGTTAAAAAGATTTGTAGGCCTTTAGACACACTTAGCTTCTGTGTTTAGAAGGGGCAAGTATGCTTGTGCTTGCTTATTACTGCAGCCAGGAGTGTTTTTTGAGATCTGGATTACTGGTAAATGCACCTTGGATATGTTGTTTATTGAAAATAATTATGAATTTGAAGAAAGTGCAGCTCTTTTAAAATATTATGGTTTTTGGTCCTTTTCTTTGGAGAGGTAAGGACTAAAGGAAAAGCTTTATTTTTTCACTTCCTTTGCCCCCTTAGTATAAATAGTAGAGACAGTGTTCTTGTTTTGAAAACAAGGTTATCTTTGCTCTGTTGTGCATCTAGTAGGTTTATTAAGTGTGCTTATGGTACGATTTCAGACTTCTAATTAGATTCACTGTAATTTAATAATTTAAAAATTTGAAGTTAAATGATACTTGTAAACTCATTGTAGTGACCCAGATGTGGGCAAGATTCAAAATACTTCAGGAAGTGCTGAAGAAGTCCCAGTTTTGCAGAACCTGAGCTCGGAGAGAAGCAGTGCACACCAGCTGCCCTTCCGTGCGGGTCCGCGTACCGCGCAGAGCTGGGGTGCGGATCTCGGTACAAAGTGAATCCCTTCGTGACCTCGTGTGCGGTGCAGCAGGCGCAGGCAGGCATCTATTGTGCAGGGGGTCAACATGGTGGTACTTCTAGTAGTAAGATTAGAGCTAAATCTTTCAATTGACAAACGTACTTGTTGCTGTTGTGTTTGAGACATTATCAGATTTTAACTCCTTCGTTCCTTTACAGCGGGGTGCAGATTGAGTAGCGGTAGCTGCCCCTGGCTGTGTTGCCAGTGTCTCTTGCATGGACAGGCTGTCCTTAATGGTGGGAAAGTAGTACAGTGTCTTTGCTTATTTGGCCCGCCCTGGGCATGGTTTGAATCTATTAATGGAAACAGTTACTGCCTACTATAGCGAAATGCCAGCTGCTACAGCAGTGCTGTGCAGATGCTGTTGCTTAATTGAATAACTTCTCCGATTGCTTGGTTGCTTGGATTTTGTGAGGATGTCTGTTACTAACGGCAGTGTGGAGAAGGCTCTTTAAGGAAGTGTGAAAGTGTTGGCTGGAGACAGTGCATTTTACTCTCTTCGGTAAGTGCAGCCTACAAAGAAAAGGCCCCTGCTGTGCAATGATGTGCACCACAGGACTCACTATCAAGTTAAGTTGTGACCCAAAGCACCAAGTTAACTAAAACAGTCATGCTGTTGCCTGAAAGTAATATTGCTGTGTGTCTTTTTACAAGAGACAGTGGGAGGGATAGAAGCTTGTCCAGTCAGTACATGACTTTGTATGTTGGTATGAAATTGGTCATCAGAATCTGAGGTCTACTGGAGCTTTTGTTGACGGTGTGTGTCTTTACCACCCTTCTGTGGCATGCCATGGGTGTTCACTGGGAGGAGGTCAATAAGTTAACAACAAGCGGACTGAGAATTTGCTGTATGAAGGTCAATCAGAAAAATGCATTGGTGACAGGAATTGAAAATCAATGATATGAGCTCAAGATATCCATGTTGGTGAAGAGTAGGAGTTACACAAGCTGTTTTCAATGCCATGGGGAGGTGTCCCTTTATGTCTTTTCTCATTTTGGGAGGGAAAAGGGAATCAATGGCTTTCTGATGCTGTTATGCTTGGTTAGTGTTAATTAACCTCTGCAGTTTTGGCCTTTATTTTTGATAGTTGCCTTTTAATCAAAAAATAATAATTAAAAAAACCCCAACCCTCAGTCATCAAAACATTTAATGAAATTCATAACCATATGCCAAACGAATACATTCCTTAGTCCTCGGCGGTAACCTTTACTTGGCATTTTGTTACATCCTAAATGGAGAGATCCTCAAGCATGTACATGCTTACCAAATACACCTACATCTTCCTTGGATAATGTGAAGTTAGTGGCTTGTAAGGTGTAACTTTCTCAGTAGGAGGTAATCTGAATGTTCTGTCTCATTTCACATAGATCATCGTAGGGAAATCTGTATGATAACAGCCCCTAATGAAGTCCCTAATAATTTATCGTTTTATAGTGACTTATTTGCTATTTAAGTGTTATAACTCAGGATGAAGATTTATACCACAATTACTCTTTTGACAGATTAAGCCATGAATATATTTCGATGCTTATTAATGGTACAGTTCTTATTTTGAGGTATATCAATCAGCGCAGTGGTAGAAAGGTGCATCTGAAACATTGCCGTGTGCTTGTGTTAGTGCACGGTCACTAGCACGGTTAATGATGATGTGGAAGATGGAGGCGAAGAGGCTCATTGTGCACTAGCAACAGGGTACGTACTTATGGTCTGTTTTCTAGATGCTAGCCCCCCACCAAGCCTGTGCTGCTTCTTCATGTTTAGTAACAGCATAGATAGTAGGCTAGTACTGGCTTACTTTGAGATTTGTGGCGTCGCTGCATCTTCTTTTTGCAGTGTATGTATATTCCAAGAATTTTAAGCATTTAGTAAACATGAATCAAAGCAGCTGCTGTGGCTGGAATGGCATGCTTATCTCTACATGTGTTTATGAAGATACTGTTCAATATGTTTAAAAAAACCCTACCAGGATGTATTGTGAACTGTAAGCTGTAAAGTAATTTGATGCTTTGTTTTAAAAACACGCTGCTGAAAATGTCAACATTTAAATACTTTTTCTGAAATTTTTTTGTATTAAACTTGCAAATAAAATGAAAAAAATGTACATGATATCCTATTTATTGAGCTTACATTTTCTTATTCTATTCCACAGTCTCTTTAAACATAAATGTCAATGCCAAGTAAGTAGTGTACAAAAGCCTCTAGGCGAGATTTAATTTTCTTCTAGTGTAAGGCATCAAAATTCTGAATCTGTCTTTTGAGCTACTGGAATAATTTTTCTAGCATTAAATACAAGTATGTAGAGCTGTCTGTTTTGCTTAATATTTCTTATACTTTGACAAGAAACAGCAGATCTTAGATAAGAAACTACAGTACTTGATGCTTCTTCCCATGTGGTTTCCGCTTTTTGTCTGACTTTATGATTAAAATCATGTGTAGTGTAGATGAGAAGGCTTTTCACAAATTTGATTCTTTGAGTTGAAGGAAAAAGGATTGAGTGAGGTGGAAGGGGAAGTTCATCTACAAAATGAATGTATTTGTACAGTGACTGGCACTGGCTGCAATGTGATTTTTAATACTTCAGAGTTCTTATTTTTGTTGAATGTTTACTTCAAATTCAATTTTACTTCAGGATTCAAAAGCCAAGGTTTGTTTTACAGTAGATGAGCTTTTGCTAAAGATAAGTCAACAGAGCATTCCAGTGGAGGCACAGAGCTGATGGAAGCTTTCTACTGGCAAAGCTGCTTTATGGCCCTGAATGAGCAGCATCCCGGTCTGCTTTGGAAAGATTCTTTGTCAGCATCTGTTGATGTGAGCTTTTTTATGTATGCAATGTGATGTAAGTCTGCAGTGCTCCAGACTTGTTTTGGCTCAATAATGCCACCTCCCTGAATGATGCAAGTCCTAAGCATTTTGATGTTTTTTGGTATTTTTTTCCTTCCTGTCATACCATGTTGTCAATCTCTATTTTCAGATGTTTTTAAATTTCCTTTAGACTTCAAATGTGTTTTCAGAGAATTTTATCTAATGAAGAAATTGGCCGTTTGGTAAAATAAAGAGATGTTCCTGTATTCACTGAAGACATTAATACATTACTTACATATCCTCTGAACACTCAGCAAGAAGTAGTTGAGTTTGAGTATGTTTTTTAAAGACAACTTTGCAGTTATGTAAGGGAGTAAGAGCAGAAACCATTTGCAGTCTTCCTGCACTTTGCTGTTGTACAGTATTGGGATAAAAAGATGGTTCTGAAGGTTTTCGTAGAAGTGTGTCATGAACGTCATCCCACCACTCAGGTTTTGCTGTTTTGGCGCTTCTTACTGTGACCACAGTGGATATGCTATTCTGAAACAAACTGTCCAGAAAACAATCTGGTATTTTCCATAGTGCCTGTTACATTTAAAAAGAAGAAAGTTTTGAATAGTTCTCATTCTTATTCTGGTGTAAATCTAATCCTTGAACATGCATTCTTGATTGGAGTGCCCTTGAGAAATGCTGATTTAGTTTCTTCAGAGAAACTGACACATAAGGAAATGCAAAAGATGGCTCATAATGGATTTGCTGCTGACGTGGTAGAACATAGTGAAAGGATACTTGGGCACCAGGACTGGAAGGGTAATGAAAGGCAAAAGAGAGGTACAGAAATGGATGCCCAATAGCATGATGAAACTCCTCAGAGTACATGTTGGAGGAAAACCAACCAACCAACAAAACCCAACAGCATCCAGTAAGCTTTTTTCCATCCTCCTGAAAACATGTGTGAGAAACTGGCATTCTCTGGGGTGGTACTACAGTCTTCATGTGTGTTCTGTTTGAGATCCAAGTTGAGAACAAAATGGAAAATCAGTTCTTGTAAACAGACCGTTGAACACTGGACAGCTTGCTTTGTAGTTTCCTTTGTCAAGAGCTTCAAAGTCCTCAGTACATTTATTGTTTGAGGTGTTTATAACATTGTAGCTAAGTTCATATCATGTTCCAAATTTTCGTTGCGTAGTTGTAATTCATATTTTAACATGGAATTCTTACTGTTTATTACATTAAATGTCATGACTGAGAATCTGTGTAAATTGGCTGTGAAATAATCTAATTGGAAACACTTGTGTGTCTGTCAAAAGGATGATGAAAGTTTGTTTGAAGATGCAGCATTTAAGTATTCTTCTAAGATCTCTTTCAATGGAACACTATCTTGAATTTTTTTAATAAATTCAGTAGGTGTTCTGACCCTCTCAGCATCCCAGTTCTGTGGTTGGATTCCCCCTTACTGTCAGAAGTGCTGTGTGCTGAAGGAGAGGGACGTTTGACTTCTCCATAGTGAAAGTCAGAAGTTAGCTCTTGCCAGTTCTGTTTTCCAAGTGCTCAGCAGAGCATAGTGGGTGAGTACTGAATCTAGATAGACATCAGTCTAATCTCTCCTCTCTTGTTTAATTACTCTTAGAGGCGGGTTGCATCCTCTCAAGTAGTTTTTGAAGTTTCAGTTTTGCAGAGGTGAATGTGACAATGGGAATTTTTTTTTTTTCAGAAATACTAATGGCATGCAAGCTTTGTGCCCTTAGGTTAATCTATTCTTACCACCATCTGCACTCACAGATAGAAGCTTTGCATATGCTTCAAGGAATGTGGTACACCTTTATTTGAAATTTCAAAATGACATCTTGCAACTTTGCTAGTTTAAACCCAGAAATGCAGATCCAATGTGTTGGGCTGGCTGAATGCCCTTAGTGTTTTGCAATGCTGATGTGTTTTCTGAGTTATGGTTCTTCTGGTCCGTGGTATGACCTGTATTATTGGTTGCTATTTGAGAATTTCTTACATGAATGAGGAAGAAATTCATGGCTCCTGCAAGATAGAGCAAATAAACTTTGAAAATACTTTTGCATTTATACGACCAAGGTATAAAATGAGTTTTATAAAAATCTCTCCAAGGCAACTCGATCTTAGTCTGTCACCCTTTGTCAAGAAGGGTGTTGCAATATGACTTCTGGAGGATCTCACAGTTTAAATGCTTAAGTTTTTCTCAAGGTATCTGCATCTTCATTGTGGTTCAGAAAAGACAGAGGCAAGTGAGTCACTCACTTAAGTAACCTCTTGCCTGCTTGCCTTTGCTGTGATTAAAAAGGGAAAGTAAATGCTGAGTCTTTGTCTGTGGACTTTGAAATGAGATATTATAAAATGGAATTGAGGAACTGAATTTTGAGGAAGGAAATTTTCATCAGCAGTGTGTATAAATGAAAGAAAATAGAAATATTAATAATGACATGCAGTTATGTAGGAAAAGAAAAACTAAATTAGCTCACTTTCCTATTTTCACAAAACACTTAGGAGCGATAAGTCTGACAATTTGCTGACTGGTAGCTGTAATGAGCAGTGTCGGAGTTTAGTGAGCTCAAGGTGAGTGTTTGATTAGACTAGGAGACTTGCATGTTTTTCCAAATAATGGTGGAAAAGCTTTGTACTTGAAATACTTTTATAATTATCATTCTACTTTGCATCCAACTAGAAGGCAAGTTATAGATTCCCTACAGAACTCTTCCTCTAAATGGAAGGAGCAAAGGGTGCTATGTAGTTTTGTTGTTGTTTTTCTCTTAAGGATCTAGATTGGGTAATGAATGATTCTTTTAAAAATTATGTAACTTCCTTTTTTTTTTTGTTCTGTCCTTAGCTGTCTCTGCATATGAGGCAGGTCACTTCTTTGGCCCAGTACTGTTAATCTAAGAGTATTTGAAATGGGATGTGTGCCTTAGCTGCAGCTTCTCTTGTAGCAGATCTTTCTCCTCATGCTCTTTTACTTTCATGTCTCAGTTTGCAGATGTAGTAGGTGAAAATAAATTTAACTGGTCTGGAGTTACTAATAAAACATGACTTTTATCTGGTTTTGGAGTAGAATGGCTATTTAAGCAAAAAGGACACGGTTGACTCCTTGTTACATTGAAAATTGTTGAGAATTGAGCGTGCTGCTGTTGACCTTTATTTAAAATATTAGTGATGATGGTCAAAGTGGGAAAGCTACACTGAAAAATTCATGTGATAAACTTTTTGAATAATCTTGAACTTAATTCTGTATTTGTTAAACCTGAATTTCGTTTGCAGTACTGCTGCTCACCTACTTTGCTTCTTCACATTCTTATCCTAATGTTACTAACGAAAAACTGCTGACCTCGGTAGTATTTGTCTTCTCGGGTCACTAATTAATGTAATGCTTATCAGAGTTTAGAACCTCCATACCCTTTCATATGACTTTTCATGGTGTTTCAGACTGATCTACTTGTTCGGAGTCTTTCTTCTTCCTTAATATATGACCTCTCATTCTCTTCTAAGGATTTTTGTCAGCTTTTTGAGAGACCACATGTAATTGTGCTTTATTCTAGCTTGTTTTGTGTAACTCTATTCGCTTTGCGGGCAGATCTCTAGGTAGATCATTTAGGCTGTGGGTTATTTATGGCAAAGATAATTAGCTGAGTTGCAGCTCCTGAAACAGGAGAATCGCGGCTCGGTGTCGTGGAAGTTTAGCTGATAAGCTTTGCGGGGCCTCACCTCCTCCCATGCAGAGTCAGATCAGAAGACTCAACGCTGGACTCCCACAGCCTGGTTGCGCAGTGCAAGTAGTGGATGTCTAGCCAGGCTTTGTTAGCCTGTGCTGTCCGTGCTGTACCTGGTGTTCGTGACTGTCCTTGTGAACTTGGAAATGGGAGGAGGTGGCAGTGATGGAGTCAAGAGCAATGCCAGGGACAGGAAAGGGCAAAAAGTAGGTGGCTGTGGGCCTCCACTACTGTTTTACCAGTTCAGATGCAGTGCAGGATGAGCACATGTTCAGGTAATGAGGCAAAGCTGACAGGGGTCTCTTAAAACTCAGAGTGTGGGAACTTGCTCTGCAGAGATAACTGATTGACTCCACGGTGTTGATTAGGTGTTTGAGAGTGTTTGCAACATGCCTCTGAGCGTATACTCCATTTTCTGTTGTCAAGGGTTTTTCAGCTCATCGTGAGTGGTAGAGCTGACTGCAGATCATAACACTACAAATGGTACTAAATGGAGCTATAAAGCTGTATATGAACATTTTAAGTGTAATTTAAAGTACTTCATTAAATATTAGAAACAAAAGAGTTGAAATACTTTGCTGAAAAGTGGGGTAAAACTCCCAGTTTGATTTAAATACACCTGTTGACCTTACTGATTGAGCTGAATGTTAAATTCAAAGCATTGGTATTTGCAGTACCAGGGAAGAATACATTTTTCACTGTGCTCTTTATGAAAGAGACATTCCATTGTGTAACTGCAGTACAGGGTCACTTGTGCACGCTTCATATCCCAGTGCAGAAGCCTAGGTCTCCCTTCTTAACTGCCTCTGAATAGATGGCAGCATGGGCCACAGACTGTGTTGCAGTCTCTGGGTTAGCATGCAGATGCCTGGGCCCAGTAGCCAAGGTTGAATTATCAGCATGCAGGCTCTTTGAACATCCACACCTGATCTTTATACTAAACCTCATTGTTTCTGTGCAAGCGTATCCATAGATAAAGTTTATGCCTTTCTCTGTTCTTCTCCCATTTAACTTTCTTCTTCCTCTGCCTTTCATCCTCCTGACCTTCTACCTGCATTCTCCCATGCTCTTTAAAGATAGTATTTAAAGGGTTATCTCCAGAAATGATGGTCTTTCAGAATAAAGAGATTGAGTGCTCTTAACACCTGGCAGCACTCTGCTGCTTATTCTAAATTGGAAACTGATTACATTTAATCATCTGCAGTTGGTGTGGTGGCATGTGTGTTGCTTTTGTCTCAGCTCCTTTGCTTTCTGTGCCTCACTCCACTGGGTAACTTATCTTGCAGTACTCACTGACAGTGGTTGTTTTGGGGTTTTTTTTCTCATATTATCAACTGCTTTGTATTTATGTTTCTTTGTGCTAATTGCTAAATGTCTCCCTCCAGTTCTGAAACTTGCCAGGGCTGGCAGCTTGATTTCATTGTAAGATGACCATTTTTTCTAATTCAGAGTTTGATTGGGTTTTTTTTTCTGCCGCATTAAGACAAACCTTACAAGTGAATAATTTTCTTTTTTCACAATGTAACTATGCTTAGCATGCTGCTGCTGAATGGAGCTAAAAAACACTCAGCTAGACTCCAGTCAATTTCTGCGGGGTGGTACAGACACTCATGTTCTCAAACTCCCTCCCTTAACTTGGAGTGCTCCTTGGCTCACTGTATCCAGGCTGGGGCTGTGTGCTCGTGTGGTACCTGATCAGGTGCTCTCCACCACCTGAAAGTGTCCATGCACCTTCTCCATTTTTAGACATTGGCTTGTCTCTGCCACTTTTTCACTTTGTTTTGTGCCTGAGCTAATAAAAGCACTCAGTGTCTGCTTTTTGTCTGCACAATAAACCTGCAACATGGATGAAATTCTCACAGGTAATGGCAGTGGGGAAAATACTACAAACAACTGCTACCTTGCAGTATAGTAATACAGTAGTGTTCCACTCTCTGTAAACAAATGTTCATAAAATGAATTGTGGATATAAACCTGGCCCAGCAGTCTGAGATCACAGCTCAGAAAACATTTTGAGGGGATAACTGTTGGCTGCAAGCCAAGGAGGGGAAGAAGATTCAGGGAGCACTTAAGAAAAAATGAGCAATTTTTCAAGAAAGGAAGATTATCATATCTTTAAAATATTTGAGCTGTAGATACACTTTAGGCTATTTGAGTAAAATTCCATTGAGAATACAACATCTTATTTGAACACACTGTGTTTTAAATGTCAAAGTGTATAATGGAGAGAAGCAAATCGTTTAAGGAAACAACTATTTTCTGACAGCGGTATGCTGTGCAGGCTGCTAGTCAGAGTTCAGAATGTCTCCGCTTGTGTATTTTATAAAGATTCCAGCATGGTGATGTCTGCTATCAATAAATGTAAGAGTTACATAGTGTAGGAAGTCAGTTTGGGAAGGCGATTAGGATGACTGGAAAATCTTTGACTAAGCTGCCTCAAGAATTTGGTAGCAAAGTTGCTTAGTTCATCAGTATGGCCTTTAAACTGTGATAAGATCTGAAAAGATGCAAAATCAAAGTTTTGTTAATAATTGTAGCCCTCTGGAATTTTAGAAGCTAGCTTCTTAATCTCCTTATTTCCTGTTGTCAGATAATTGTGTCTGTAATGTCCATCACTGTGTCTCTTGGAGCTTAACGCCAGTTGTTGGGTTGGAAAGGAGTAGACCTGTCAGCCTTTCCTGTAGTGGTTTTGAGTATAAGAATAGTAATTTTGCTACCAAAGTCAGCATGTCACTGCAAATTCGCTGGGCAAGTTCTGTGGAGAGGGAAGTTGTTCATCTCGGGTAGACATTTTTCAGAGCAAAATTATCTTTAAGCTAATCTGCTAGGTGCCCATATCAAGCACGTGACTGTGCTTTTATGCAGAGCAACACATGAAATAAATTGATGAGTAGAGATTTGGTGAAGCATGTGAAAGGAGTTACAGAAGTAGTTGGGCTGGGCATGCTTGTATGAAAAGCTAGGTTTTTGGCGAATAGGACAGGCTTTGAGTTGAAAATTAAAATAGATTTTTAATGCTTCTCTTAAAGTTACACTTTAAACTGGTTTTGGTATCAAAGGCTTCAAGAACTTACATACTTATTTTCAGAGTTGTTAAGTTTACAGGTCAAAAACCAAAAAGAAGAATCCAGAGATTTTATTAAGCAACTGTAATAGTAAGTTAGAGATCTCTGTAGGTTGTATACAAATTTTGATTCCTTGTAAAAGTAGGGCATTCCTTTTTTTTTTCTTTTAAATAATATTTGGTATAATGGTTTTAAAGTAGACATCAAATAGCTCCTATTTTCTGTATCTTTTCTGAGCACTCAGTTCCCTGGTGAACTCAAAGGCAGGTGAAGAATGATCAGTTTTGAGCATGTTCTTGCTGTCAGAAGGATATTTTTCATCGTGTTCCCTGTTTTATTGAACAAAGTGTTCCAGCTGTCTTTATTCAGTAAAGATACCATCAATTACAAGTGATTAATGGGGCAAATCAGATTATGATCTGTGGGTTTTCTTTTTGAGAGGTAAGATGATTAAAATGTTTATTGTAGTCTAATAATTCTGCATATGGCAGATCTGACCTGAAGTTCTGTTTCTGAGGAAGAAAAACGTATTGTGGATGCTTTTTCATGTTGAACATTAGAGTTTAAAAGATCAAGATATGAGTGCTGGAATTCAGCAAAAAAAATGTGTTCAAAATTGTCCTAATCATTTATACCTTACACACTGGAATATCTTTCACATAACCTTGAAATATGACTTATGGCATTTTGAAGGGCTTAAAATAGTTGGTCAGAGTGGCAATAAAATGATGATCCTTTCATCATGCAGCTCCTCCAAATGCATTGCAAGAGTATAAGGGAGAACATGTTGTCCAGGGAAGCTGTGGATGCCCCATCCCTGGAAGTGTTCAAGGCCAGGTTGAATGGGGCTTTGAGCAACCAGGTCTAGTGGGAAGTGTCCTTGCTCATGGCAGGGGGCTTGGAACTAGATGATCTTTAAGGTTCCTTCCAACCTAAACCATTCTGTGATTCTCTCCCATCTGCTTAATTCGTTTTCAGGAACCTGCAGAAGTAAAATACTGTATTCTCTCAAGAATAAATTCAGTTCGCAAATTGCTTCAGGAGACCTGTCTGGTAGTCAAGCATCAGCTATCCAATAAGGTTTTTTCCTGACTCTCTTCTTACTTCAACATGTTAATAGTAATGAGTATTGAAGTAACACCTTTTTTGGGGGAATAGATAACAGCTCAGTTTAATTATATGGCTGTAGCTTTTCGATTTACACGTGACTGGCAGGATGCCTGGGTCTCTAAGCTGTTTTGTGCATCAATGCTATACTTAAAATCTAAAGCTGCCAAAAGGAGCAAGTAGCAAAAAAGTAAAAGAAAAAACAGTCAAAAGCAACAATTTCATGTAAGTGAGGTGAGCTGTCTTCAGTGTCTGTGGGCCAGGCAAACTTTGCTACCTTGCAATTGCTGTTTGCAGCTACAGTGGCTCAGATGATTCTTGGTAACTTTGTTATGTCTGAGCTTATTCAAAGTATTGAGATACAGCGAATTAATGGCTGTTTACAACCATTACTATACAACATGTAATAAATTATGCAGAGATAATATCTGTGAAGGAAGTATTCTTTGAAGGCAGTTTATGCACTGAGCACTAGGTTTGCATAGTATTAAGTCTTTACATTTGTCTAAAAGGGAGCCTTCCTCCTCACCCATTTTTATTGACTGGTTTTGGATGTCTGTAGTTAATCCTGTTTTACTGAGATGATCATGAGAGCTGCCCAAATCACGATACAGGGATTTAATATTAGTCTCTGTTGTATTGGAGTTCTCCATTGTTAAAATCCCAGCTTTTCTCTTTTGTTGACTGGTGACATTTTGTGTTAATGTTTTATAAAAATCTGTTGTAGCTGACATAGTGACTCTAGATCAAAGCTTCTCTCTTTCTTTCTTAGAGCTGCTCATGTTATTGTATTTCACTTTCGGGAGTGTGGTCGTTTAAGTTGAGCATTGAGAAATCTATGAATGAAAGCTGGCAAGCTTGATTGGTCCTCTGGGAGTGGTGTTACCTTCCTTCAGTTTCCATACCTACAAAATAAGGTACACCACTGGTTTTCAGACTGCACTGTACCTATGTTGATAAGGCATGTAGAAAGAGCCATCAATCATCTAAGTTTTAACTGACATTTGTTTGTGATGTTAGTAGCAATATTTTAGGGGGGATGGGGAAGATGCATTTTTAGAAGGCATTGCAGAGGATCACCATGTGATCAGGTCAGTCCTTAATTTCAGTGCAGATTTATCAGACAGTTTGATGTAGCAGCTTAGAAGTAAATGTTTGAGATAACTGGAAGTTATGAAATAAGATGATGTGGCTCTTCAGTATATTTATCAACATAGGTTCTTAAATGTAACCATAAAAATTCCTTGTATTTAACTGTATTGTCCTATAATTGTCAGTGTATTAATAAATAGTAAAACCATTCTGATTTCATAATAGGAAAAGTAAAACCTTTCAAAAAATGAGCAACTGACCTTGAACTCCAGGGTGTGATCAGGTTGTGCTTTGCACATCAGATGAGGTGATGTCAGATGTTACTACCCTTCTGCTGTTTAATACTGTGCCCTGAGAGTTAATTTCAGTGTTAAGTAGTTCTCCTCTTGAAGAAGAGGTTCTTTATAGCATCTCAATTCCTTTTTTTTTGACTGTGAGACTTATAAAGTGTTTTAATTAAATAATATTAAAAAAATAGATATTTTAGTTTTGCTAATGGTAAATTAATAACTTCACAGATATATTATACCAGGAACAGAAAGTGCTTAATGTACTAAAGACTAATAGCTAAAAGCTCAAATCCAGTGGAGGGGGGAGCAGAAGTGCACAGTTACTTAATTATTAGAAGAAACTGCTAAAGGAAAGAAAGAATCTAGCTGCTAACTTGAGGAAACAGGATAGGTCTTTCCTCTTGCCTTTGACCATCTCGTGCTTCTCCTCTTTCTGGATTGTATGGTAAGTGAGACAAGTCAGCCTCCCTTCTGAAATGTAGAAGGCTTTGACCTCATCTGCCTTGGACAAAGCTGGGATCATCACTGCCATCCTCTGGGTTTCTGGTGTCACAGAAAATGTCTTTTGTCTTCAAAGCCTGCACTTACTACACCTCTAACCTTTTCTTTTTTAATACTGTCTCAGGGTGCTGGTGGAGTGGGTACTGGCAAATCAGGAGGAGTATAGTATAAAAATTAAAAAATTAACAGTTTCACCTGAGTCACAATATGGGATTTTGTAGGTTTGAGAGGAAGTATGTGATAAGACATTTTGGTAACCATCAAATATAAAATGGTTAACCTTTTTTCATTGTCCATGTCTGTCAGCTAGGACCACTTCCTTTTAACAATAGCTTTTTCTTTGGTATTTGTCTGACCTGTGTATTTGGGCTCAATGGTTTACTGGAAGATAAGAATCAGAATTGACTTAGAAATACAGAAAATTGAAGCCCTGTGCACACAGAAGAACACTGACCACTCTGAGACAAGTACTGCTTTGGACAGAAGCTGTCAAAGGAAAAAAGATAGAAGAGCGTTATGGATTACGAGCTGTGTCAAGAGGGTTTCCTGCAAAATACGTAGATGAAGAAGAAGAGTTGTTTAGTTTTGGGGGAGCGTGATAGAGTCAAGAGCTGGTGACAGTTCACAAGAGAATTTCTACTGCACGTGTGCATTTAATAAATAAGATAAATTACCAAAAAGTTGTTCTTACTCAGTTAAGCTGTTCCAGTTGTGTTTCCTTGTTTTTGATGCTTACTGGTGCTTACAGTAATAACATTGCTGTGACTTCAGGGAGAAGGGAGGATGGAAAGCTCACTAAAATTGTGGTTAAATTTCAGTTTTAGTATTTCTCAGATCATAGTCCCAGAACTGTTCAATTTGCAAGCAGGGGAACATAAAATTCCCCACTGTGTATTTAAGATGACGGATTGCTTGGGTGTTCTCTGGTAGTTTGTCTCTTGTCTGTTTAAAATATAAAAGGACATGTAAAATCTTAATCAATATTCAATTAAGTTTGAGAGGTAGAAAAACTGTTTCCTGAACACTTGCTTCAGAGGTGCTCATTCTCCGACTGCCTCTTGAAGCATTAGGGATGTCTCTGATTTTAGAAATTCATTTCAGCTTGTATACAGGAAACAGCATATTGCCTTAATGTAGCAGCTTTTCATTTTTTAAAGTAATTTTAGCCCTGCTGATAGATATGTTTGGAAAAAAAGGTAATTGTAATGCTTTTTGAGGTTATTAAAAACAGGTGTTGAGTAAATAGTTGTCTTTTTTTTTTTTTTTTTTTTTAATGGGTGAAAGGATTTGTGGAGATGCTTAGTAGCTCCTCTGAGATAAGCAGGAACTTTACTATGCAAGGCTGCTGTTAATGAGCTTGACTTTTATTATTGCCAGCTGAATAAGCAGCTAAAAGCAGCTAACGGAATTTTATATTAGTCTTATACCAGCTGGAGTGAGCACAGATGGCAGTAATAGTTTCCATCACTGGGCAAAGATAAATGACTGCTCTGTTGTAAACATGGAGGAGTGTTAAACAGGATTCTAAGTAATATATTTGCTAATATTTATTAAGACTTATTGAGTATCTGTAAGACCAAGTCCTGAAACAAACAATGTTAAATTTCTGTGAACTTCATTATTATGGACAACGTTAATGTTAAGAAAAGCACCTTTTTAATAAATAATAAACTTAGGTCCAGAAGACAGAGAAGTGAAGTGTTTGTAAAGAGACAAGATGTAGTGGATCAGACAGTGTGTATGTGCAGTTACAGTAAATTCGAATCATCCATGTCTTGGATTTGGAGGAAAAAATGGAGACTGAATTGTTGGAAAATGTTTTCTTTTTCCTCAGCTTGTTGCAGAGGTGCAGAATAGAGGCAAAGTCTCACATTGGGACTGCAGGAGGTTGCAAATAGAATGGTCAGTGTTTAGCATTGGAAGAAAAAAAATCCTCTGATACAAATTGAAGCTTAGATGAGGTGATTTACTTGGAATTGGGTCAGAAGGCACTGGTTTCTGTTGGGAAGGGAAAATTGCTGTAAATCCCTTATCACGGTTTTCTGAGATTATGGAAGTGATTTGCAGTAATGAAGAATGGACAGCTTTTAAAAGCTCTTCAGGAATTGGTTTGCAAAAAAAAGAAGCTCTTGACAGTAACTTGTCTGTGAATGCAAAAACATTTGAAATGTGTTCTCTGAAGAAACGCATCTGCTTGTGTGTTGGTTTTTTTGAAGTTTATTCCAGGTTGTTGTTTGGGTTGTTTTTTTTTTTTCCCCCTCTCCCCATGGGAAAGTAGGTCCTTTTAGTTATGTTTTATGCTCTTACTAAGTTTGGGAGTTTTGTATTCTTTATTTTGTGTCTTTGTCCTGTTTAACACCTTAGTATTTTTGTTCAGCATTGTTTTAGATCCACAGATAATACCATCAATTCAAATAACTTTTCGGTACTTGATGGTGAGACAGCTGTGCAGAAAAGTTTCTTTTTTGTTATCTTTAAAAAGTGAATAATGAAGTGAGTGATAAAGGTATACAAAAGTGACTAGCATAGTATTAACTCAATAAAAAAAAAAAAACCACCAGACTTAACTGTTTTTTCAGTTACGGCATAGAGGAGAAGAAACCATTAAATTGCTTTGACTGTGGAGCTCTTTGCAGGATGTGGGTAAAGGATTGAGCAAGACTTGGAGAGCAAAGATGGGCGTTTTCATTGTTCCCTGCCAGAGTCACCAAGCCTTCCCTTGCTGCAGAGCAGCATGTAGAAGCTCTAGCACCTCACACAACCCTACAGGTAAAACGGAGTGAGCATATATATTTGCTACAGCTTTGAATTACAGTTGTTCACCTAAGTTGTTAATGGTTCAGATGACATATTGGAAGACTGTTTCTAAGGCTGAGCTGTTTAAGAATTCGTAGCAATTCTCCCACTGTTAATCTAGTGTTGCGGTTGGCAGTCAAAGAAGAGTGAAGGTAGGCTGGGTGCAGGTGTGTGCTGCTGTTGGGTTAGAGGGACACTCAAGGCTCTGTCTAACATTGCTGTGCCGTGCCTCCCTTCTGGAGGAGAGTTTAGTGTGAGGGGATTAAATTCTAACTTTGGTTTTATGTTCCAGGCTGTACCAGGTTTTGATACCAAGGTGAGGTGTGTGAGAACAGTAATCTTTCATTCAGGGAAATCTGGGGTATATTTCAGTTTGGCTTCCGGGAGGACAACTCAGATCTGAGCATGAAAGTACAGTGGGGGTGTGCATGTTGCTAAAGGACAGTCAGTGTATAGAGAACACTTTTTTCTCATGGTGGACTTCAGCCACCCTGATATTTGCTGGAAAGACAAAGCAGCCAGGCACACACAGTCCAGGAGGTTTCTGCATAGCATTGTTGGTAATTTTTTGTCGCATGTGGTGGAGGAGCCAACAAGGAGAGGTGTGCTGCTGGCCCTTGTACTAACAAAGAAGGACTGGTGGTTGTGAAGGTTGGGGGGGAGCCTTGGCTTCAGTGACCATGAGATGGTGGAGTTCAGAATCCTGCGTGGAAAAAGCAGGGCAATAAGCAAGATTACAACCCTGGCCTTCAGGAGAACTAACTTTGGCTGCTTCAAAGACCTACTTGGAGGAATCCCATAGGTTAGGGCTCTAGAAGGTAGAGGAGATCCAAGAGAGCTGGTTAATATTCAAGCACCACTTCCTCCAAGCTCAAGATCGGTGCATCCCTAGGAGTAAGAAATCAAGCAAAGGAGGCAGGAGACCTGCATGGTTGGGCAAGGAGCTTCTGGAAGAACTCAAATAGAATAAGGAAGTTTACAGAATGTGGAAAAAGGGACTGGCTACTTGGGAGGAATGTAGGAACATTGTCAGAGTATGCAGAGATGCAATGAGGAAGGCTTTGGCCCACTTGGAATTAAATCTGGCAAGGGATGTCAAGGACAATGAGAAGGGCTTCTTCAAGTACATCAGTAGCAAAAGGAAGACTAGGGAAAATGTGGGCCTGCTGCTGAATGGGGTGGGTGCCCTGGTGACGGAGGATACAGAGAAGGTGGAGTTGGTGAATGCCTTCTTTGCTTCAGCCTTTACTGCTAAGGCCGGCCCTCAGGAATCCCAGACCCTGGAGGTAAGAGAAAGTCTGGAGAAAGGAAGACTTCCTCTTGGTTGAGGAGGATCGGGTTAGAGATCACTTAAGCAAACTCGACACCCACAAATCCACGGGCCCCGAGGAGATGCAGCCACGAGTGCTGAGGGACCTGTCAGATGTTATTGCTAAGCCACTCTCCATCATCTTTGAAAGGTCATGGAGAACGGGAGAGGTGCCTGAGGACTGGAGGAAAGCCAATGTCATGCCAGTCTTCAAAAAGGGCAAGAAGGAGGACCCAGGAAACTAGAGGCCAGTCAGCTTCACCTCCATCCCCGGAAAGGTGATGGAACAGCTCATTCTGGATGTCATCTCTAAGCATGCAGAAGAAAAGAATGTTGTCAGGAGTGGTCAACATGGATTCACCAAGGGGAACCCATGCCTGACCAATGCAATAGCCTTCTATGATGGCATGAGTGGCTGGGTAGATGAGGGGAGGGCAGTGGATGTTGTCTACCTTGAGTTTAGCAAGGCTTTTGACACTGTCTCCCATAACATCCTGATAGGTAAGCTTAGGAAGTGTGGGTTAGATGAGTGGACAGTGGGGTGGATTGAGAACTGACTGAATGGCAGAGCTCAGAGCATTGTGATAAGCGGCGCAGAGTCTAGTTGGAGGCGCGTAACTAGCGGTGTTCCCCAGGGGTCAGTACTGGGCCCAGTCTTGTTCAACATATTCATCAGCGACCTGGATGAGGGGACAGAGTGTAAGCTCAGCAAATTTGCTGATGATACAGAACTGGGAGGAGTGGCTGACACACCCAAAGGCTGTGCTGCCATTCAGCGAGACCTGGACAGGCTGGAGAGTTGGGTGGAGAGGGACCTAGTGGAGTTCAACAAGGGCAAGTGTAGGGTCCTGCACCTAGGGAGGAATAACCCCATGCACCGGTACAGGTTAGAGATTGACCTGCTGAAAGGGAGCTCTGTGAAGGAGGACCTGGGAGTTCTGGTGGACAACAGGTTGACCATGAGGCAGCAATGTGCCCTTGTGGCCAAGAAGATCAGTGGACCCCTGGGGTGCCTTAAAAAGACCGTGGCCAGCAGGTCATGGGAGGTTATCCTCCTGCTCTACTCTGCCCTGGTGAGGCCGCACCTGGAGTACTGTGTCCAGTTCTGGGCTCCCCCTGGAGAAAGTCCAGCAGAGGGCTAC
This sequence comes from Burhinus oedicnemus, assembly GCA_008921705.1. Classification (NCBI taxonomy): domain Eukaryota; kingdom Metazoa; phylum Chordata; class Aves; order Charadriiformes; family Burhinidae; genus Burhinus; species Burhinus oedicnemus. The sequence goes on along the minus strand of VFFE01007039.1, from coordinate 1,323,397 downwards.
AAAGGTGATCAAGGGACTGGAGCATCTCTTGTACAAGGAAAGGCTGAGAGACCTGGGTCTGTTTAGCCTTGAGAAGAGAAGCCTGAGAGGGGATCTCATCAATGCTTATAAATATCTAAAGGGCAGGTGTCAAGAAGATGAGGCCAGACTGTTTTCAGTGGTGCCCAGCAGCAGGACAAGGGGCAATGACCACAAACTGAAAACAGGAAGTTCCATCTGACCATGAGGAAAAAATTCTGTACTTTGAGAGTGATGGAGCACTGGAACAGGCTGCCCAGAGAGGTTGTAGAGGCTCCTTCTCTGGAGATACTAAAAACTGGCCTGGATGTGATCCTGTGCAACCTACTCTAGGTGAACCTGCTTTGACAGAGGGTTGAACTAGATGATCTCCAGAGGCCCTTTCCAACCCCCAACATTCTGCGATTCTGTGAAACCAGGCTTCATTAGTCCTGCTGCTCACAGAGGGATTTACAGAATGGCATGCATGCTTTGACGTATGGTTGTATTCGTAAGATACTAACAAAACTTTCAGTGAATGGCTCGATGACTGAGTGCTTTCTTTTGTTCCAAATATACATTTTCATTTCCACAGAAAATGGAATTATTGGGAGCTTGCTGTGGATAGAAAGCCTGTAATTTATCGGGGAGCTGCACTGGTAGGCATACCTAATCTGCCTAATCCATTGGCATTAGCATTAAACAGACAAAATATTGAAAGCATACCTAAGCCCACTGGTGATATAAAAGCACCTACAGCTAAATAGATTTTTTTTTTGTTTCTTGAGATTTATAGCTCACATATGTTTGCTATACAACAAACTAAATTCAACTGAATAATATTACTGTAACTTAGTTAAAGCTTTCTGTTGACAGTTGTCCTGTTTTGAGTGACACAGGATTAATTTCTCTTTCAGTAGTTTTACTTTTTGGTAAGGTCTCTTCTAATGCTAGGGAAAACTGCATTTTTAGAAGACACTAGTGTCTGAATTTGTGAAAATACTTACTTTATAGGCAGCTATGGTATGCGGGTTTTAAGGTCTCAGTGTTTTCGAGCCTAGCCAGGTGCGGGGATGAGGAGCGAGACCTGAGCACTTGATCCAAGCTGGCCAACAGGATTATTTCATACCATGAACGTCACATTCAATATAAATTAGAAAGTTTGCTGAGGAGTTTCTGTCTCTCCCTTGATGGCGGCGATCCAGAGAACTTCTTGCCCGATGCCAGACTGCTGAGGCCTTCCCTTCCTCCTGAAGCCGTAGCACTTGCAGTGGACGCATTTACTGTCCACTGCTGGGAGCGCACAGCTTCCTACTGATACAGTTGGCTGAGTATAATCCTTGTATATTTTATATTGGTATCAGGATGAATATTGGTTCTTTAGTATTATTAATGTTAATTATTTAGTCTTATTCTATTAAATGTGTTTATATTTCAGCCCTTGGGTTTCCTTGTTTTTTTCCCAATTCCCCTTCCCAGGTGGGAAGGGGTCATTGGGTGAGAGAATTAATTGTCTAAATGACAATAAGTTGTTGGGGGTTCTTCATAACAACAGTATAAATCATGAGGGCAAAGCTAGATTCCCTTTTACGTGCCTCTAGAATATTGATATAAAATTATGGCTTTCTGTGTTCATATTTCTTCACAATAGTTTAAAAGAAAGCACAACAGTAGTTTCACTAAAAGGGAACTTTAAAATCAAGACTGGTATGTAGTTGCATCAAAAAGGAATTTAAAAATCAAGCGTGGTATGCACCTGTGAAGAGCCACAGTTTCAGAGGGGATGGAGAGAATCATCTTTGGTCCTTGTATGCAACTCCTCTGCTGGTTCCTGCTGAATGAATTTAAAAGGATACTTTTCTCTAACATTCACAGATGTAGTTGTTTAACAATGTTATACTGCACATTGTAATGGGGGAAGAGAGGAAGCAAATTGAAGGCAGAAGGAGAGGTGAATGAGGCTTAGTGAGCAAGCTACAATCAGTCTGGCAAAAAACAAGGTAAACTGTGGTTTGCTGCACTGTAGGGTGCTGTGGATGTCAAAGGCATTTATCCCACAAGCGAGCAGTTGGGAACACCAGCTTCCTTCTCCAGCAGTGTCTATCTGATTTCAGTTAACAAAGATCCTCATAAACCTGTTTGGTGAAGTCTGAAGCGATAATGTGTTAAATCCTGTGATAGCTGGTCCTAATTGCACATCATCTCAGACATGAGATGTCTTCAGTCTCCTGATGCTAGACACTATCCAGTTATCACAATAGCTCTTAATTTGCACTCTCTCTTTAATGTTTTCGGGTTCTTTACTGGGGTAGCTTTGATGAGGTAGTCTTCTATTTTATTGACTATCCCCCTTTTAAGTTAGGGTAAATATTAAAGATGACAGTATTTAAGTATTTGATATTTATTTTTTTTTCTTGAAGAGCCACTGAATAACTGGTCAGAGCTGGTTTTCAGGTGACCTTAGCATGTTCATTTAGCACTTTGCTCAGCAGCTTTTTGAAAAAGATGAGGTACAGCAGCAGAGGGCTGTCTATCACTTTTTTTTTTCCCCATGGAAAGCCTGTTGGAAATTCCCACACAGCGCTAGTGTGCATTAGTGATTTTGCCTTTACAGAAGTTTTGCGCATGATATCAAGACAAATAATGCAACTGTATGATCACAGTACATAGCATATGGACTTGACTAAAGGTTGTCTAACATGCCAAATGTTGATAACATGCCGTGTGAGCCTTTTGACTTTCAGGCTAGACCCTGCTGTCAGCTGTTGCTAGTTTTACTGTAGTTTTATCCAACATGGGGCAGAGGAAGTCTACAAATGTAGCACAGCTCAGGAAAGGCTAAAGAGCTGCAGGGAGCACAAGTGACCGATCCAGTGTTTTTGTAGTGGGTGTCAATATGGTGGGAAGGAGCTGGGAAAGAAAAAAGAAAAAAGAGGAGAGCTTGTTTAGTTGGGCCTGGCTGGGAAAAAGATAACTTGTTCTCACTTGGAAAGAGGAGGTGGAAATAGAGGAGGAGCTCTGGAGCCTGTGATGCGTCTCAAAGGCTAAAAGCTTTCCCAGAGACTAAAACCATGGCAAGGCGATGCTCAAGAGGAAGATCTGTGCTTCGGAGGAGTGGGGTACCCTTCTGCACATGATAGGTTTCAATTGCTCTGCCAGGTAGTATTGAGAATGTGCCGCTTGACTGAAGGCAGGCTTGATAAAGGCAGCATTCATGATGATTAAATGGCTCAAATGGACTTTGAAAAGGAGAAACGTGTTTAGCCAAAGACTGGGGTAGTTGATGCCTTGCTGATTGTGTTTAGCAGGGTTTGGGACTTTGTATCTGAGGAAAGGTGGAGCTTTGTGTGGCTCTGCAAGGGGGCTGACTCAGGGGATCAGTAACCATCTGCCTGGCCACTGCCAACCCCAGCGACAGACAGACAGACAGACAGAAGCTTTCTAGAGCCAGGTCTCTGCATCCTTCAGTGTCTGTGTTTCAGGAAGTTGATCCACGTAGAGCTGTTCTTCCAGAATGATCTGTGGAGCACTGCTTGATTTCATGACATTTAAACACTCTGCTTTGTTTCTAGCTCCTAACCAAGTGCTAATCCCTCCTAGAATAGTTTCTTCATACCATTTTTCAGGACAATCAGTTACTGAAGCTCTAATTACAGATGCCAGGGAAAGTTCCTCTCAGTTTTAAGTGTCAGTAAAATGGCATCTTTTATTAAGGTGGCTCACATTGTGGATGAAAGCTACATGGCAAAATACAAATCCTGCCAGAAACACCTCCACAGTGAGGTGTTGGCAATATCTGTGTCATGATTAAGCAATTGGAGCACCCTACTGATTACTAAAACAGGTTCTTCGCAGACCTGTCTGAAACAGCAAGGATTTTTGAAAGCAGAGGGAAAGTGGGGAAGGGTTTGGTGGCTGAACTGAGAAAAGGTGAAAAGGGGGGAAAAAACCCTCCCAATAATTACGTTTCAGTTAATGCCATACAGGAGCCATCAGATTTGTGATGAAATCAGGTGACTGAAAACGTTTGAGATCAACTGGTGATGAAGTGTTTCACGTGGCTCTCAGGCCTGGAAAAGCATTCTGTACAATTCAGGAAATGTGCTTCAAAAGCCTTTTTTTTTTTTTTTTTTTTTAAAAAAAAAGTGGCAAAATGAGCAATTCTGGAAACAGTGAAAGGAAGTGTGTGGTCTTGGTTGTTACTGTTTCTCAGGCATTAGGTGTTACCATCAACCATCCTGTGGTCATGGCTGTGGCTGTTCAGTTCCTACGCTGGCCTGCAGCACATGCTGAGTGCCCTCTCTCCCATAGCCTTCCAGCTGGGAGGATTGCTGCTTCTCCTCTCTACTTCCCAGGTCCTCCACAACTCATTGGTGCTCCTTTGTCTTCTGCCAACGATGCCAGCCTTGCTTGTGTTGTTATGACCTTCTGTGGGGACCCTTCTGTAAAAAAAATACCTTGCCTTATTGTTCATAAGGGAAACATTTTCTCTTCCTTCAGCTTCTTCACTTCCTCTATGACTTCTACATGGGGCTAGCCAACAGTGATGACTAGTTAATATTGGTCAAGAATTGCAGTTATTTATTTTCTTCATGAGGAGGAAAGGAAGCTGAAGAAGAAATGTCAAATGTTCTGAATCATTTCATTGTGTACAAAGGTAACTTGTATGGTCTTCCAGTCACACTTTTCCTGCCTTACTTTTCCTGTCTTGTTTCACAACTCTTCCTTGTTGCCTCTGATTGCAACTCAGGCTATGAGCTCATTCTGACAGCGCAGCTTCCTGCGTGTTTGGGTGATGCCTTGGAGGAGGACCACAGTTTGAAGTAGGGTAGAAGATAAAATGTAATGATACCAGGCTCTGTAATTAATTTAGCTCACAGTCTCACAAAATATGGCCTCTTATCATTACTTGCATTTTAATAGTAGAAATGTTAGCAGTTAGGAATTGTCAAATAGGTGTTAACCTGAAGGAGTTACCTTCTGATAATCCTATGCACACATTAATGACAAGCATAAAAATATCATGGTCATGCATATTACATTTCCAGTAAAACAGGAACTCAGATGTATATACTAACAGAAAAACTGTTGGTTCAACACATTTCGCAAAGAAAGCCTTCAAGGCAAAAACAAGATCAAACACACTGGAGCATGTTATATATTTCTACAGATAACAAAAAATCATAAACTACTGCCGTATTCACAGTGGGATATTTGGGGTTTTGCTGACTGAGTGAAATAACTATTCCGAAGAAAAGGTGAAAAATTTAGACTGTTATGGTAGATTTCACCAGGTTTCAGACAGGTAGTGCAGGGATGACCAGTCAGGAGGTTTTAGGAACTGCCTGCCAAAGTCTTTGTGTGGCTGAGATAACAAGACATACATGGCATACATTGAAGAGTCAAAGGGAAGACGGTGGGAAGTTGGAAGAAATTCAGAAGTGAAGAGGTATCAGTGGCCCCTGACTCCTCTGCAGGCATTTAGTATTCGTTTTGTATTAGCATCTAGTATTCAGCCAGTGAAGAGCGTGTGTGGCATTTATCTATTCTACCTTAGCTAAGGCAAGATTGATTGAAATACACCACATGTAGACGCTTTGTATTGTTTGAATGATCATCTGTATTATCTTCCAAGCAAATATACTCCAGTTCATTGGATCATTGATGTTCACTAGAAAACTTCTTTTGTAGTGACTAACAAAGGTGGTGACGGTCCATGAATTCACTTCAGATTTCCCTGTTGAACATTTATGTTTCTCTGCTTTGCCCTTGAATCCATCTAGCCTGGAAATGCAAGGCACTTTACAGTCTGTAACAAAGTATACAAGGCACTTGGGGCACAAGCAAGTAAGGGGTTTTTTTTGTAGTGTTACAGATGATAAAATTTGTGCACCTTTCCAAGGTCAGAGGATGCTTGTGACAAAGCCTAGAAAAAAAAATCTAAATCTTGTATCTGTGCTGCAGGCTTTTTTTGGTGGAATGGCTATTGCTGAGGTCCTGAAGTTGGCTCCCCTTGGTCAAGACCAGAATGTCAAATGAGAGCTCTTCTTCTTTGCTTTTTATTGTGTATAATGAAACAGAAAGGTAACCACAAAACATAAATGCTGTACTTAGTCACAAGTCTGAAGAGTACCTGTGTGCCCGCTGGCTTTTGCTACGATTTTGTGAAGTGATCAGTCTAATCCATAAAGGTTTGAGCAGAGTTAAGTTTTCTGCTTAACCAAATTTCTTAGGGAAATAGAGCTCATGTGGGTTACACTATTTGTCTGCTCGTACACTTGGCAACTGTTTGAACCATTGATGTAAAAAGGCAGGCAACACTCCACTGTTGTACATTTTCTGGTGGTATCCAGTCAGAAAACCAGCATCATATATGAAACGCACTAATCAGCGTGCGTGTGGATCAATGCAAGTCATAACTTGCATTGCCCCTGGTCGAGGGGCACATTGTAAGTGATATAAGGGAGCTGGAGGTTATTGTTTTAGTAGTATTAAGGCACACAAATCCTTAAAAACCAGGCTTCAGTAGCTTTGCTGGTTACCCGTTTCTTCACATACAAGCTTGGAGCATAAAATCTACCTAATTAATAAATCTTCATTCCTGAGGAAAACCATAGTTTACAATACCTTCTGAATGAGGAAAGTAATTTTCTCATTGAATTTTTTTAAGCAGCATTGCCTGGAAAAACATACAACAATCAAACCCTTCATTATTTTAAATTATCATCTTTCATCAACATTTTGTAATCTTCCCATAGAATTTTCAATTGAAAAAATAAAATTGTTTGGCAATTGACGGTACAGAGACAGCAGAGAGCTTGGTCATCAATCTGGGAACACTCTTAGTGTGAGGGAATCTTAAACCTTGTTACAATGCCAGTAAAACATTTTGGGTGGTCTGAACAGAGTGATGGAGGGGTCTCATGGCCCATAGTGGTATCCAAACTCAAAACGTCATGGTACCTGGAGTGTTGCACATTCAGGTTATCACTAAATGACAAAAGATTTGTTGTGCACTTGTTGCCAACTGAAGGAAGCTAAAGTAACTTCTGTGTTTCCTGGACAGACAATCAAAGAGCTAAAGCTGATTCTTGGAATTTTTCCTTCACCATCACTATCTCTGTTGACACCATACTCTGCTGTGTTTAGTGGAAATTAACTGCAGCAGAACATCCATCTGATTTCCTGTAAAACATTAATTTTATTTATTCTTCCTACAGGTTTTTCAGTTCCCTCCTCTCCCTCCTAATCCCATTAACAACAGAAGAAATGACACAAAAGATCAACTGTTGGCTTTATGTAAAATATTACATCAAAATAGTGAGTCACCAGAAAAAGATTTCCCACAGTCAACACACACACAAATATCCACTCAGGTCACAAAAACAAAAATGTTATCAATAAGGACAAAGGAAGTTGTTATTTTAGTTTTTAAACAGTCTTGATTCATGCTTCTTGTCATTTTGCTTGGGGGGGAGAGAAATGACTATTCCTAAAAAAACAGTTAAACAGAACTGCCAGAAACTCTTCAGATCCTTAAACCAATATGATCAGGAATAAAATTCTGTTTCCATATACAAAGTTTGGGTGCTACATATCACATCGTGATTGATAATTTTTTTAACCCAAAGACAAGAAGCCGCTATTGTAAACCCTGTTTCTGCGGCATATTCTGATCATCACCATATCTCAAAAGGATCTCAGGTAGAACATCTTGGTTCTTACCAAGTCATGCTGGATAATTTCTCTGAGGTTTGCTCAGTAGGAAGCAGCATATTTGTTCCAGTTCCGTCAGCCCAGAGAGGTGCTTCCTGCTGCTTCCACAGCTGAAGCCTGCGGCAGCTTGCTCAACTGAGACACCCAGAGACTGGTGAGACAGTTGTGATCACCAGCAGGGATGCTGGAGATGCTGCATCTCTGGATTCCGCCACTGAGTTTGATCTCCGTGAGGCTACTGGGGAATGCTGTTTGTCATCTTTTTGGTTATGTTGCTCAAAAAGCCATGAAGTTATACAAAGCTAAAAGGCTATTTTAAGAGCCGGTCTTAGAAAGGAAAAAAATCAATTAGCAAAATTGAAATAGCTTTTCCTTTTTTTGTATGTTTTTCATGCAATGTTAGAAATATTCTGTAAGTGTGTATGATTTTGCCTCCCTTTCACTTGCTTTTTTTTCAGTATAGCAAATGTACTCTATGCATGAGCCAAAAGCAGAGAGAGAGACAGGAAAGTGTTGTGCTCAGTCTTTTCATGCTGTTAATTTCATATTCAAGAGAGGCAAATGGTTTCCCTCCCTGCTTTTGTACCCTGTTCCTCCTTAAACATCCTGTTTTCTCATACCTCCTTGGCAGACTTCAAGATCCTGGAAGTTTCTTCCCATCTGCCTCCTGCAGGTGGGAGCTGACCTAACTTCGGTCATATGGGAAGTGAGAGAGATGTCAGGACTTTTTCCACGCAAGTAGGCCAGTTGTTTCTGCTCTTGTCTAAAGCCTCTTTTTCTTCTTCCACAATGTGGCAATTCCACTCCCTGTGACTTGGGAAATTGCCTTTTCCCCAAATTTGTAAATTGCAATCATGTAGACAGATATCCTAAGGACAATGTAAGGAGAAATTTAGTTATTTACTCGTAGGCAGAGTTCACTGAGCACATTTTCGTCACCTTGAATTCATATACCCTGGTCACAGAAAGATAGAACTCATGGAATCTATACAGATTCAAAGTTCACACTGCAAAGCTTTGTTTATATCATACAATGCAAAGTGATTCTCTGTGGGAATGAATTTATTGGTAAATTTTGTCCCTGACTAATTTGTTTTGTCATATCCTAGGAAATAAATACGTGTGTATAAAATAAAAAGTTGGAGGATATATGTAAACCTGTTTAAATTTCTTCCTGGCAAGTATGGGGGAGTTAAGTGGAGCCAGTGGATTTTCACAGATGGAAGTCATGCTTAAAAAAAGATGAGTTCACTTGTTGTTTCTTCAATGACCGCAGATGATAGTGAAGCAGAAAACACTATTTGCTTGGATTTTAGCAGTGTTTGGAAAAGCAAAGGTTTTAGTATGCCTCTTGCCCTTCTGCCCCTGCTCAGTCTCGTAAAACTCATATTTCTTTTCCTAGAGATTCTCTGTGTCCAAGTGGGTATACCTAGTTTTATAAGAGACTTTGAAAAAATTACTAGGTCGAAAACACATATTTTTAATACATTTACCTGGCACTTGAATGTAACAGACACAAAAATAAACAACATGAAGTTTAAACCCCCCGAATGATTTCAGTACAACTGAATAATCCTTACGTCACTTGCAGCAAGCAAGCAGTCTGCTTACTTTTGAGTTCCCACTATGCTAATTTGGGGATTGTTGAATTTAACAACTGCTTGCTAGGTAGTGTGTGTTAAATGTGTCCTTTCAGGGAGATTATTGTAATTGCTGTCTTCTCTGCTCTGAGCAGAGGAGGGGGAAAAAAGTTTTATCGCTATCCTAAAAAGGGACCTGAAGGGGGAGCAATCGTGGATTTTGTTACTGCAGCTATGATATAAGATGACTGCCAGCAAACAGTTGCATGCATTTAAAGATGTTGCTGCTTCTCATCTGGGAAGTGGTATTGTGTCCTTGTTGGATGCTGCCATTGCAAAGGTGGCCAGCCTAAAACTGCAGGGAGAAGATAGGCTTGCTCAAACAGCTCTACTGTGGTGCACTGAGAGGTTGAAATCCTTAAAAACTCTATTAGTTGAGATTATCTAACCACATGATTAAATTCCATAGGGAGGAGAGTGGATCTGGACAAACCTTTTCGCATCTGGGCTCACCATAAATGGTGAGATGTAAACTAGAATAGAGAAAGGAGACTATAAAGATGAGGGGAATAGCATGAGGAACCCTCCCTGGAAGTCGAGTAAGGAGAGGGATGCTGGGAGAGAGGAACAAGTTCTTGTTGTCCCTATATGGGTGTGTTTCAGTTCCAGCATTTCCTTGCATAACCAGTCCATTGGAGTAACCCTCTCAACTTGGAAACCATTTCTCACCCTAAATTAATCAAAGGGTAAGTCTGTGTCATACCTAAGTACTAAAGAAAAAGTATGAATTAAAGACGTGCTATAGCTCCACACCTTGGTCTTTCCTGTCAGATGTCTGTGGAAGTCCTGTCGTTGGCTTTTATAGCCATAAAATTAGGTGCTTCGACTCAGTCTTGTCTCTGACCTGCCCATCCCCGACTCCAGAAGGTATATTTTAAACAGCAAGGTCTGGGCTGAAATGTATTATTAAGCCCCCCCCATTCTAGCCGTCTTTTAGCCTGTAGATAGAGCCTCACCAGGCTAAGGCAAAGCCATCACCTAGGAGACTGGCCTGGGTTGGAAGGAATAAAGCTGTCTTAATATTTCTAAAAAAGGGCAGTTAAGAGCTTGAGGCAGGAAAGAAAAAGCAGTAGAAATGGAGAAGTGAAAACAGCGTGCACGTATTTTTCTCATGACAAGGACAGGCTGGTGACCTCCTCTGTTACAGAGGAGCTTCCTTTCTTGGCTGCCAGGATGGTTTCTCCCTCTCAGTTTTTAAACTGATGGTGATACCAATGTCTGGAGTCACTGCAATTCTAGGTACATTACCAAAACACTTGGTTAAAAGTCAACAGATTGTGTCACTTTGGGCACACAGTCAAAACAAAAAAAGATCTGTGCCTACTTGAAAATCTGTGCCATGCTCTGAAGCTGTCTGTGAGTGCAGTTAATAGAAAATAAATTCATTTAACCAAGCCTTAGTTTTTTTTCATGCAATCTTTGTATACTTGTGTTAAAAATGTATGCTTACTTTAAGAGAGAGCAGGAGAAGAGGACAACTTCATGTGCATGTAGTGCGGTCCCCTCGATGCTACTTTAAAAATTTCTCTTTTCACAGCTAGAAATTCTTACCTCTTACCTGATCCTCAGAAGAACTGAGCAACTCCACATCTGTATGTGTTACACGTGAACATGAGAGCAGGGCAAGCTCCTTGGTTTTATTTTTTTTCCAGGAGTTCATGAAATGGTGCTGGTTTGGGGGAAGCTACATGTGCTGTCCAGCTGGGGAACTGGACCTGCTTGCACATGGTGGCCTCTGAGCCTGAGGGGTGTTCTGTGACCTCTGCTACCATGTCACTAGAAGTAATGGCATCATGTCATTGATGTGCCAGCACTTCTTGCCATCCAGAGGGTTTGTGTTTGCATTCACTGAGTGTGCGGGGAGGGATGCAACCGCTTTGGGAACCGATGACTGGCACCGCTCATGTCATAGGAGAAAATCAAGGGGAAGGGTGAGAGTAACCTGTCTCTGCCCTGCACCTGAGTGCAAAGAGGTGGCCGAAGATGGGTCCTGGGCTGAGGGTGTTGCGCTGGCTGCCCCTGGGCTGGATGTTTGCTGTTCAGTGGCAATTCATCAGCGTTTCATTTATGGCAGACTCCTAACAACTCAGCTTGTTTTCTTTCCACAAGCTGGTTCTTCGTGCACTTAAGTCAACAGACAGGAGTTAGCAGAAGTTAAAAATTTACGTAGAGCTTTTGCAGAGCTGTTCAGTTGCTGGTGGCAAAAAGCCTGCTCCTGGCAGCATTACCCATAGAGCTCTGCCACCAGCAGGATTTCCTGTGGGGACAAATATACTTTCTCTTAATGCTTGCAGGTCCCAAGAAGACAAGTTGCGCTGAACCTCTGGTACTGTCAAAGCCATCGGCCTTGATCTTTAAGCTGAGATTTCTAAGAACCCCAAACCCAGCTATCCCACTGGGGTAGCAGGCTGACTTCTCCCTGTTTTCTGGTGAGGCTGTACGTTTCTTTCCTCTAGTGCTGTTCTATAAGGATCAAATACCAAAAGCTAGTTTCCAGTATGTCAGGAGGTACTTCAAAGTATAAACACAAGAAAAAATATCTGCAGAGAAGAAATAAAGTTCTAAGGAAGCCATATGAGTGTGTTTTGTTTGGAGATGGTCTGCTGTGCCAACAAATTTTAATGAGTATTGCTCTTTGCCTTATTCACAGAGCAGGATAGGTTTAAGTCACCTACCTCTTTTCTTTGTGTCTGAGACAAATCCGTGTGTTTTGAGATCATAATGATTATAAATGTTCAGGAGACAGTGTGCCATCCCACTCACTTTTTTACTGTAAAATAAAAGGCTCTTTAGATTTGTGCCTACTATTCTTTCAAAATAATTTTAACTTGATTTATTTCACTCCAATACAAAACACCTTATAATAAAGTTTTACTATGTTTTAGCTAAAGGGAGTAATGAAGATTTCAAGCCTGGTTTGTCAGCGAGTGAATTGCATACCAAGTCAGAATTGTAGAAAAATAGGGTTATTTAAACAGGAAAAAATGTGATCCTGATTGTCTTGTAGCTATTCTGAGTAAAGGTTGTCTGCGTGCAAAATATTACATAGCTTTGTATTTTTTGCACTGATATCTGATTTCTAGTGTTGTGTGATTATATAAATACGTATATTGAATAGAGATTCTTTTTTTAAAGCATTAGGTTTTTGAAGGTACCACAAATGACTTTTGATGGTGGAATCCCCCTTTAAAATAGTTCCCATAGAAGAAAACTATTCTTAGCCCATGACATAAGGGGCGTCATACTTGCAACTTCAGATAATATATGTATACTCACTGTGCAAAAACCCTTCCTGTTTTGTTTTCAGCATTGGTTATGTTACACATTAGTATCTAGGTTTCTTGTGAAAGTGTCTCTTTTGCATACAAAAATGCTTTTTTTTTTCAATAGGAAAATGGATAATTTGCATGTACAGTAAGTAAAGTGGATAAAGACACATTTTTCTTAGGCTCTGGTTTTAGAAAGCTTGTTACAAAACCTCTTTTTATTTTACAGCTATGGATAGCAATTATTTTTCAGTGTATTTCATTCTTATTAGTTGAAAAACTGTGAATCAGGGTAGTGAAAATTTTTTATTTCTTCACAAGCTAATCCTAGTTTTTTATGTGGAATTACAATGAAACAGTTATACACTAACTCAGTGTTTTCACTTGCTGTTAATGGTATTCTGTTTGTGGGATGTGAGAGATCTTTTCAGTGTTCATGCTATTACTTTTTTACCCACTTACCTCATAAATTAATTAGTAATTTTAGTTCATGCCAGAGTGGCTTAGTCATTTTGTAAGTATTTCAAGTAGCTGCAACGATGACACAGCAATGTTCATAATTAACTATGCCAACCTTTATTCTTATTCTGGCTAGTAACTCAACTAAAAATTCATGGTGATGTTGCGTTTTGGCATGTGTCATCTCAGAGGCTCAGCCATTCCCCCAGCCCTGGAGTTATAAAAGCATCAGTTAAGAGTGTCAAAAAAATTAATTGGACCCTCTCAGTTTTGTGCTTTATGTCACTGTTATCAAAGAAGAAAGCAGATGGGGAGGGCTTAGCTTGTGCCTTGACTGGCATTCCGAACTTGTATTTTTTATTTATTTGTTGGCTCAGAAAGGAAATCAATCAATCTGGGTCAAGAGATTCAGGGATTTGAGCTGGGTAGCAATTTTAGGCATGACTCATAACAGTGCAAAATTAGCCTGCCAAGAAGATGTGCTTCCGTGAAACTGTGAAGCACCTGGGCTTGAGGTATAGCTGGAAGAGAAATCATTTTGACAGAAGAGCTCATAACAGTCCAGCGCACGCCTTTTGGTAATAGCAATGGAAAGAATCATCAGTATTGATCATCACAAGTCCTTATAGCCTGGGCTCTCGCCCAGTGCCACGTCACCTTCAGCTTCTCTTTGCTGTGGAGATCCTGGGTAAGCACAGAAGTAGGGGTGAAGGCAGAAGTGGAGACGGAAGCAGGGGAATAGCGAGCTGTCCACAGAACATCAGTAAGTGATTGTCCTGCATGTAAATCTGGGGACCACGGTTTAGGATTTGATACTCTAGAAGTGGAGTGCTTGGAATGAGCACATCTTAATGTTTTCCAGAAAATTAAATGCCTTGCAAAATATTTATGATGTTTCTCACCAATTTTGTGATGTTTCAGGGAACTTAATTTTGCTGTAAGTAGTTTTGCACATTTGTGCAGTCACATTGTAGCTTTCATGCATAGAGATACATAGTAGGAAACCGGATAGAATATCATGTGATGTTTGCAGCTGAAGTTTCCAGAATTTATCTGCATTTTAATGGACTATTCTAGTTTTCTTAATTCAAAAGAACAGCCTCCCTAGATACAAGCTGGCCTCATCATTTATCTGAAGGAAAGATGATTAGCCTTTATTTGCAGTTCTTTCTCCTGACTGATGGAGACTAACTGCAGTGAAGCTTGTTTTTGCTTTATTGTGCCAGCAAGAAGTAAGTACCAAACCAGATGCTACTTTTGCTACTTTGCTGCTGGCAGCTGCCCTGCTCCACTTCTGCTCCAACTGCCCGGCCATTTTTCCTACACCTGCATGAGTGACTTCACTTCCTTCATCCTCCCTCTCTCACCACTCTCCTCCTTGAGATAATTGTCCTTTTGCTGTGCAAGTGCTGCGGTGCTGGGCACTGGAGCTGAGAGCGGGAAGAGCTTTCTTGCTGCACTTCATCTGTGGCCTAACGAGTACCTGTGTGATGGAGGCAGAGTAGCAAAGGTAGAAGCCGCAGGAAGAAAATATGGGCCTGGAACAGAGGGAGGGAGAAGAGAGGGGAGGTGGTGAAAAGACAGTGATAGAGGCTTAAGGTATTTCATACTAGAACAGAAGCTGGAGGATAAAAATCTAACCACTGAAGGAGACTCCTTGTCTAATCAGTGAAGTTTGACACAGAATTCCACATTTCCACTATTGCTCTGCAGCCTGAAAAATAGCTCTGAGCCCCAAGTGTTTCTTGAGTACTGTCTAGGATTGGTCACTGCTGAGGATAAAAGTCTGCTACTGCTGGGAAATGCTCTACTAGCTCAAGTGGCAATATCTGTGACATGGCTTTTGGTTCCCTAATCCTACTGTAATCCTATTGATGAATACTGTAGGGATCAACATGATTCCACGTGTTGGAAAGGCTGTATTTTTTCTCGTGACTATTCCCTTCCTCCCCAGATACAAAATTATATGTAGCACCCAATATCAAATAAATTGATCAAGTTTGTACTTATTCCATGGGGAAAAGAGTATGTGATGATAATTCAAGCAAAGCTGTAATGCATAGGTGCAAGGAGGCTGAACTAAAGTTGCACAAGCTTCCTGCCTTTTCCTTAAATTAATCTGATGCAGTGTAATTGTCTGAAAATAACTAAAAGCTCAGCTGTGAGTTTCTGTACACCCCAGAAGAAATGTCTATACGTCAGGCTTCACAGCACAGTCCTGAAGGCAAAACACCAGCACTAAGTGCGTGAAGTACAAAGTAAACTTATTTCATCATAAAAAGAAAATTATAGATTAGAACCTATAGTTGTTTCTCCCTCTTTTTTTTCTGCACTCCCTGCCTTCTCATGTATCTGTACTTCTTACCTGTGGGTGTGGTGGTACATTTCCTACAGCAGGAAAAGTTCATGAGGGTTTGGTGTCAAGTGGCACAACCATACCTTCTCCTGCTGCTTGGCTGGTGTGAATCACACCCGTAGTTTTGGACTCCAGAACTGCAGGATTTCCAGCCCCTCTTGCACACGAGCCCAGCTTAAAGAGTCAAAATTTAGTATTGGCAGAATAAGCTAAGCACCATCATTATTAAGCACTCAGATTTGAAATTAGACGGATACTTTGCCTGTGAGTTTAGATTTTTGCTTCCTTCCCCTCCAATGTGAAGAAATCACTTTGCTTTTGGATGCCACTTTTCACATATGGAGATAAGCAGAAGCCAGCAATGTTTCAAACATCATCTGCTAGTAGGGCAGCTGCTATACAAACTGCTATCCTAAACCAGGTTAAATGGTAATTGGGAGGGTTTTTTGTGAGTGTCGCATCTAATGCCTTGTCCCTTTCAGTTTTATCATGTCAGGGCTCAGATGGGAGTTGTAATTAAAAGCAGCACAGATATCCAAATAAGAACGTAGGGTATGCATTGGCTGGAAGCTGACAGGGTTTAAGTAATCACCTGCAGTTGAATTGAGACTCAGATGGGAAGTAGGAAGTGCTGTACTCAAGCTTCCTGTATAAATAAATGCAGCTTTCCCACAGCTACTGCATACAAGCTGTGACGTGCTTTTAAGATATAATGGCAGCATGCTCTTAATAGCAGGGAGGGGATGATTTATCAGAGTGGCAAAGGGGCTGGGAGACAAGTCCTGCTGCAGTCCTAAAAAGTGTACAGCTGTCAGATACCCAGAGAAGAGGAAGGGCGTGCGAGAGCAATCTGCCTCCGCTCCTGGTTGCGAGCTTCGGGGGTCTGTGACATCGTGGTTCTTGGGAACGCTGGAATCCGAGCACAGCTACTGAAGAGTCACACAGCTGGCAGTGAACACTACTCTCCTTTCAAGGTATGTTGGAATAGAGCTTGCTGTCTATTTTTTTCCTTAAAAGCAAAGGATATGCTGAAAACAACAGAAAGCCAGCATTTGCTTCTAATGGAAGAAAGTAGAAAAGGCTTAGTTAAAAATAGGTAAGAACTAGAATGATTAAAGAGCTAAAATAAATTTTATTTGTGTTATAGCTAAAATCGAACTGTGTGGTGCTTTGAGCTGAGGCAAAAGGAAATCTTGGAGTCCTGATTATTAAAGGCACAGAAAATTAAATGGACATCAGGTACTTCCCAAGAGAGTGAAATTACTTTTCTCAGTGTAACTCTTAAAGAAATACCTGTGTGAAGTGTTTGAAAATGCTGCAGTAGTAGGACATATCTGTGTGGAAAGCGGTTGCTAAGATGGCATACTGTCAGTCATATATCTGTTTTAGTTTAAATACAAGAACTCCCTTCATACTGAAAACACATCTGATTAAGCTGGAGGGAGCCCGAATTTAAAATGCAGAGATTTCCTCCTGGTTTAAAGGCATTTCTTCTGCCACAGCCTTGTACAGCTGGCATCGGGAAGGAAAAATACACTGATCTGTATTATATGTGTTAATGTACACTTCTAATCTGTTCAGGGTTTAGAGTTATGTAGTTTATGTAAGCACATACTAAATATACATTTATTTTCTAGTTTGCATTTTTAAATTTTTTTACACTAAGAACAGAAAATTGCATTTAGTAGTATGTTTGCACTGCTTTCTCAGCGTAAGGCTTTGTTGGTACAAGGCTGCTTTGGTAATGAAGATGTTTCTGTCTAGTTTATTATAAAGCTCTGATTTTCTGTAATACAAAGGCACTCTGCTTCCTAGCTGTATACAGCAATATCAAACATCTTCCTTCAGAGAGCACTGTAAGTAGTAAAATATTTAGGATGACTATAGTTGAGTAAGTATTGCAGGGTGACTTCCCATCCTCTTGGTAAATAGACACTCAATTAAGAAGTAAATTTTAGCAGAGATACAGGCTGTGACTGAAATACCCCCATGCAGCTTTCCAACGGGCTGTGGGCAGGCACAGCAACCTGATATGTTTGGCTGCTCTCAGCCTGAAGGGTAAGTGGTCTCGGTTAAGGGCAAGCACTAGGTTTGGAATACCAATATTTCTGGAAACAGAAGTTTCAAGATCCTGTCCTTACATATTTTCCAAAACAAATATATTGACCTGATTCTTGTCCTGTTTAGGACTTGTCTATGCCTGAATGTGAATGGGTGTATGGGTTGTCATAGCATGCAAGTGGCTGAAACCCTTCCCTCCGTGAACTTAAGCTACATTGGAAAAAATACAACACATTGATAAGGGGGTGGCTGCAGTTACACTGCCGAAAGTAATGCTTTAGATTATGGATTGAGAAGTGTGTGTTTGCAGAGTATCTGAAGCTGTGGTAAAGTGGGAGGTATTCCTTCAAAATAAACCAGAGCTATTCCAGAGCCAAGCCAGTATGATGAGAATCAGACTCCTTTTCTTCCATGTATCTTACTGTCTAATGGGGATTTTTTAACACAAAGTGCTGTCTGCTTATACAAGGACACAGAAACCTCCCTACACTTCATGTAGGAATAGCATTTGGCAACCTGGTATAGTTTCTGTTTCCCATGCTAAACTATATCCTGCATGCTCCTTGCTGATAGTCAGTCTTCTTTCCCACAGATGGTGACATTTTGGTGATTTTGTTTGTGTGGTGGTATACTTTGGAGCAAAAGTTAATAATATAAGTAGCAAACAATATGGGGTTGTTTCTCTCTAGCTAGGTTCGTGGATTACACTGTATTCTCTAAATGCTTCATAAACTTTGTAAAAATAAATAAACAGCATGGAAGTGGTTATCTGGCCTTTCCCTTCTGTTGGAGGAGGAAAGTACGTACTTGTCCTTATCTTATTAAGTTTAAAATGCAACTGTGAAAAGCAGCAAGTCACTTTACAGGAAAACAAGCAATGCTAATACTTAACCTGGTTCCCAGTTCATTAGTGTGCCTCTGATAATATCTATGGTATGAGTCTGAGCCCTTGTGCGTGCAATCCAACCTGTCCAGACCTTTCAGTGACTGTTAGTGGTGAGACCCAGTGGAGTGTATTGTTTTGATGTGTAGCTCAAAAAAACTGCTATAGACTTGCTGTCCCTCTTCTTGAGCGGGGAGTTTTCTTGAATGTGTCTGAAACTACACAGTGCCTGTAGATTGTACGTATCAGATCCATAAATATCTCCTGGGATAATAGTACCGTGACATCTGAGACCGCAATTACAGCTCTGGGCCCATGGATGTCACAAGCACACGTGAACAAAATACTGTGGCAGGCTGCCAGTGCCGCTGTGAACTGAGTCCATCGGACCTCCTTGCACATACCAAAGCAGACATTGCCTTCAGCTTCATGAGGCTGAAAATGGTTCTGGATCTGTCCTCTTCCTCTGTGTATTTGCCAGGAGGTGGGTACAGTTCCCTCCTCTCCCTCCAGCCTCCCCGTGCCAAAGCCCAGCCCTGTGTAATGCACTTCACAAATTCTCTTCATTACCCGACAGCCAGGAATAACCTTCCAGTCATTCCATCCCCAAATTAATCTTCTTTTTGTTTGTGGAGGGGAACATTGAATAAAATGAAAAAGAACAGATCCAAAGGGATCTGCAAAAGTATCTGCAATGATACTAAGCTCAGCCTCTAGCGTTTTGCATTTCTGCTGAAGCACAGCTGAGCTCCAGTGCTAGACTATGAGCCTTCTTGCTTGACAGAGGGAAGTACAGGTCTGAGGGCCATCGTACACTGCAAATTTACCCAGTCTTGGGCAAATATTTACGGAGATGCTTGTGCCAAATAACTTTGTGCTGATGAGTAAGAAAATAGTGTTCAGTAATCTTTCTCTGTGTCTCTTGTAAATGGTTTCGGCTCAGTGGGAACTGAGTGGGCATTATGTTCATAAGGTAGATCATTGCTAGCAGATACTAAAACACTCATAAAAAAAAAAGATAGTATCTCAAATTACAAAGGACCTCATCCTTCACTTCCTACTGAAGTGGGACTTTTCCAGCTCTTAGTCTTCCAGGGAGGAGAAGCGCTGAGTGGAAATTTCTAGGCTTGAGAGCACAACTAGGTTAACTGCATTGCAAACACACTTTCAAGTAAAAAATGTAGCTATATAAACCACATTTTGTTGCTGCAGTTTCCTAGATCTCTTTGTGTGTGTTGCTACTTGCACACAATGACGTAAGTGTTCCCCATTTCTGGTTCCTCTTACTCTGTTTTAATAAAGAAAAAATATCATGGGTTGCCCAAGACCTGGGTGCTTTTTTATTGTATCTCTAGGGGAATCTGCTCAGCCTCCAAGGGAAAATCCATAATCCGTAATTAGAAATGCCATCAGTTTACCCAATTCTTTGAATGTCCTTGGTGCCTGCAAGTACAGTTTTGACTTTGGTGAAGTTTGGACTACGCGACTACAGGACCAATGAGCATCCTTGTGCCTCGTGTTTCTGAGTGAGTCAGTATCTCTGGAGTCCCAAAGCCAGCCAGCACCAGGCACAGAGATTTGGGACATGTGAATCTGGCTCCTGCTACAGAATGGTTAACTTCTCTGAAGTAAGGCAGTCCCAGACATGCTGTAGTCAAGGGACTGTTTGTTTAAATTATGTTTATGTAAAACCTAATGAGAAATTCTGTACCTGCCTGACAGACTTCAAAGACCATAAATAAGGGCACTTGGGTTAGTCAGAGTGGGACTGTTGTGTGGCTCCAGAATTGGGACTTGATAAGATGTGTTTTTTGGTGTTGGTCTGGACCTGTTATCAGTGAAGATGGTGAAGTCAAGACCTGCTGTTCATGAAAACTGTAGCCAGCATGTTACTGTGGAAGAGTCCAGCTTGTGAGTGTGAGTTTGTGCATGCTAGAACACATCCCCTGCAGGGAGCTTCTTCCTGTGCGCTAGAGCTTGTTGTAGACACAACCGTCGTGGAGAGTTGTTCTACATGCTTTTTGTCTGAAGGAGGGACAAGAGATGCTGATTAGGAGACAGAGTACAGAATTACTTTTTACTTTAAGGAAAAAAATACCATTTTACTGTCATGCTCGTGTTTCTCCCCTTTAATTGAGAATGTCAGTATTTGTGTCTGTTGCAAACTTTTCTGCCTTTCACTTTGCTGTAATAGCAAGGAGAGGAGGGAAAGTGTAAGACAGGAGTCATTACTTAAAGAGTGGACGCTGGCTGGGTGTCTGACAGAAGCTTTGATATTCATGTTTGGTTATACCAACTATTGTATCTTCAGACTGCCAGGGAGTAAATGTGCAGAACTGAAAACGTTTATGTGCTCTACATGTTTGCAAAAAGGAAAAAAACATTGCAACAGAAGAGCTGTATCTCTGTATTCAGGGGCTGAAACGGGTACTTCAAGGCTACCTCTACTTATGCTTTTATGTACTATATGTTGCTGTAGCTTAGGCATGAATTCCTTGCTCATGTATATAGAGCCACAAATCATTCAAAATTGTGTGCTCTAAACCCCTATGTACATAGGAGGAAAAACACATTTCATGACAGCTAGTATGTAGGCTAATCATTTGCATGCAAAGAAAATTCCAGGATTAAGTAGAAGCTGCGACGTGCAGGCTGACACTGGTTATGTCTGCGCAGTAGATGGGAAAGTTCATGTGTTCTGCCTGTGCTTAGTTTTGGAAGTGTCCTGATGAGTGGAGGTGGGGAGATGATGAAGGAAAAGAAGCTGGTCTTCCCCCCTTCAAAAAAAGAATGTTACAAAGATGTAGTCAATGGGTAAAACTAGCTGATCCTGTGGGAATACCATTGCACTCACTTGAAGCTTTTTCACAGCAGTGGACCCTCAGCTAACCACTGGCCCAGGAACCGTTCCCAATGGGGTTTATCCACTATAGGGCTAAGATAGCATCCACAGGGCCAGCAATAACTTGCTTGCTGAAGTTCTGCACAATGGAGAGGATGCAGTCTTGCACCCTGCTGACCTCTTCACACTTGCACTGATGGGTTCAGTGGTGGAGAATCTCCATCCCAGTCTCCGGGGAGGATTTGTGGTAAAGGCAATCATGGCCTTTGCCTGGAGTGGAGTAAAAGCCACATAGATATATATATACATAATTTAGCTGATACTACTTTAAGGACATGTGTGTTTTGAATTGGTCGATGTTTTTATTGCAAATACCCAAGCAGCGTACATGGCTTGTCCCGTTTCAACCCCCTTGTTGACTTAGCTTCCCACATTTTGGGAGGATGGGCCAACAAATGAAGGAAACATGCAGTTGTGGAGGAGTCGTCAAGAATTCTTGCCATAGCTTGTTTTCATAATTCCTTAACAATGAGGACAAAATGCCTATTTGAGGGGCATTAGTTGTCGTGGTCATAATTAAAAGACCAGCTGGCAGAAAGATAACTTTAGAAAGGTTTCTGTAAGATTGCCACCCTATAGTATATTGAGTCTATGAGTTCCTTCAGTGCTGTGTTCTAGATACTGTTTTTTCTGCGTGTTTGGGAGGTGGGGCAGCTTCTTTCAACTGCTCCTGGTTGCTTATCTTTGCGCACATAAGCAAGGTCCATTGCTGCCATTGGGAGCACTCCCACTGGCACGGCCTTGACTTCATGGCTAAGATCATGTAGAGACTAGCCAGCTGTTAACAGATGCTAAGGCTCTTGAGGCTGAAGTCTTGTATGTTTACAGGTTGCTGTTCTCCTTTGAAATTATTTCTCTAAGCGAAGGTTGAAATTTGGAATTGTAGTGAGGGAACGATGAATGCAAACCTCTAACTGCATTTGATGTATACTTCTGCTTTATTATATGTCTTGTAGTAGCATCTGGATTTCTAAGTATTTGCATCGAGCCCCTGTGAAACTAACTGTATTCCCTGTGCTTGACACTGTACAGGCAAAAACCTTCTTGTGAGCTCTTACAGCCTGAAACACAGAGACAGAAAGTGGGTGCAGAAGGTCAGGTGGGAGAGGGCAGGGCAGCAATGAGACAATATTGCGTTGCGTGGTAGACGCTGTCACCAGCCAAGCTGCTGCAAAGCTTTTTGACTCACCTTTAAGAAAATGTCGTATTTGTCTTATGTAGTTTATAAGATGCAGAGCAAAATAGATCATGCTCTGTTAAAAATGTTTATTTATAAAAGTGGGAATATATAGGTGATTTTAAAATATGTAGCTGTTAATGTTAGTCAAGAGTGTAAGACTAATTGTAGTTAAAGCTATTATTGTTATTCCAGCATAGTTTGCAACTAATGTTCTGTAGCATATATGTGAAGCCTATCAGAGGTTAGAGATGCCCCATATTCACATCCTGATTGATGGGGCAGGCACATGGGGCTCCTCGCGCTGGGGCAGCAGGCAATGTGGAAGGAATCACGTGCAGCAGACCCCCTCCCTCCCAGCAGCTGTCTCCCAGCATGCTGGGCTCACTGCTCTTCCCATGGGTGGGCTGGAAAAGAGGGAGAGAAAACATGGATGTTGAGAGGACAAGCAGAGAGGAGCTCAGTCAGGAGATTGTTACTGGAGTTTACTTCTCTTTTTCGCCTCTGCATGTCTTGCCAGAGCTGAGACTTGTTCAGTGCTCTGTCCTTTCCTCATCTCCGGTTGCACCTGACTTTGGTAGGGCTCACTGAGGGACTGGCAGAGGAGTGGTTTAGGGATATGCTCCAATTAGTTTAATAACCAGTTGTGAGAAGCAGTAGTAGTTACTTCAGTAAATGTATGTGTTTAGTTTCAAAACAACTTGCTCGTGTCCGGGTCCAAACTTCTGCTATTGCTTCTTAATGACTGTATTGTTTCTTGTCAAACTCCAGTATAGTCAGTAGCTATTCATGTTGTTTTCTTAATGGAAAATGCTTATATTAGTGGTAGTGACTTCCCGAAGATCTAATCTTCAGATTTGACTCCATCTTTGGTTCACTGAATGTCATTGTAGCTAAGACTCAAAAGTTACCACTGGGTAGTGTGTGTCCCCAGCTTTCTAAGTCATTGAGACGTGTTTGGATCAAGGGCAGTTTTCAATGTTTTACCTGTTTTATCTTGGTTACCTTGAACAGTGTGTTTTTTCTATAATAATGGGCAGCATATTTGACTGTAAGATTAGATAGGGGCAAATGAAAACATACTTGTTAGATTTATGCACTGAGCAGTCACACAGAAATTTTTACAAAACAAAAATTAACTTATTCTTTGATTCCTCTTGGTGTAAATCTAAAGTTGTGTGAAAGTGCTTGTTGATGCTTGTGGTAAACAAGATTGTAGAACCATAATCTTGCAAGTTGGCAGTTTTATTGGACTGACAGAATGAAATGACAGAGATGTTAAAGGTATGATCATACTGCAAGCACAGAAAAAAATCAGATCATCCCTTCTAAAAATAAATAGCTAAATATGTCTTATTTTTTTCAATATATGGTGTTCAGTAATTTTTTCTCAGAATTCAGTGGGGGACCAATTTTGTTGTTTCAGTCAGCTGAGTTGTTCTTTGGCTACTGGCAAACCCTGCAGGCTTCCCTTGGCCCTAAGAAGTTTCTCTCTGTCACTTTCAAGGTCTGGCTTTGGGTCACGGCTCCACTTGCCTTGGCCTGCTTGCCTTGCAGTCAGGACACTGCTTGTTCCAGACACAGCTTTGGCTTCTCTGAAAAAGGAGCCATCTCCATTCAGAGGACCTCGACAGCCCATTTAGTTTCTTTTTAGAAGAAGCGTACATACTACGAACAAACAGATAAAGTTGACCCCTCTCTCACATAACATTCCATTGCTTTCACTTTAACAACGTGTGTTTACAAATATCTTCTAAAAATCCTTGGTGTTAGAACAGGCCAATGTCATGAGTATCTTCTGAACATGCCCTATCTAAACTGTAAACATTCCAGCTCAAGGAGTTAACTTATTCCAAGGTTTTGTTATCTGATTAACAAAAATAAACATTTTTTTCTGTGTCAAAGGCAAATTGTTACATCTGACTTCCTATTCCTGTTTCAGCTGAGACAGCTAGCCAAGTTATCAACCCATTTGACCTCCCAAAAGCTCAATTCCTTTTTACTTAGTAAATGCTACAGTTACCAAAGGCCTTCATGTGGTCAGAAAGGAAGACCTATCATTTGCTTTTGTCGTTAGTGTCATGAAGAGTGTGTTTTTATTTAATAGTGGTATATTACCTCTTGTCAACAGGAAGGTAAAAGTAAAGTGCACCAAACTAGTTTGGGTGGGAATTCCTTGTAGCTTAGCATTAACAGATGTGCTTAGTGTCATTAAGAACAGGGAGTGTTATTTAGATAGGCTTTAGAGTCTAATCTTACCCTGGTAACCAATACTTGGAATTCCACTTGGTATAATTTTGTTGTTTCAATGTGTTTTGGAAATATTTGGAAGTGTCAGATGCCAAAATAGACAAGCTCTGTTGTCTAGCTGCAGTTTGCCTGTATCACTGCATTTTGTGCTGATCAACTTTCTTTAGCTCTGTGACTGCCAGGGTGGACATCGAACTAGGGGAATCCTGCTAATGACTGCCTGCGGGACCAGACACCATCACCGCAGCCTGCCGCCTGCGGCCAGCACCATCACACTGCTCAGGCATAGTAAGTTTGATACATTTGGGTCATCTCCAAACTTGATGCCCACAGGCCTGCTCAGGGCTCACATCCAGTAGGTCTGGTGCAGGGAGCTATGGCTTTCCAGCCTGCCAGCATTGACAGAGCTGTATCCTGAACTTTGATATGTCCTAGTTCAAGCGCAGTTCCAGCAGAGCTGGGTTAAGGTGGTGGCTTCTGCAGTACGATGGTCTGACTTCATTCCACGCAGAAGGGCTTACTCACGACCTCATGGATTCAATGAATATTGCCATTGTGTGGCTCCTGAAAAGAGATGAAAACCATGTTTTGATTATGCATTTCAGTTTAGTAACAAGCTGCATTATTTCTTTTTCAGTATTTATGTTTTTATCTTTAAGTGATTGGGAAGTGCTTTTCCTAGCTGCCTGTCAGCTGGGAGTAACAGCTTTTATTTCACCATTAGCTATTAGATTCCCTTTTCTTGGACTCCCCAACTCTTTAGGAATGGAAGTGGGAAAAGCCCACTTTTTTTCCCCTTGCTTATTCTAAAGCAGTATTGCAAGGAAACACACAATTGCAAAGAGTCACATCTGTTTTGGAAAAAAAAAGCGGTTTTTATATTGAGTTAATATCTGTGGTCTTCTTGCGAAAGAACTCCCCGAGGACCTGTTGATGTAGGGTTGCTAGAAGTTACTCTGAAGAACTGGTGTTCTAAAATCTCAGTTATTCATACCTCACAGTAACAGTACAGTAGAGTTGTTACCTGACGAGTCTACTCTCGAAGACTGATTTACATGTGTCCTAATGATGTTTTGATTTATTAGAATGATTTGAAATTATTGGGTGCATGTGAGATTTGGGAAGCTGTTCAATGTGTGTTTTAGGCATCCTAAAGTGCTGGTATAAAAATGCCTGGCAGGAAGCTGGATGATATTCTTAATTAGTGCACTCTGTCCCTTACATTTTTTTTGTGCAAGAGGCTTCCCACTCACTACATTCCTTTCAAAGTATTTGATATATTTATTTTTTGGTTGCTAGCATGATATGAAAATACTCCATATAGCCAGTGCTTCTTGAACAGCAGCTCAAGGGCTCTTTTTTTTCCCAGGCATTCCAATGAAAACAAGTGAGAGAAATTGCCTTCGGTGTGTTCTCATGTACCAGACAGCACGTTTGCTTAGGCTGCTTGTTCTTTAAACAAGTTTTCTTAAAATAAAAATTTTACAGTGCAGAAAGCTGTCATGTAATATTATACATCTGACTTTTCTTAAGCCCTGCTCACAGAGAACAGATATTGAAATACTTTTATTCTCTCTAATACTTAGTCTTGGTAGCATATTATGGTAATCCAGAAATGGGTTTTCCTCGTACATGCATGTAATCAAGTCATTGGCTTGCTTGCTTTATTAAGGCACAGATGTAATACAGTAATTCTGAACATATTAAAAATGTATTTAAAATTAGACCTTCTGTTCACAGATCTGGGTGCTTTTTTTGATGCCACAATTTCAGAAAATATAAGTACTTGTTTAATTTGTTAATAATCTCATTGCAATAAAGCAAAATATTCAGGCTTTGATACACAGGAGCACTTAAACATATGATTAAATGTCCTTCTTGAAGATGAAGGCTTTCCTGAATTGGAGCTTTAATCATATGTTTCACATCCTTACTGAATCACTGCTTGATAAGTAATGCTGTATGGTCTAGATAGGTAGCTCTGTGTAGGCAGCGCATACCAAAAGAAGGAAAAATTAATGCATTGGGGTTTAGTGGTCAATCTATTAGACCACAGAAGTACTAGTACGCTTGATTCAAACTAATTCTTTGTGCAGGACTGTTGAGTTTAAAAAAGCTGCCTTAGAAGTGAATTTGGAATAACACTGTATTGAGAGAGTTGGGACAGCCAAGGACTTGTAACCAACACTGGTAATTATGGGGTTTTGCTGAAGTTCATAAAATGCGAGTTTCTGACAGCTGTCTTCATGTGTCCTAATTTCATAGGTCAGTTTATATCTTTTATGATCTGACCCCCTTATCTTAATACCTCTCTGTTATATTTTTAAAAATCTTTCTATAATAATTTTTTTTCTCCAAGGGCCTGATTTTTAGCATTGGTTTAGAACACTTGTATTTTTCAGGTAGTTTTCTTTTTCTGCTTTATTTTTTAAGGGGGGAACCTTAGTTACAGGAAACAACAGAAGCCTGAGCTGAACGATGTCAAAACAGGTTTTTATATGGCATTGAAGTAATTTCGTAATGGGTGGAGTCCTTAAGAAATCTCTAGGGCCTGAGAAACAATTACAGTGCTTGCAGATGTTTCTTCAAGAAAGTTCAGTGAATACCTGGTACACCAAATAGAAGGTTAGCCCAGGTGCTGTGAGTACTTTCATTTTGACACTAAAATGGTTTTTGTAAAACGGGAAAGTGCTATGTTATGTGTTAGACCCACACATGACCTTAAACATAACCCCAGTCTCTTTACGATCCCACCACGTATGTGTATGCCTGGCTGCTGGTTTATGGCAAGCTTGGGGGAATGCTGGGCTAGAGCGGGCTGTTGGGGCTCACCCTGCCCCACAGGACGGGCTCAGGCACACGCCAGTCCACAGGGAAAAACACATAAAAGGACCCTTTTTATTCCGTTGATGTTTCCTGGAGCGATGTGTCTCATGTTGGTACATTTCTTGACTTCCTTTAAACTCTGAATTCAGCTAAAAGTACGCAGCTCTACTGACTTCAGCAGAATTGTTTGTAAACACAAGGCTTGAAGTAGCTTCTCCAAGAACTTTTTTGTTGCTATTGGATGCAGCATGTGAAAAATGAAAGAGTGACTTATGGCGCTGAATATAATCCATTCATTCTCCTCCAGCTTCAGTGGAGAAGGGTTTCATGATTTTATGTGATGTTTCCAAGTGCTGAAAGTCACATTCAGACACATTTTTTTAGCTAAGTACAGTGACTTGATTGCAGGCACACAGACAATGTCCCTCTGATGTTGCAGCTCAGGAGACTGCCTGGCTTGTTTGCTCTATCACATATACAGAGTCACTTTTGTTCTCTGAGCCTGGTAATCTTGGTTTGAGGCACCTGGACAGACTGAAGTGAGCCTTTGTATGGTTGTAACAAGGATGTCACCTTACAACGCATGTTCACAGGGAAAGTTTCAGCCCTAGGTTGCATCAATTTTTAACATCTCTATTGAGCTGTGGTGGCTTGACCTTGGCTGGCTGCCAGTCACCCACCCAGCTGCTCTCTCACTCCCACTCCAGGGAGTTAATAGTTTCCACTTCAGGACGCTAATATCAAGATTTGCAAGGAGTACCTGTATAGAAGCAGGCACAGCATATATTTGCTGTTAGGAAGTTGGTTTCAAAGCCAGACACTGGACACCATGGTGTCAGGAGGCCCTGAAGGCGGACAAGTTCTGTACTCCTTCTTCCAGTGCTTTTGTTGTGTTTTCCATATTTTGTTCAAAATCTCCACTGCTTTCCTGTAAGTGTTTCTGGTTGTACTTACCCTTCCCACCCCCTGAGCCCTTTCTCCTTCTGCTTTGAGCACACCATAATGTTTTCCTGCTTGTGGATAGTGCTGAGACATTTCAGTGCTGCCTGAAAGCACAAAGCTTTGTCACCGCCCAGAGACAAAGCACAAGTGTCCGCAGGCAGATGAACTAAATGGAAATGTTGACAGGTCTGAGCGCTCAGCAAACCGTGGTCCTGGTGACTCTGCAGTTTACGCCCTCCTAGGACTGACCCCATACAGCTCGCTCGTGTTCATTCAGACCTTCTGGTCCTGCCTTATCCTATGGCATCAACGCTGTTAGTGTCAGAGCCAGGGAAGGATGAGTCTTCCCAACAGTTCTCCTTATGAGCTGGGCAGTGTACAATTTGAGGAAATACATCTCATTTCCTGGAAATTCTGTGCAATGTGAAAGGAGTGATCTGTGTGTGCGTGTGCATGTACATGGCTGATAGAATTATGCAAAGGAAACTTGGATCTTTACAGTTCATGAGTGTTTATGCACACTGGGGCCAGTTTGACCCTTCCTTGCCAAGGGTTTATGCTGGTGCAGAATTTAGTCTACTATGTTGCTCCAGGTTAGAGCGTCCCCGTGATGTGTTTATCCTTATTCCACAACATCTCCTGGAGCCTGCGTTGCTGTTCCGTGGAGGTTTTTGTGAGGAGTTAGGTGCTGTATTCCAGTTTCAGTGATACATTTCTTGCTGTATTTGGGATTCCATCCTAAATGGGTCATCTGTGGTTGTGAGCATGAAAGGGAAGAACTTAGTGCTTAGAAATGTGTTTTATTTATATAAGGGTCCATTTTTTTAGGGCTTTCCATTTACTTTTATTTCAGGTCACTTTTATTAATATAACCAAAAATGGAAGGGTCTTTTCCTCTTTGTCCCCAACTCATTCTTCAGTGATTCCCTCTTCCCCTGCACAACACATGCATCCTAGGTGTTTTGTTTTCAACCTAAACTGTTGGCAACTCACTTGTAATTACAATAGGAATTTTAAGCCACTGTAAAGAGAGCTAATGGATGTATAATTAACTGATGACAGTCTGTGGGACTAAGCCTAGCAAAGTGAAAGATGTAGAAATTAGGAGCAACTGAGGTGGAATGTCGTGTCTTCTGTGCAATGTATGAAAAAGTGAGTTCTGCCAGGGTAGTAAAGTTCGGGAGATGTTTTGAGACCTTGGGAGAGGACAATGCATCTTGAAATGTTGGGAAAGAATAGGAGAAGGAATAAGAGGGTGAGAGCAGGAGGAAGACGTGTCTTTTTCTCCCCGTGGTTTCCACCATTTGATCTGATCATGGGAATGAACCGCCTCCGCAGGCCTGATTTCTTTTCACAGCCCAGTTGCCACTGGATGGGGCTACCCATTTCCGTAACCATTAACTCTTCCCACTGCATGCTTCCCTTGGCAGCAGTAGCAGAAATCAGTTCTGGTGAGCAGAAGCAGAGACCAGATGGTTGGGTCGCTCTGGGAAAAGGAGCAGGCCATGTAGGCCATGCATCCGCTCTCTCTTTGACGGGCAAGTTTTCAGGTACTAACAGGGTGGCTTTGCCTGTGCCAGCCTCACCTGGAGGACCACTTATGGACAAGCTGGCCCCTTAGGGAGCATGGAGGGAGTGCTGCTGTGGGTAGCCACGGTGCCACCTCCAGGGGCTGTGCAGGCAGGCTGCGCAGCTGTCTCCGTGGCTCCGATCCTGTTCGCTTCATTTGCTGAGCCCCACTGGGGTTAATGAGGCTGTGGTGAGATGAGCCACCCCAGGCCGTGTGGGGGCTGGATCCTCTGGTCCACCAGGTTTGCTTGGTGTCATCTGCTAGAGATTTCCACAGGGTGCTCTTCTTCTTTTAGGGAGAACCTCAGCCCCGCTCTGGCATCCTGGTGCAAGGGAAGGAGGATTTGGCAGGGGGGACAGGGAGCAAAACTGAATTTAACTTACAAACAGTCTTCAGGGACAAGGGTGCCTGCAATATCATGAGTCCCCGCAGCCATCACGCTGTGGCATCTGATCGCTAGTATGGCAGAGCAGTGTACCAGGACCCTGTTCTTCACTGTGGCAAGTGCTCTAGCTATCACACTGAGTGCCAGATTTAGGCCATCTAAATTTAGCCCCTAGCCCTAGACCTCAGTCATACACCTTGAATCTTTCTACTGCTGCCTTAATAAAAGCATGCAGGCTTATAACCCTTTGGGTTATAAAAAGAACACTGACTTTGGAAACAGCTGTATCCATTTTATATCCATTCCCACATCCTGAAATATTCCTACCTTTTCTTTTGTACATCCCTCCTCTTAACATTGCTGTCTTTTACCACATAAATGACGAAATGTCAGATCCGTGCGGCATGGGGGTGAGTAGCTTACCTGTACAGATGCAGCTGCTGTAGAAAAGCATACCTGAAGTAGATGTGTTACAATTCTCTCAAATACTGAGATAATGTCTAACATGTAGTTTTAAATAACAGGTGGTTCTTGATCTGTTGTAGTGTTTCCAGTGAGTCACTGTTCCCCCCTCCCTCCCCGCTGCAGTAATTACAGAGGAGTATTGCAGTCCCTGACTCAGAGGAGGCTTCCTTCCAAGGCTTCTGGCCATGCTGGAGCTCCAGCTCTGCAGCCGTATGGAGCAAATTGTAGGGGGCATCATGGTAGCAGGTGGAGACTGCACTAAGAATAATGTAGACACGGCATACGTTTTGAATTTGTGATAGGAAACCATTAAAGAGAGGGTTTGCTTTGGATTTGTGGCTAGAATCTGGTTGCCAGAATCTTGGCTATGACTCTTCTGTCTCTAAAACTGGGCGCTTACAGGAAAGACGTCCCAAGGGATGATGGCTTCTCTGTCAGGCTAGGCTAGGAAACTGCAAAGTGTAAAAATTAAAAGGGGTAAGCGTGCTCCCACTCAGATTTGTTGTGGTTCCATGGCTTTTGAAGAGAAAGTGTCTTCCTGCAGACGTGTGGGAACACAGGTGTCCTGGTGTGAGGTAAAACAGAACCAAGTTTCTGTTCACTAATGTTACTTTTCAGTTAAGTCTCTTCTGACTAACTGAACTCTCTGAAATTAACAGCATATTTTTCAGACACTGTTCGCTCTCAGAGAGATAGGACCTGATTGTTTCTAATTTATACCAAGGAACAGTATGCAGAGAGGCTCCTGCTTATACTTATTGCTACAAATTTAACTGTGGTCAGCTAAATTTGTTATATGCCCCGTTGGAGGATTGAAAGCGGGAAAAGCGTAGAAGATTTACATCTGTGGGGAGGAGCAGACAGGACAGGTGACCCAAAACTGACCAACAGGGTATTCCATCCCATCTGCCTCATCCTCAGTATAAAAGCTGAGGGATCAAAGGGTCATCCCTCTTTCTTCAGTGGCCAGCATCCGAGGAGGACTCTGTTCATCTGCCTTTGATCCCAATCTGTGTGTTCCTGAATCCAGATCTGGAATCCAGTTCCTGTCTATCACTGAGTCCGGTCTGGGATTTTCCCAGTGCCTGCTGGTGACATAATCGTCATCCTGGGAGCCTGATACGGTTTTGTATGTATTGTATATATTTCATTATTTCCTTTGTATTAATTTATTAATATTTTCATTAATGTAGTTTAGTTTCTTTTAAACTCATAAGTCTCTCTTCTCTCTCTTCCTCCTCTCCCTGAAGGGAGAGAGGTCAGAGAGCATCTGTCGTTCGCTTCAGTGGCCAGTCCAGCCCAAACCAGGACAACAGGGCAGAAGCTCATGGGGCAGGGCTGGGGATGGGGCTCGGCTGTGCAGCAGGTTGTGAGGTGGGAGCTGTGGGGTGAGGTCCCACATGCGCCAACCCCTCCAGCTCCATGAGCACCATAGTTTCTCCCTCTGGGGAGGAATGAAGCAGATACTGCAAGCTGGCACATCGGGTATCCACTGACTGGCTGCAGCTGGCCTGGCCACTCCGGGAGCCGCAGAACGGCAGCAGCGACGTGCTGTCAAATGTGACCTGACAGCCCTGCCACGAGGACACTCGGGACTGTGGGGGAGGCAAGCAGAAGTGGACCAAAGGGCTCGAGTCTCCTGTTTGCCTTGTGACATGTCAGATCAGACAGGTCTTGATCCTCTGTTGTTTTCGTGTTCATGCAGCCTCCATTCGTGGTGCAGCTTTTTAGATTTAGCAGAGCTGCACTCTTACTGGGCGCTGGTGCAAGCAGCTGCGTGCAGCTGGCCACCAGGTCTCTGCTTGTAAGAAATGTGTGTGAAGGTCTTCTTGGCATCAGCTAAGTGTATTCAGAAGCAGACCTGTGGAAGTTGGGTCAAGTTTCTTGGGAATGGGAATAGATTTTCCTGTGCCTTAAATGCTGCACCGAACCCCACTGTCTATTTTGAGGTGAATAAAATCTGAAAATTTGCTTTCCGTTGTTTGAGCTTAAGCATGAGGATATTCTCTTTAATTTTTCTTTCAGTGTTACTGTATAAGAAAGAGGGTCTTGAAATTTTTTTATGGTTATGGTGCAGTGTTCAAATGCTTAGGTCAGAAAACATTACATGTGAGTGTGGTATTTCCATTTGTTCCTTCTCAAAGGATAGAAGTTTCTTCCCCAAGCACTGCTGAGACATAATGTGTGGTGGAAACACGGCTATTCTGAGCATCTCCCTGTCAAAGTACTAGTGCAGTTTGTTCGTGGTTCACAAACCTCAGTTAGATGCCTAAGAGCCTTATGAAATAGACAGAAGAGCTGGACACCAGGGAGCGGGATGCACAAAAGCTACAGACCCGAGCAGGCAGCTCTCTGGCATAGTCAAGGCAATGCAGAAAAGAGGACTGCACATAAAATACACTTACTTGCTTGGATTTAAGCTCCGGCCCTGTATGAAGTAGGACACGCAATCTTAAACCCTTTCCTGGATTTAGATTCCTTGACCACCCCTCTTGCAATGGACTGCCAGCTTGCTATCTCAGTGACGACTCCTGGAGAAGGTGGAGTTCATAGTAGCCACCATCTATGTTACAGGCTAAATGTTTGAAGTACTTGCCTAGGAAGTGGGAATCTGTGTTTGCTATCATCTTGCACTGCCCAGGAGAGCATCTGAGGCACCAGCCGGAATGGAAGGTGGGAGTGGAGACACCCGTTGAAACGGTATGGGTGCAAGGAAGACTGAAGAATTCATAGGAATGGGGGGTATGACTCTGAAACTCATTTAAGAGGGCAGAGTGATATATATATATGTACATATGAACAGAGTTGACTTTTTTAATTAAAAGAATTCAATGTCCCAAGTCAGATCCCTGCTCCTAGGACTTTGGTGAAGGCTCTGACTAAGACATGGGTAATGTCTTATCTGTGTGAGTTTTGGTTTGTTGGTTTTTTTTTTAATATGACGATAAGTGGCCTGACTGAGGTGCTGTGTATCAGCAAGTTGAATGTTCTCTGAGAACACAACCTAGTTCAGGCCTTGTGTCGAGGTGGGCTCTCAGGCACCTTCTTTGCAAATTTTGAATGGCCTGAAGTGTGAGACTGGCACCAAGTTGCCAAAGTAGTACCATTTGGGTGTGCAGGTGCTTTTATAGATCTGAGCTGTGAATTCTGAGGTCAATGAGAAGTGAGTATGTGGCTTCTGGGATGTTTCAGCTGTTGATTATTTTTTTCAGGCTGAGTGGACCATTAGTGAGTGAATGGGCTCTGCTGGAAAAGCTTGTCCTTACACCATGACAACTGACGAGTCAGAAGCTGGAGAGTTAGCTCTGGAGCCCCTGCTCACTTGCAAGCTATGTCTCTGTGAATATTCCCTGGATAAGATGACCACTCTTCAGGAATGCAGCTGCATCTTTTGTACATCGGTAAGATCCAGCAGCACCTTTATGTTACAGGACCAGGGGAATGGGAGATAGACAGAACTGTGAGATGGGGTTGCTTGTCCCGTACAAGAAGCGTGTGTTATCCATGCTGATAGAGGATGCTTTCCTAAAGAACAGTTGGTGTTAGTCTGTTTTGCCTTATTTAAAAGACTTCTCTGTCATTCTGCTTTTGATAATTTGTAACTCTAACAGACAGTCCCATAACAAATAATACTAAATCCCATTAGTAAATGGGAAAAAAGATGTGCTTTAAGACTGTCAGAGAACATACACAGTCTATATGCAATCTCAATATTTATTTTTTTCTGAAGCAAAATCTTGAAACATCATAGGATAGCTGTGAGGTTTTGTTTCCCCATTATCATTTTCTGAGTACTCAGAGACCTTTTAAGTCTTGTACGTAATTTTTAAGGCCAATCAGAAAACCTAAACAAAAATGAACCTTGGCCTATGGAACCTTTGCATCTGCAGTCTGTGCTGCAGAGATGTTGCCCAGGTCATGCATTGTCTGTAGTTGTCAGTGAGGACTTTCTGTCCTGCAAATTCAGATCAAATAAAGCTGGTGGAAATGATAAAGGTGGAGGTTGAGTGAGCTGATAAAAGCTCTACAGATATTAGTACTCTTCTGGTGTCTCTGTCAGGATGGAAAAATGGATCTAGTTTCTCTCACGATAGTGACTTCGATGTACCTGACTAATGGATTTTGGAAACAGGTCAGAAACCACTGGAGGGATGTTGGTTTTTTTAACTCCAGATTAAATGTACTTGGTTTTATTTTTTAACAACAAATTGTGGATAAGCATCAAGCAAGGACATCTTAGTTTTTCTCTTGATTGTTTGAACTCATGGAAGAAATCTATTTGTGAAGCCAGCTTGAGTGAGTGTATCTTAACCCACTCTGAATTCAGGGTATCTTAAATGGGATAAGAATCTAGCTGTGTGTTTCAGGAAACTAGGATAAAATTGATTAATATGCATTTTCAGCCTGAACTTCATGAAATTTGTTTTCCATACTGCCTTCCTCAAAATGTTTCCATATTTTAGTTTGTCATAAAACTTTTAAGAGAACTTACCTAACAGGTAGGTATGGAGAATCTGCTTTAAATTAAAACAATTTGGAGAAGTTGATACCTTTACAGTGGTTCCACTCTTCCCCAAGAGTTCAGTGACTGATTTAGTATCATTAATGGCACACTAACCTCAGTGTTAGCTGGGCAGAGTAACCCCTTCACCCCTGGGGAAGGGAGGACTACTGAGGACTGTGCCAGTCAGGGATGGGCTCTCCACTCCTCCAGGGGACTGGCAAAAGGGAGAGGCCAGTGACAGCTGGGGATGTTGCTGTCCCCACCTGTCCCCTGTTGGTGCCGTAGCTGCCACCCCATACATACACCCCTTAGCTAGCTGGTAGCGGGAAGATCTTGCCTCTCCAGTGTCATGACAGCCAAGTGGAAAGTACGTTCACAGTCGTTTGGCATCTGTGCAAACTTCACTGACTTTAAACAAAGACCCAGCCATGAGTGAGTGCTGAATGCAGCTGGGAGAAGCCTTTAGATGTGCTCTATTTATTTCAGTGGGCGTAATATGTCTCAATTGTGCTTATGCTCCATGTCTACCCTGTTGTTGCCTGTGTCTGAACATCCACCTGGTGGATGTGTCTGGGCTGATGCAACAGAGATATGTAGATCTTTCATCCTATAACAAAGGGGGCTCTGGAAACTTTAAACCTGCTTATATGGCTTTCTGTCTTGAATCCAGAGCAGTTTCTGGGAGGCTGTATGAATTGCACCTTTGGGCAGCCTCCAATGAGCCGTGGCAGGAGCCCCTTGCCATGGAGTGCCTCGGTGCCGGGCCTGGCATGGGGGATTGCTCGGGGCACAGCCTGCAGTAGCTGCACTGGTATGCAATGCCCTAAATTTCCTCCCACCCATGCCAGAGCTTCTAGATACCTTCACGCTGCCCTTAAGACAGATATTGGGGTAGGAATGTCAACTGTGAGCTATGGGATCAAGCCCATATCAGAGTTTTAGCTAGTGATGCTTTCAGCTTGTATAGCTTATTCTTATTTTCTATCACTAAGGTTAATTAGATAGATCCAAGAGTAGTATTAAATTTGAAATAGAAAAGGGCTTGACATGGTCATAATAGGTTCTACTCTACTAAGGTGAAACCATTAGTTTTGTTAATTTTTTGTTCTATTACATGTGAGGTAATTTTTTTTTTTTGCTAACTATAATGATGATTCTGCATCTATGGTCATTTTTCACTACAGCATTTTTGGCTGTGGAAATAATTGGAAATTGTTACAATTTAGACATCTGCGAGGATAAGCTTATATCTCCTTTTCACTTGTAGCCTGTAAAACCAAGGAATTTAAATGAGTTAGAATTGTGTACAGCTATTTTTTTCAGCTTAGAAACTCTTGTAATAAACAGTATATCTCATAAAAGCTGTATTCTAGCCAAAGTAAGTAAACTGTGTTTAAGGAGGTGTATGTTTGCATTTTGGTGGAATGTTGCTAGTAAGACAGGAGTTTTTCAAATAGCTATAAACATTTTTACTCTCTCTGTTCAGAGAAGAAAAAGCAGATGGCTTGCAGAACACACTTGCCATCTTACTTGGTAGCCCAGTCAGGCCTGAAGAGGCATCAGCCTTGTATTTCTCAATATTTGTTGCACTTGGCATAAGACTCCACTGAAATGTGAGGTAAAGCACACATTTATACATCCCAAGATTTTGGAAACGGCTATAGTGTACCTTATGGCTTGGTTTCATTGTGTTTGGACTATATTAGTTTTGAATGAAAGACTGATCTCTGAAGAGGGTTGGGCAGGGATGTGAGGTGTATTTTATCTGCAAAAGTCTTAGAGGACTGCACTTTATATTATTCAGGTCAGTTCCTATACCTATAAAACCTTTGCGGGGTGCCATGTTGTGGTGCACACTCATATATATTCAGCAATATATGTGTTGCTTAAGTTGCGTGTTTTTATGCTACTTGCCCCATTCCTGCAAGGGGAGGGTGTCTCATCTGTTCCTGGTACTGCTTCTCTTGTTTTTTGTCTTGGCAGTCATCCTTCCTGTACATTGGGTGGGATGTCCTTCCTGTCTACAGTCCCTTGTGCTTACCTTGTCTTGCAACTTTTTCTTCCTTGGATGCACCCATGTGCAACTACACAGGTTTTTGCCCCTGTGGTGGTCACATCACTCACATGTGTACATTAAATAATTATACGCTGTGTCTGGCTACACCATCACAGTGTTACAAAATACAGTATTTTAGTGCTCTTTTATCTGGGTCCAAAGCAAGCTAATACTATTTACATCCTGATTGATACACTTACAAAATTATATTTTGAGTATTGCACTTATTTCTAGTCAATTTTCCTACATGTTTGTATCCTTCGCTCTTCTTCCTCCCCCAGATCGCTCCAGCGGTGCCTCATGCAGGGCAGACTCAGGAGTGCTCGGTCATAGTGCCAGAAATAGATGGGCTGACCTCCTTACTTTGCCTTTGGAGGGGGCACTGGGTGTTGCCCAGGCTTTGGCGCTCATTAGACTGGCTGGAAAGCATACATTTTGGAGACTGCCACCTTTTCAAAAACCTGGCTGAAATTGGGAAAGCAGGTGGGAGAAATGATGAGTGGTGCGATCGCGTGCACCTCGCTTCCTCGTGCTAGAAGTGCCCTGGTAGCTGGCACAGCGTGAATTACCCTTTGGAAGCAGCAGGGAGGAATGCAGGACTAGCAGGAATACTGGAAATACTAAGGGCCCTATGGAAGACTCGGTGCAAGTCTGTAGCCTGTAAGCAGTCATGGAGGTGAGGTTTTACCAGGTTTGGTAAGATTGCCCTGCCGGCAGTGATGGCAGAAGGGGACCAGTGCAGTGCTGTTACGGAAAATGCGGGTTTGGGGGTCAGTAAAAAAGCTGGCATGAGCTTCTTCCCTGCATGCCAATTCTGTTTGGATTTGTCTTTCCTCTTTTTCCCCCTCCTCCTAAGCATCTCAGAGTCCTGATGAGAGCCAGGTGAGCAATAAATGGCATTGCTGCTATTTACGTCAAGCAGCAGCTTATACGCATTGTGTCTTATTTTTTGGAACAGGGTTCAAGATGCCTAAGACAACATGTAACAAAGGCTGAAAACAGAAGATACTTTCATGTATTTGCTTCTGTGTTTTCAGCACATGTTTATGCAGAACTAGCATGATTCACCCTTCTTTTTTTCCAAGCAGATTCTTTGTTGGGTCTTGTACTTCTGAGAAGCGTATGAGGTAACTGAGTTACAAAATGTGCAAAACAAATATCACGATGATCCACCTGTTTGTTATTTTGGTGCACACAATGCAGTCTAAATGCGATGATACTTCATGCAACCTTAAAAGGAGAAGTCAGCGTGCAATGTTGAATAGAAGCACAGGTAGCTTCTGTGCTGTCTTCGCTGTTCTACAAGTAGAAGATGATCCAAAGGTGTTTGGGAGAAGAAGATTTTCTGCTGTAGCTGTGTGTGACAGCAAGGCCAGGGCCAGACATGGGCAAAAAAGGCTCTTTTGCTGCTGTTGACAGCCTGGCACCCTGGGCAGCTGCCTACCTGGCAAGTCAGGGCCTTGGGAGGCTGCAGCTTCCGAGAGAGGGGCTTGCATGCTGCTGCCAGCTACTTTTGCTAGCGGGGAAGGGGAAACCCTTCCAGAAATAGGAATTTCTCTGTTGCACTTCACCAGCAGGACACTCTAAGGCTCCTCTGCTCTCCTTAATCTTTTTAAGAGCAGCTGTCTATTGCCCTGCCTCCTTCAGGTGGCTAAATATTGACATTTTTGTCTTTAGTGCTGTGAAGCCTCAGATAGCTTGTGCAGGGGAGCACTGGAGAACTGGAGGCAAATTAATGTGAAGGATCAGCATCATCAGCAAAAACCATGGGCAGAAAAGCCTGAGAGCAGAGGAGACTGAGTAGATCAAAGACAAGGAGGAGGCAGATGACAAAGAGCGTGGGATGCCTGCTAAATGCAGCAAATGTACATGAATACTCCAGTGAAAGGCTACTTAGTAAAACTTATGAGTAAGGGAAAATTTGGATTTGCCTTCATCTAGCCAACACTGGGTTTTAGTATCTCTTCTGTTTCTTTGTGGTACTTTTTAAGAGGAGTTTGACCCCTTCTTCCTCCTCCTCTTTCCCCCATCCTGTGAGACACCTGCATGTGCTCAGGGCTGCACCAGAACACTACCTTCTCCTCTTCCTAAATAGACCTTGTGCTGCAATGCCCCACTTACTTTATATAAAGCTCACCTCAGATTGTTTTCCACTTCCACCCACAGGTAGCAAGCTGTCAAGTTTCGACATTTTGGATTCTTTTTTCCTAGCTCAACATTTGAAATGTTTCAGAATAGCTTTGTTTTAAAGTCATAAAAAAGAAAATTCCCACACCTGCTAATATTGGCACTGAACTCATAGCACTTTTATAGTCATTTAGATGGTTTAAGGAACTTCTTGCATGCATTTCTGTGCAGAGTAACACCAAAGACAGAGTTAGTAGGGGTACCAAAAGGGTACAAATGCACCCATTGCCTTTTGATGGATGCTACTATTCGGGAAGAGGGGCTACGTGTTTCTGAAGTCAATAGAGGTGGCAGAATCTGAGTGGTGGCCAAGGGAAGACAGGTGAGGAAGAGGGAACTAACACGTTTAATGACAGCACCACATTGGTGAAGTTGGTATTATCTCCATTTAACAAATGAAGAAACAGATGTGAAGTAAGTTGTCAATGCCTCAGAGTGCCACAGTAACTAAGCCAGCCTGTGACATAAGCCTCATGGACATGTCTGTTTTGTAGCTGTTGGTAAAGCCAGGTTTGGCCTGACACAGATTTGTTTGCAAGAGAAATGGTATTCACAGCTGGTTCAGTTTTGGGAAGGGTGAGTTCCTCTGGTCCTGTTCTCTGGTCCTTTTTTTTTTTTGGTGGTACCACTTCATGGCAACGATTACCAGGAACTTATCCTGACTTTTATGAAAGGCTGCCAGGATGTGGCAGGCCATGTGTAAATTGGTTTTAGACTATGTATCTGAGTAGAATCTAGCGCCATTGGTGGTAGATCTTTTGAGACAAAGCTGATGACAATATATTTCTCAGATATATGTGAAAGATCTCTTTAAAAATAGGCTTGTGGAGCAGCAGGAGGCCATTATATTCTGGTCCATTGTCATGTTTGCTTGGTGTTTTCGCTTGGTCATGACAAAATAAAATGCTTGTCAGTGATGTTATTCCTCCTGTTCTGCTGAGCCATGAGATGACCATATGTCATTTGAAGCTATAAGGGCATTTTTTCACTTTCTTTCAAGCGTATCTCTCAATAAGGCTCTTATGTGGCCTGATCCTCTATCCGTTTGAAAGCAACTTCATTTGTCACTGCATCTGGTCCTTAACAGTTAAAATATAGATTAGGCAACACAAATGCATGTTTCATTGGACTTTTGTTTTTCCCTTTTGTCCTACCTCTCATAAATTTAATCTCCAACAAATTAATAAATGGGTGTTTCTCTGGTGCACTTCTTAAAAACTTTCCTTAATTGGAAAAGCTTCACATTTTTTTCCCAGTGAAGTGCAGATGCCTCCAAGCTAATTGCCAATAGACTTGATTCATGTAGTTTTAAGACCGGTTGAGAAATACTTGAGAGATTCCAGGAGTTCGATTACCACACATTGAAAGCAACTGGCCCATTTTAGAGATTGAACGTGCAGAAGTGCAGATGTCATGAGAATGATGAACATATTACTAAACATTATGTAGGTCTGTCATAAACACTAAGAGTCCCATTTGGGGGCTATATTTATTTGAGTACAACATTGATTAAATGCTGAGTGTATCAGGTGGCTAAATTTAGAGTTTTGACATGAATTGTGTCACTGAAGTCAGTAATACTACATGTTCTGTTTGAAACTACATGACTAGTACATTGTCTAATACATACTGAAGAACAGGTAACATTTGTAAATGATAAGAAAGAAATTAAAGTTACATCTTATTGAATAGAAAGTACATAAACACTGCCCAGAAGTGAAACAAAAACTAAATGACTATCTGTTGATCTGTTCTGAATCACAAGACGCTCTGGAATGCCAACGGAAAAGTTATGTTTTCTCTCCATATACAGTCTTTTTTTTTTTTTTCCACCTCCACACATTTTGAGTTTGTAAAAAGGCTAAGGCTAAAAAAAACCAAAACCAATACAGTTTTGAGGAAGAGGGATTTAATGTTTTAAATCAGTCTTGCAGATTTTGAGATGGAAACCTGAGGTTTTCTTAATTTTTCTGAAATTGAAATTGTCTTCAAGTTATACGTTAGTAGGAAACACCTTCTTGTTTTGGCAAGATGCCTTCAATCGTTTCTTGCATTTTCATTTTTAATGTAGATCATGCTTAAGAAATACTGTAGATCTGTTTTTTTCCCTTTCCGCAATTTAATTAAAGACAAATACCCTTAGTTATCCTGTACCAACTGCTGCACAGTGGCTAGCAGGAATATCTGTAGCATTTGACAGGAAAACAGGCCAGGACTTTCTGTTTCTTTCTTCTTCCTAGCCATCCCTCCATATTTCTTAATAAAACTACCTCTTCAATTTTGTCACATCACGTATGTGGTTTCCTTTTATGCTTTTGCATCCAAAACAATGAGGCTGCATTTAGGGACCTGAAGAGCTGCATGCAGGTGAGAGACGAGCAAGGTAATGGAACATGTCAAGGTACTTGAAAAAGCAATATGTAGGAATGATTGAGATCCGTTTTTTGTCTCTTGTACTGAAAATGGCTTTGAATAGAAGCGTAAGATTTCACAGTGAGAAGGATATAGTGTCTTTGTGACATCATTATCTAGCAACATAATACTGAAATTATACTTTGAACTCATTCTTCTGTTAAAATGCAGAACTGTTATGGTCCCTTGGCAGATTATATAAATTGCCAAACAGTTTTGGGGTTTTTTTTTTGGTCAGTACCTTAAAAATCCCCTCTGTACAATTTACTTTGTGGAAAAAATGTTCAAGTTAGAGCTGCATGTAGGAGAAGTGTTGAAATGAAGAATCCATGAATAGCCTGAAAAAAATTTTCTATTCCTGGGGCTCGCAGCTGACCATAGAAAACACTTTCGAAGATTAGAGGAAGCGTTCATTACCGAAGAAGGAATTTTTTATGTTATTAGTTTGTGCATTCCTGGATTGGGCTTTTCAGTGCTTTTTAAAAGATTCTTCCCTCATGTTACAACATACACTTTCAACAAAGCCTTAGCTCCAGGAGAGGAATGTGTACTTGGGGCATATGTAAATATTTGCCTAAACCATAATCTTTCTTACAAGTCCTGCAAGATAAAAAAGAAATGCATATATGTCGCATGGTAATTTGATCCAGGTACTTTACAGACCTTAACTTACGAGATACTCCTGAGTAGCATTTTGTGAAGTAGGTAAATGGATATTGACCTTCTTTTATTAAATAGAGGAAGGTGATGGCCTGAAAGACAAAAATGGCATAAGAGGAAAAAAAAATTCTTGCCCCAAAATACTTAGACAGCAAATTATTTGAAAAAGGTGTCATTATACATTATGAATCTCAGGCAGAGAAAAAATTACTTGTAGTACTCTTTCCACTGAAGTTGACAGTAGTCCAGCAGGAGCAAAACATCCTTGGCAAAGTTAGATCAGCACTAAAACCTTCTGGTAGGTGTGCTGAGTTTTACTGGTGGAACTACATTATCACATTTTAATTGATCCCTCCTGCTTGATTGCATCAGGATTGTGTTATGTAACCCAGAACAGATATGTACGTGGTATAGTTGCTCAGTGGGGAAAATCTGAGTAAACTGAATGTAACTGATTAGAGTACACTTGCAGGTATGGAAGTTAAAATTCCTTGTCTTGGTGTCTATCGTTTATTTGGGGGGTGAACGTAAAGGAGCCAAACCTCCAGTTTCCTCTGTAGTCAGCAGGATTCAAACCCGTTCAGCAAGACCTCAGTAAATTTTCGGTCTGTTGCCTCAACCATTCTGTATTCACTATGTGATGCATTTGTGGAAACCTCGCTGTGCTGGTAGGAAGGTCACTGCTGATGCCTTACTCTGGCCATGGAGAGTAAGACGATGGTGTGACTATCGTTGTAAGCCACAGGTCCTGTGATGTGGCCTCTCCAGCCACTAACTGCTCTCCGTGCTTGTAAGTCACTGCACTGCGGGAAACTGGTGGGGGAGTGTAGCCAAGGGTGTTCAGACCTGGTGATTTCTTGGATGTGAAGATTAAGATCCTTTCAAGGAACTCTAATACCACAGAAGGCTGAGTATCTTGATCTTACCTTCACTTTGTAGAGCAATTAAGTAGCATATGTAGTATATGTAGTTTTCCTAAGTGAGATACTCCTGATTTTTGTAGATGAAATGCACGAAAAGTCTTAACATTTTATATCTGTATGTATATTATGTCTGTATAATGTACCCTCCATAGTGTGGGAGGGCATACTGCTGAGAAGGTCAGTCAGGATTCATTTTATAGACATTGAATCCTCTTCTCATCACATTTTCAGCTTGTACATCTTTTGGATACTTTTATTTGCCACTTTTCAAGTAAGTAGTTAAATTGGTAGGTGAACTGTAAATAATAGTAAAACCCCTCTAAAAACAGTCTTACTATTAAAGTGAAGGCATATTTTAAAATTTTAGTGATTTTCCACTGTCTCTTCTTTGCTGCTAACTTGTGAAAGGGGGAACAAGAAGGTCACATTTTCATTCATGTGCAGACTTAGGTAAAAAGCTTAATCCTTCAGTGGTAAATGTTAAATGCTTCCTTTGAGTTTCCCAGCATTTTAAGTCCTTCCATCAGCTTCTTGAACTGCACCCACAGCACCTTCTCCAAGTGCAGAAAATCAAGGCAAAAGATTAAATACCTATAAAAACTATTCAACAGGGAGATTTTCTGTGAAACATTTGAAGATCCGTGGCACTGCACAAACCTATTATAAAATCTCTCCAAGTCA
Source organism: Burhinus oedicnemus (assembly GCA_008921705.1). Classification (NCBI taxonomy): domain Eukaryota; kingdom Metazoa; phylum Chordata; class Aves; order Charadriiformes; family Burhinidae; genus Burhinus; species Burhinus oedicnemus. The sequence goes on along the minus strand of VFFE01007039.1, from coordinate 1,279,079 downwards.
CCCTCTGAAAGCACAGCCCCCTCTAAAAGTATCGCAAAAGGCTCCGGTTGCTCACCTATCCTCACATACAACCAAGCAGCAAGCTAGAGGAGAAGGAGAATCCAAGATGCATTAGCAATCTTCAAAAACCTCTCTTCTCCTGGCTTAGTACCCCTAATGATTTAGATACTGCATATTAAAACTAATTGCAAAATCCATACTGTGGATCAAAGCTCCTTGAGAGCTTCATGCCCATCCTTGCATGGAAGGGTAATTGTCAGCTCTCTGAGCTTCTGTCCTGGAAGCCTAAATTAAGAACAAGCCTCTGGGCTGCTGCTAGGCCTGCAACAACTTCTCAGGCTTTGTCCTCCCTCTGTAACCAGCTGACCTGAGCTGCCCCCTGAATACAAATCCACTGTACCATGCTGTCAAAACAAATTACTCACTATCAGGCAGCACCACAGAGGAGACAGAAGCCAGGATCTTAGCAAAAGTAAAAGGTTGCTCTCCCATGCTTGCTGAGGAATTAAGGTAAACTAAATGCTTTGGCGGGAAGGAAACATTCCCCTTTCCCCAAATGCTGCCCTGAGACTTGATCCAGAAAGTAATCAGGTCTTCCATGAGGAAAGGGAGTAAGATGCAAGGAGGCTCTGCTGGAGCATCACCCACGTATCTAAGAAGTGCACCCAACACACTGCGGCGCATGCAGGCTTTGGGGAAGGGACTCAGAGAGCAGAATTTTCTGTTTGCATTGTTCATGGTGGAGGCTGGGTACAGGCACAAACCAGGAAGGAAATTTGTGCAGGAAGTGAGCACTTGATACCCCCTTTCCCCTGTGATATGGCCTGAAGCATGTGTTCAACGCCAGGTGCTTAATGAATGTGGGGCTGCAAAAGCAGGTCACCCACAGGCTCCATCCGCATCAGTGATGGCACTGGGAGTCATCCGGGGCTCTGGGGACACTTTTTTGGCTTTCCCTGTGCCGCCTGCTGCCAATGCCCAGACCATGGTGGCAGCAGATGTGGGCAGGGCTCTGGCAGCTCCGGTGTCTCTTGGGTACCTGCTCCCAGGCACCACCGTGGTTATGTACCTGCTTCTGCTTACTGCTCCGTGGAGGAGCTGCATGTACCAGTGGGGTGATTTGATCCGGTGGTTAAACTGACTTTTTATAAGCGCTGTGCCTAGATGCCTTTGGGAAAGGTGGGGGAGGAGGTGGGACAGGGCACTGAGACTGCTTGAATAATAAAATAATAGCTCCTTGTTAAATCTGGGCTGATATTCCCTAGGGAGCTAATACTGCCTTCAGTTACTGACATGATTTCTTTTTTGCTCTTCACCTGTGAGTATCCCCCTCACTTCCCACATGCTTCTTGCACCAGCAATTCCTTACAGCCTGCTCTGCTTCTTTCTTACAGGGGTGCGGGCTGGATCTGAATGCATTAGTGCTTAACGAGCTAGATATTTAAAGCTTACCATTTAGGTTATACCCCTATGTTCTTCTAAATGAATACATTTCAAATATTTACAAATCAAAAGTAAGCTTATTTAAAATGCCACTAAGTTAAACTAATTCTGCTTACTTGAACTAGTATCTCCATACAGTTCATCAGAATTAACCAAATTGTGTGGACGTGGATGTTTCAGTAGAGAGATAGAGAGAATAATAAAGAAACCTCATTTCCATATGTAAAAGTCCTAATTATCCTGACATTTAAGAGGGTACCAGCTTTCCAATAAAAATACAAATGAGGAATTTTCTTTAATCAGAGCACAATATGCAAGGCCTTCTCAGAACAGACCAAACTAATGCAGACTTGAATGTTAAATGCCTATAAATACTGGAAATGGTTTGTGAAGAGTCCCGGGGCTTTTTTTTTCTTGAAGGGGGTGGCCTGCCATTTTTGTGTAATAAAACAATTTGGAAACATTCATAAGAAGACCTCCATACTGGAAATGGACTTCAAACTCCTGCACAATAGACTAGAGGCTGATGATAAATTGTGGTAAACCATGGAAATTACCTGATCTCTGTGAGCGGTTGGGGGAGGAAGGAAAGAACTGATAGCTGCACATCTTCTAGGACAGATTATAACCTCCTAACCAGGTTACAAACCCCCTTCTCCTTTTATGCAGCTGAGAACAGTAGTGTCTTTCTTGTAAATGAGGTCTTCTAAAATGGAAACTGCTGGCTGAGTCTGAATTAAGAACACAGGAGGAAAGACAAAAGAGCGAAGCCTGTTTAATTAGGATGAAAGATACTCCCCCCACTAAATCCTCCAATCCCAGTTTAGCACACCGTAGGGCTTGTTAGCGCTGAAAGGTCTGACTTGCTGACTTGGGTAAACGCAATGCTCGGCAGATGAAGTCATGCATAATTAATTGTTCTTTGTTGCATTCTTTCCAATGTAATGATTTGTAGCATTCACACTTACAATAACTGATGTTTTCTGTGTGCTGGATCTTCAGGACAGCCAATTAAGGCAGTAGAGGTGGTAGCTGTGCAGCAGCTCTAGCATCTGTGTGTTTGTCCCACCATGTGGGCTATAACTTTTTTTTTTCTTTTCTTTTTTTCTAGTGCCTAAAACAATACATGCAGCTGGCAATTCAAGAAGGTTGTGGTTCTCCTATCACATGTCCAGACATGGTATGCTTGAACCATGGGACCCTACAAGAAGCAGAGGTATCAACACTTTCTTCATTCTCTTTTTTTTTTTAACATAAACCCCCCAAACTTCTTTATCTGCATAATAAGTATGATTATACACTTTTTCCTCCCTTTAATTACCTTTAATGAGCTTTTGGCAAGAAGCCTGACTGACAAGAGGAACTAGAAACAAACAGATGTTTTTCAAGGTTTTTGCTCTTTTTCCCTCCCTCTGTGCCTTGAGGAAAGGCTTACTTGGCATCGGGACAACCTCTGAATTACCCGTGCAGGTGACTTAACCAGAATACCCTGTATCCCAGAATTGCTAAGCCTCCCTTATCACTGTCAGTTGAATCAGATTTGATTAGGCTGCAAACACTGAAATTCTTGCGCCTCTCTTAAATTAAGAGCAAAAACTCAAACTGATAGTATACAAGGCCAGAATTTCTTCGTGTATGTTTATATTGGGCTACAACAACCAATTTGCAGCCCAATATAAATACGCAAGACTCTGTATAGTGATATGGAAAGAAAGGTATCTGCACAGCGCTGGGTGGAAGTAGACTAAGCGATATGAGAAGTGTCAATTCCCAAGGCAGAGATGGGAGAGGTTGAGAGCTCAGAAGCTAAATGAGGTTTAGGCAGAGCTGTTTGCACGTCTGGTATGTGCACGATCTCCCAGAGTAACTGGAGGGTTCAGTTTGGAAGTTGGAGGTGGAGAAACGGGAGGGAAAATGTGCTCCTCAGACCTTCTTGCACCGCCTGGGACAATGGCGTTCAAGGGGTCTGTAGATGGCCTCTATCCGGCTGCCTGATGGCCTCCCAGCAATGCTCAAGCAGCCTCCTGCCTGACTTAGGGCTGGTGTAAAGTTTCTGAATTGGGTTTAGCGCCAAACCCATGACATGGGGAGGAGCTGTTGGCAGTGTGGCTGGAACCCTCGTACAGGCTGGCTGCTCTGAGCATCTGGAAGGCCATGGAAAACCGTGAGAAAATCTGATGTTGCCCTGCAGCTCTTCTTGCTTGCTTTGTGAGCCAGGTAGACCCCTGCTGAGCCTGGTAACACAAGCAGGGAAAAAAACCCAAAAACAAAACCAGGAAAAAAAGGTGGCTAAGGGTTTTTGGCTGGTTTTGTGCATTCGCTCTGCATTTGTTTGCAGGGACAAAATCAAGGAGAATCAGATCTCCATCCCTGAATTGAAGAAAAGCAGTTTATCTTCTGGGTGTCCTTGAGCCCTGTGTGTACAGGTGATGAAACTGTGGTAGAAGTATATAATCCTGTTGAAATGCAATCAGTGGCAAATCAATTTCCAATACCAAAAATGCCTTTTTCTCTAGAAAAATTCAGAATCTCCTCTCCAGCGTGCATTTGAAACGCCGTGCTTAGCTGAATCAAGGCCTGGGAGTCACAGCTATGTTTGTTATGGCATGCAGGCATATGGTGGAGCTTTTCGGTGGCTGAATCCAGTGTTATGGAAAGTAGCCAGCTGTTTCCCTTCCTCCTTTCTTGGGCATAGATACAGAGAGGGTGTAGCAATGTCCCTCCCACCCATCACACCAGATTGGAGGCAACTAGCCTTTATTGAAAACATGTTTTTTAAAGAAATTTAACAAATTATTGGAAGAATTCTGCTCTGTTAAGCTAGGCTTATAATGCTATAGGGATTATAGAGATATATTTCCCTTTAGTAAAGCAGGAGGACACTCCAGGGCATGTATTAATGGACCATTAGCTTAATCCTTGGGTGCTTTTTGGGCTGAAGGCAGAATGACTAAACAGCCCAAATGTCCATTAGTGTCCTGTGGATGAATTAATGTTCTGACTCTCCCTTTTGGCCATATGCTTGAAACACAGACCTTCCACTTGAAAAACAAACAGGCCTCCAACCTGGTTAAAATGAACCACTTATGTATTTTACCAAATACCTAATTGTTTAGGGAAGACCCCCACCCCCCAAACCCCAGGAACAAAAGAAAGAATAGATTGTCTCTGTTAATAATCTGAAAGATTATGAATGAGTACTCTGTATTCTTCCTTCTTCTTTACAAAGGCTGTTCAATGTGACAATGTGGCCTTTAAAAGCTATTATTTAAAAAACAGATCCTTATTCACATGGTAGAGAATGTGCTTAAATAGGGTTATTGTTTGGCGTAGAGTACTATTTAGAATTACACACTCTGAAACTTCTAGTGTAAAAGTATGAGCCTTTGCACCTCTGGAGGGTCTGGAATGTTTGGTCTCTGGCTTCTGACAGGAAAAAAGGTTCCTCACCAGGACAGTGCCATAAGGAATGACTTGTTGCCTGTACTGGGACAAAAAAAAAAAAAAGGTCTTTTTTTCTCTCCTGTGTTAGCATCAGGGTTTTGAAAAAGTGTATTTTTCATGTTATGTCCATTTCAGGCTGTGCTGTGACTGACATTTACCAGGTACCATCACAGTTTGGAGTAAAAATAGCAGTTAAAACTGTCTTTGTCATGGACATTGTGTTAAATTGGTTCCTATACTTTAGGCTAAATTGTGCCTAATTATGTTAGCTAATGTGGTTGTTCTGTTTGCTTTTTAAATGCCTTTTGCCCTATCCTGCACAGGGGAGATAAGGTGAACTTAGGCATAATTTGAAGTGAAGGAAAGCCTTTTCATTGACTTCAGTGCATTTTGGATTGAGCTCTCCAATAAGGAAACTGAAAAATTAATAACAAAGCTTATAAGTAATTTATAACATATTATACCTATGAAAGTTCTTCTTCCGTCTCTCAAGGTCCTTATTCAAGGTGTGTTACATTTGTTCAGTGCTTTCCAGTGACCTATTTGTCTTCATTGTGAATTAAGTCTGTTTTATCTTCTTGGTAAAATTCTTCAGAGTTTATCTAGTTTGGTACTAAATTGAGAGTCTTTTCGCAGCTCTTACCTTAATTCTGAGACACGTGCTTCTTGTCTTGCTTTCGGGCAGTGGAGCGGGGCAAAAACTCTGGTTAAACATTTTCAACATGGAATAGAATTTCTTGTATGTCCCATGAAGAAACGAGCAAGCATGAACAGTAGGAATGTGTGTCTTTCAAACAGGTGAATATTTCATCAATGTTTGGGGAGTAAACTGCTTATTCGTAGAGTGTAGGAGATATTGGGAGTTAAGGCTTTACTTTTGGTGAGCTAGAACATTGTGTCTCTCTGGACCTCAAGAAAATGTTCCAGGTTTTTATTCCTAAAAACTTAAAATGAAAAGTCATTTGAACTAGAAAACTGTACTTTTCAGTACTTTGAAAATATGTTTTCTGAAACCCCTCTGTTTGGTGATTTGTTTTGGTTTTGTTTGTTTTGTTTTGTTTTTTTTTACTTTAACAAAATCTAGTTGAAAATGGTACGTTTCCCTGCAGTTTCTTTTGCTTGACAAATAGTGCATTCAAACAGAAGGAATTTTTCCACTGGATAGCTTGAAACCAAGTGCAATCCTAGGTCATATCTTGACCTGTTACATCAAGATAGCAGCTGCTTGTAGTATAGCTGGTTTTAAGTAGAAATAAATGGGTGTTGTTGGTGGGAAGGCAATGGTTTTGGCTACAGATTCTGTTTCAAATAGCTGGTTACACAAAAAAAAAGGAAAGTTTAAAAGCAATCTTGTTAAACAAAATGTTTGTCCTTCCAAGCTCTAATAGTACAATAAATAAAGATGATTTGGATTCGTTCCTGGAAGCAGAAGGTAGAAGGAACATCTTATGTTAATGCAGTTCTCTTCAACCATGCAGACTTCTTCTGTCTAGAATATTTCCGTTTGTCTTGGGAATTTGCTCCATTGATTTCATTGGTCCAGTTAATATCCCTAATCTAAGTAAGGGGTAATCTATCATGGTTTGAAATGGTTTTACTTGGTGCAAATCCAATCACCAGTGTAAGCTATGAATCAGGGTAAGTCTCGACTGCATGTGGGGATTTCTAATGCACTGGGCACTTGGATAATGTCTAGGGGATTCCACTTTGCCATTCCCATATTGTTTTGAAGGTTGTAACATTGATGCCAATGATCCATGTATACATAACCTGACTGGGATTAAAACCGTGCAGCAGGCAGTAAAGGAGATACCGATTTGGGGTCTCCTTTTGCCTCTAAGGTTCGACAAGGAGAATTGCCCCTTTGCATGCAGTGCAGATTCTGCTTATTGTCCCTCTGTCTGTGTAAATCCATGATCTACCCCAGTGCTAACCTGACAGAGGGTTGTCAGCGCTTTGTAAAGTGACGCTGAAATGCAACAGTGACCCAGATCTTAGAATTTGTAATTGCATTATATTCCATACATAGCTGAACAAAAATCCCATTGGGAGTCAGTTTAAAATACCAGTTTTATTTTTAATTTGAAAATTGGTTTACATTTTGCTAGGGGTGATTGAAATGGTAAAATGAGGAGGAAGGTGAGAAAATGTTGCAGGCCGACCTATCTTTTTCAGGGTCAAAATTAAAATTCCTGTTCTTATTTACTCATTTTTAAGTAAATCCAAGGGGAGCAAATGAGAGTCTTAATTTTGTTTTTATTTGTCACTAAATAAGAGAGGAGCTCCTTAATGGAGAAAATGAATAAATTAGTATTTCATGATGACTCTAGCGAGCATGGTAGCTGATGAAGAAAGGAGTGGGCGTAAGTTCTAACAACAAAAAGGTCGAACTCCCGCACACCTTTCAAAAGCAAACCACAGCCCAAAGTAAAACTATTTTGCACTCCTTCCAAAACTAGGCAGTGCCTCTGCGAGAGGGACTTGCGCAGAGGTGGGCAACGCAACCCTTTGCCAGCAACCATGGCTGCTGCCTGTGCAGGATCTGCCCTCGCTGCGTATCTGCTAAAGCGAGAAAGGGAGAAGCACTTCTCCTGGTGAACTTTCCTGCCTTGGCATTATGGAGGTTTGATTCACATGGGTGTGAAAGGAAATAAGATCTATTGAGTTTTCTTGATTGCCTCCTTGCATCTCTCTTGAAAGCCTGAGAATAGGTGGAGTAGTGATTTTCACTTTCCACTGCAGTAGCCAGTGTTTTAAAACAGGGGAGTTGTTCTTCCTTGGCTCCTGGTTACCGCACTGCCCGGGTTACAAGGAACAGTCAGCCCCCGTGTATACTGAACCCGATTATTTCCAACCCTTTCATTTTCCTTCGTTTGCTCTTTTGTCTCGTGTAGTAATGGCACCCCTGGTTGCCATACCGCATTGGGCAATCTTTTTGGACACTTGGCAAGGGTCCAGCTGGAGCCTTTTGTGGTAGTGAACCTTCAAAATTTTGCTTTTTTTCCATGGATATTTTTACTTCAGGTGAAAGCTGCTGTTTTTAGCAAAAGCTCTTACATGTTCTTGTACTCTATGACAAGAGTACTCTAACTGCAGAAATTGCTTACGGTGTATAGAAAACCAGAAAAATTATTTCAACTCCCAACGGTCTGATAAGTCTCAAATCAACATCTTTTCAGGAGAGGAGAGTCCTTGCCTCTGATTTTCTTTGTAGACTTTTATTGTAAGTTTAACACAGTATTAAAAAAAAAAAAAAAAGCCCTAAAACTTGTCCTGTAGCATTTCTTGCTGCATTGAATAATTTCTTAGCCTAGAATAAGAAATGTCTGCTTTCTGACATGCTCAATGGTCTTTTTTGGCTCTTTGCCATCTGCCATGTTGCTGGTTTGCTTCCTCCCCGGATCCCCATCCTCTGTCCAGCCCAGGGGCGTGTGCAGGAGAGGAGGTGTTTGGGATGGACTCCCGGGTGGGGCTGGAGAAGTTGTATGAAGATGAACATTTAGACTCTGATGCCAAGTAGGAGAAGATAAACACCTAATCCCCTTACTGTGCTTACAGCTGCCCTTCTTGATTAAGTGTAAATGAGATTAAAAGTTCACTGAGGAAAGGGTTTGCTGTTTTTTGGCGGGACCTAATGCTCATGTTTTGTTTTGGTTTGTTTTTTTTTTCAACTGAGTTTGCACGTACAGCTTTTCTATGGCACTGAATTCAGGCAGCGGCAGGTTGTGCCTTCCTTTCCTCATGCCTAAAGATACTAAATCTGTGAGGGGCTTGGGCTCAGCACCTCTCAGGCTGACCTCCATGTGGGTGCTATCAGGAGTTGGTCTTTCAAAGCCTGGGGGAGTCAGTGGCAGAGGTGACAAGCTGCGTGTGTCGGTGTCCACAGCTGCATGCGTCAGTGTCCGGAGCTGCATGCAGGGAGGGGGCAGCTGAGCTGTGAAGAGGCTACGTAGGAAGAAGAGTGGGGCTGGGTGAAACCAGTGGGGAAGGCTGGCATGGTAAGGTCAGGTTTTCAATAGGAGAAAGGGAGGCTTTCAGCACTGACTCTGCTTCCTATTGAAACCTGCAATAAAACTCCTGACTCTGCTCCCGCTCTAATCAAAAAGGCTGATTTTTAATACATGGGAAATTCTTGGCTGAATAGAACTGCCCTTGAAAACCTGTTTTTTAAAAGCAAGAGCAAGCACAGAAAGACCCCAGACAACTAAACAGTTCACTCAAGTGGCTCTTACAGCATCGAGACTTGCTGTTTTAATTCAGTTGTAATGAAGGAAAAATTTAAAGTAGTTGCCAATGCTCACCCAGCTAGAGAAAAGCAGATGACCCTCTGTGTTTTCCAAACTCTATTTAGACTTGAAGCTGCTCTGGGGAGGAGTGGGCAATACTGAAATGATGTGACTTGTGGGTTTTATATAACTTTGTTGGTTGGCTTCATTCTTTGCTGAAGCTGCTGAACTTCACCCTTTTTTACTTGTTTGATCAAGTTGTTATTTGTTTTCCAAGATCATTTCAGCTGACTTCTGATGAACAGGTGAGGAGTTTCTCAGGAAGCTCTCTGTGTCTTACAGTCATATCAATGTAATATTGTTTAGCCATGCAAATGCTTTCATATTAAAAATAGTTTACACCCTGAATTCAGAAACTGAATGAGGACAGTACTTTGACCCCAGGACTGACTTACTAGGGTATGTTTTGTAAAGATTTGTTGGTGTTTCCCATTTTGATATTAAATCCTTTGATTTCTTGAACTGTAAGTCTTTTAAGCATCTTTGAACACTTAAATCTTGACATCAATTGGATTATTTTTTGTATGACATTGGTTTAAGTCAAAGAAATTATCCAAACAGCTGCTTCAAAATGCAATTTTAATTCCAATTGAATTCAGATCTTAATAAAGCAATTTCATATCTTATGATATACAAATGCGTATATTATTTGCTTTTCTTTTTTCCATCTACAAAAGCAAATATATTCACAGCATGATACTGAATATATATTGAATTTTTTTGTCTTTGTATTTTTTCTCACTTGAGTGCTATGTCACAAAACCCAGATGGGCCAGTGTCCACTTCAGTGAGGGCAAAATTTTGCCTTTTACAGTAATCTGAAGAACTGTGGTGGGCTACTGGATGTGACAGTCAAGAGCCTTTCACTTTGAAGCTGTCGGTTCTACACTGTCTCACAGTGCTTCAAATGATCATGTCTTGTATTAATATTAGTCTAGGTTTATTTTCAGTAAAAGACAAAGACGTTGAGGTAGCTGCAGAAAAATTTTTAGTGCTGATCCAGTATAACAAATGGAGCAGATAAAGAGAATGGTCTCAGATTTTGAGTCCAACAAACATGTGGCTCCTGAAGTGTCCGTGAAGTTTCTTTCGAACCCCTCCTTACCCTGTATGTTGGTTTGCTTCTTAGTTTTAAATAGGGTACTTGGTTTTCTTACGTAGACTGTTAACTGAAGTATAGAGCATTTAGCCTTTTAGGCTGCTATTTTAATTATGGTAATGTGTAACATATATCAGCAAAACCTGTTTGTCTATGCCAACTAAATTTGTTAACTTCAGTCCATTCCCAATGTGCTGGTGCGTGTCTAAGGCAAATTCCAACAGCAGTGACATTAACTGCCTTAGCCCAAAACCCATGAAGTGAAAAAAAATGAAAATCAGACTAGCTTTAAGTTCCTGAGAGCTAGGTGGCCCCTGCCATGAAGACTGGGAGATGTGAGTGAGGAACCATTCATTTGGGCTGTGTTCTTGTGCATGAACAACAGGCTGCAGTCTCTGAGGCTGGCAAGCTGTCGCCCTTCATTACATTAAACCAACATGCAATAAACCGAGAAGCCTGAAGTAAATACAGAATCCACAAAGAAGACTTTCCTATGCATGGTGAGAAAGATGTGGGCTGAACTACTGGGCTTTGTGGCTGAAATAGGAGAGGTCAAGAACTACTTTACATTTTGGAGAAGTAAGTCAAGATACGGAGGAAAAGAAGGTGGATTTGAGAGCCAGCTCAGGAGAGCAGGCATGTAGAACAGGGTGCTTATTAATTTTTTTCAAGTCTCTGTGTTTCTAATGCTTTTTCTGTGTGTTTGTTTCTCATTTCAGATTGCCTGTTTGGTGCCTGTTGACCAGTTTCAGTTATACAAAAGGCTGAAGTTTGAACGAGGTGCGACCCTTTTGGTTTGTATTACCTTCATTTTTAAAGTGTCAGTGGAGGCAGCAGTATTACATACTGCAAAGACAAAGCCAGTTGGGTGAGTTAAGGAAGAGACGGAGAAGATGTCTTTGTTTTGAAGTAGTTTAAGAGCAATCACTAGGTCTGACTGTGCTCCACAGACCAATTTGAAATTATTTCAGTGGAGCAGAATCAGCAGAGTGGCATCTTACTGAAATACCATGCTTTTACTCAAGCTTGTGGGCAACGCTCTTGGATTGCATGCCTGAGGCTCTGTCATCCTTCCCATGGCTTGCTCATCCTGGGTCCTTGAGGTGGTGGTTGTACTGATAGAACTAGACAAGGTGCTAGAGGCTGCTGCAGGGTGCACATGATCCTTCCGTACATCCATAGGGATCTTCAGAACTTCTGGGGGAGACAGACCCTGCAGTCTGATGGGGATTTTTGCAAACATCCCTGCAAGAGAGCTTTTCTTATGTAGAAGCCTCATGTGTGTTCATCTAGTATTATTTTATTTTTTCCTGAGGGATAATTCGACCCCTCATTGCTGAGTAAGACCTATTAGTAAAGAAGTTTGAAACTGAAGGTCTTACTGGAGCCAAGCTTTGATATGCCAGAGGTCAGCCTTCTGCTTCAGGAGGATGGTTCCTTGCCAAGGCTGAAGAAGAAGTTTGTTAATCAGAAAGATGAGGTCCCACAATGATTTTAAAGACTGACACCAACTGGAAAGTCTCAGCTGGAAGTTGCAGTGTTTTTCAAAGAACTCACTCCATGATAGTTTGCAGGGTAGTGTATCTGGGACTGATCTGCCCTGACTCTTCCTGTTTTCAAACTTTATTCAAAAGACTCTATTTGTGCCCTCGCTTACCATGTATGCTTAGATGCAGATGGATTGGGAATGTGTATGAAAATGAAGAGATTCCAAAAAGTTAGACACAGTAATGCACTTTAAAAGATGGGCAGATAGAAGAACATTTGGTTTTTTACAGAATCTCATCTGGCATGAATCACGGTGAATTACCATGAGGTAAAAAACAGCAAAATGAGTATACCCAAATATGTCCCAGAGTTCATGGGCAGATGCAGATTGTAGCTATGGTTTTCAGGTACTCGGGCCAAAAAAGAAAAAAAATCCCAAACCCTGCTTTCATTTTTTATTTCTCTCTCCTATTTTACCTTCTTCTCATTTACTCTTAATTCCTTAGGAAGCCACTCCAGTTCATAAGCCAAGCAGTGGCTTGTCTACAGCCATGGACGGTGGAAATTGGAGCTTGTTAAAACAGCATACTAAAGGGTTAAGAAAGAGAGCCATTCCTGCAATACATTAATCTGTTTTATGTAAAACCTTTTTTTAACTGAAGACTGTGAAACTAATGATTTCCTGGTATCTCCTACTCTATAACTAGCCAAAGCTGAACTTATGATCTTTTGTCCAACTCCCTTTTACATCTCCTTGGGTTTTTTTACTGCCTCCCACGCACTGAAGACTGGAATTTGTCTATTTTTTGAATCCTCCTTCCTTTTTCTTTCTTGCCTAAGTCTGACAAATCCTCTTCCACCTCCACCACCTCTCTTCATTATGTTTCTAAGATCTGTCCTTTCTCCTTTATGATGAGTAAAGCTGGCATCCAAGTGGCAGGCCTTTTTGCCTTGCCTATTTGCCCCAGCAATAAATCCAGCTTCCTGGTGCCTGGGAACAACGTTTCCTGCTAACTACAGCTCTGACCTGGACACCAGCACGAATCCCAACCCCAGCCGAGACCTTTTGCCTATCCTTGATTTATTGCTGCCCCCAGGGCTGACCTGTTTGGACTCATCAGTTGGACTTGGCTTCTTTGCTTCTGGTGGCCTGAAGCTCTGTTCTCAGACCTGACCCTAACCTGGCAAAGGCTGCCTGCCCTGAGCAATGCCAACGCTGGCCTGACAGTCTTTTTCTGAAACTAGCAATAAACCTTGCTGATGATACCTGCTGGGGCCGAATTCTGACCCAGAATCTGGCCAGGGACTCCTGGCATCTGGGATCTCTTGTGTTCCTGGTATTTGTGTCAGCCTTAGTGCAACCTAGCCCTTTTCAAACCTAGCACTACCGAAAACCCAGGCCGCTACTGCCTAACTCTGCCCTCTCCTCCCTTAAAATAGGCAGGAACTAGGGTGTCCTTCATGACTTGTGCTCTTACCAACACAGCTCTTTATTCAAACCCTTCAGCTTTCTATATTTAGACCCTTCTCTCAGCTTTATTCTGTTGACATATGGGCTCTTTGCTTCAGCACCCCCTTTGCTTTACTAGAAATGCTAGAAATAAATAATCAGCTTCTTGGGTAAAAGTCCAAAGACGTGCTCTAGCTCTGTAGTCTTTGCTTACCAGTCTTCAAATGATTGGTAAAGCCAATGCTTCTCACCCTTCCACAAATTTTCCATTGCGAGATGAATTTTGAGGAAAATTCTGAAGACCTGAAGAAGGACTTGTACATCCAAAAGCTATTTTCCCCATCCCCCGTCTGTCCTAGCTGTTTTAATAAAATATATTTTCTGTCCATTTCCTTGTTTTTAAAAAAACTGGACAGATAATATTGGGTGAAGAAGTTGTGAGAAGTAATTGGCATACAATTGTATATCTATATACGCTTGCTTAATTTAATAAGGAATACACTGAAAATATTCTATCCTCTTACGTTTTTTGTGTTCTTAGAATGCAAATGTTTTCAGGCTTAAAACCAAGCTTTCTTACATATCTGTAATTTCTTTGCATCCAGTCGGGACCTAGCTAGCCACAGAGCTTCCGTGCAGCATGTTTTAATAGAAGAAACAGGAATCGCTCTATGTCTGTTTAGGATGAGGTTGATGTGGTCATCAGAAGTAACAAAATAGAGGAATAGGATGTGGTTAGGACACATGCATTCTATTTCCGTTTCTGTGACAATTGCCCAATAGGCCTAGTGGTAGAACTTCCATTTTCTGCCTGACCGAAAAGTAGTCCATTGTAAAAGGATGTGTTCCTAATATTCTGTGAAAGACATGGGCTTCTCTTCTCAGTGGGTACCTCTCCTGAGCCAGAAATTCTCCCTTCTTCAGGATGCTGCATTTCTCCTGTCTGTCTCCCACATCTCACCTGCTTGGTTGTGCGTTTTGTGAAAACTGGCCAGATCCCTGTCTGGTACTGGCACTGTTTGGGAAGGCTTTCCTCCTGAGAGTGGAGCGAGTGTGGCTGAACTGGCAGTGGGGAAGCAGGGGAAAGGCTTGTGAGAGAAATGGCCTTAACCTTGTCAGAGCAATATGAGAGCCTCTGTCATTTTTTTGGCTGCTCCTTTTTATTTTTTTCTGGTTTCACTTGTACTTCATGGTAAACCAAACAGTGTGAGACAGCATGGATTGCAAAACACTGTCTGTAGGTTCTTTGTAAAATGGAGGAAATGGGAGAGGAGAGAGTTTCACCTCATGCATTACATCTTGCTGCAACAAATTTGTAAAAATCAATAAGATTTACAACCCAATTCCCCTCCTCCCAGTGATGTCAAAAACAGATATCCTGTCTTTCATCCAAACAGGATAGGAGAATTTAGGTTTCCAAAGTTGAGTATGTTAAACAGCTATCTGCAGGAACTGCACTTTATCTCATTTTAACTGCTATTTAGCAACAGAAAGCATACAGAACCTACTGTGCGAAGACTTAAACGCAGTAGCCAGTACTGGGCCATGGTCTTAACCAGTTTAGAGGTTTTTTTAAGAGACACCAATGGAGGCTACAGAAATAATGATTTCTCAGGACACTACTTTTTAAGAGTATGTAAAAATGTAAAATGGCTCGTACTGCCCATTCATGTCTCTCTTTTCTCTCCAGAAATGAAGCTACAAACTCATTTGTTCTGGCTTTCATTCAGTAGAAAGCAAAATGTTTGTTTGTTTTGGGGGGCAAAGGAAGCACGTGTAAGAGAATAAGAGGGAAGAAGGGAACTGGATTCATGAAGTGGCTGGAAGTAGATGGTATGGGTGTTTTGCTGGCACTGCCTATATTATAGATGACAGCCTTTGCCATGGATGTAGAAATTCTCCACATCTGTCAGAGTGCTCTGGCAGATACTTCAAAATTACCCGTGTGTCCTGCAGCCAGAAGAGAGGACGATCATCCTTATGTGGTTCCCTACTGTAAGTGTCCTGGACGAATGGTAGGGAGGGATGGCATTAAACAAACTGGAAGTTTTCAAGGTGAACAGAGAGATTTGGCATACTGGAAAAGAACATTATGTTATGAGGTTTTTGGGGTTTCCTTCTCCTCAGGTGTCCATGCATCTGCATCTAAATGCTTGAGAGCTTAGGGGAGAGTTTTACTACTTTGAACACATTTCTGGTTGTACAGTTTCTAGTTTCTGGGTATCTAGATGCTGAACTGATACCACTGTTTTTCATGCTGACTGGAGCATCTGCTAGATATCCATCCACCAGCCCCCTTCACTGTGGGCTACAAGCAACCTCCTGCAGAGGAGCAGTGCAGGCAGGGGGGTGTGCATAGGAGGAAGTGCGTTCAACTGTTTCAGCAAAATTTGCCGGAGAACATATGTCTGGGGCCCTTGTGCAGCCTTTTGTTTCAAGGGGGACAATATTTTATCTGCTGGAGGTACAGAAGAACATTGTAATGGCTTTTGACATCTCACAGTCAGGGATTTCAACCTGTTCCTGAGACATCCCCTCCGTCTATTTATTTTCACTGGTGGTACCAGAGAGCTCCCAGGGAAGAAGGAGAGGCAGATAGCTCCTGCAGCAGCAACAGCCCTTTTCTAAGGAAGCTCTGCAAGGTGGGAGTGTTTGGCTGCACCTCAGGGACTTGAGCCAGTGTAAAGCACGCACACAATGGGCACCCCTAACAGTGAACGTGTTTCAGCTGGGTTTCTGTTGCAAGCCCAAATTCCTTGAATAAAGGCTGGGGGGGAGAGGAAGAATCAACATTTAGCATTCTCTGCCATGCAGTGGTGTCTGTAACTCAGTGTCTCCATCCCGAATCTTGCCTTGACTATTGTTGTAATCTGATACTTGACAAATAATGATCATATAATAAAGTGAATACTAATCAGAGTTTGTAGATAGAGGGGAGGAAATAAGGCATGGAAAGCGACTTGACGTTAATTTAATGATAGTCCTTCTGCTATTTACATGAAAGGTACTGCATGGCTTGCACAGGTGAAAGACATGGAATGGCCTAATGTCACAAGACACACGCTTCTCAGCAAGCAGCACTTATGTTCGTCTTCTGTACCTCCCTATAAAGGCAAAGAAGATGTCCCATGTCGTGTACTGGCATTCTTGCGATGCTTCCAGCACAACTGCAGACCTGCCTAAAGAAGAGGCATGAGCGCAGAGGGCTTCAGCTTTCCCACTCACATGCAGAACTCGGTCTTGAGTACCTAGACACATGTCACTAAGATGAGAAGGGGACTGTATACAGTTTTATTTCTCTCTCTGTTATGTTTCAGAAGTCCACTTGGACCCCCAGAGAACATGGTGCCCTGCAGCTGACTGCCAAACGGTGTGCTGTATTGCACCGAGTGAGTCAGGAGCGCCAGTGCCAGTGGAGTGCCCAGCTTGCCACCTGACGTTCTGCTCCTCTTGCAAGGAGGCATGGCACCCGCAGCGCCTATGCCAGGAAAACCAGACTACTCCAGTACCAACTGAGCAGGGGTAAGATGGGAACCCACAGAGGCAACATGGTCTTTCAGTTCCTTTTGGCATGGGGTGCTAGCTCTGTGCCTCATATTAGTTTCATGGAACAGCTTCCTTCTAACATCTCAGGTGCATCTCTGAGACCTTCCATCTCTCCTGGTGTTTCCTAAATATAATTCCAATCTAAATATTCATTTAAATGATACATTTTATTTTTTAATACTTAATATTACTTGTGTACTTATTGAACTTGTGATTCCACTGACGTTTCTGAAAGGTGAAGCCCTCCAGGGCTTTGAATCTGCCTAAAGGCTTTGTTCACTTGCTAGAATTATGCCTTGTGCCCATACGAAAAATTCAATACACTAATATTCTGGGATCCAAATTTTGCTTATACTGTGATTGAGAAATCACCCCTGCTTAATATTTAGAAGATCTCTGCATAGCCAAATCTTAACTCTTACACAGAGTGGGTGTAAAATGTCCCATTTGGTGTGAGAAATCTCATTTATACTCATTTTGCATTGGTGTAAACAACCTACGGATAAGGTTGCATAAGGCATTACTCTACAGAAAGAAAACACTTTTTTGTTTAAATTATATAACGTCTGTGGCCACCTATCTTTGTTTTCAGAATCAGATTAAGTTCAGCCATGTGTATTCAAAGTTTTCTGTCATTTTTTGCAAGAAATGAAAGACTTAAAATGTAAGCATTCTGCTTGCTAGAGACTTAATTGAACAGGAGTTGCCAAAGAGCTCTCGCCATAATTTTTCTTCTCCAGGTTTGATCTTTGCTTTTGGTGGCGTTTAAGGCTATTTTGCTCAGGCAGGGACAGTGTTATAACTTGCATAATCCAGTCCTATTAAAAGAATGGTGCAAGCTGTCTTACAAGTTGCTAATTTTTAATGCTATAGGCGATACATTTGTGGGTATAGTGAGTGTTGGGTTTATGTAGCATAAAAATCCAAGAGAATGGAGTTTCACTTTTATATGATCTTACAACAAGTAGTGAGTATACTTCAGTGTATTGTACTGGATATAAGAAGCTTCACACATTAAGTGCATTAAGACAACAGCATTAGATGCTCTCTAAAATAAGCACAGTACACATTAGGCAGTAAGCTGAATATCAACAGTAATTACATTCACATTTCACATTAATATTTCCCTTCTCTTCTAGATCACTTATTGGAACAGAGACAGAGGCACCAATTAAGCAGTGCCCAGTTTGTCGGATCTATATTGAGCGAAATGAGGGCTGTGCTCAGATGATGTGCAAGAACTGCAAGCACACGTTTTGCTGGTACTGTCTACAGAACTTGGATGTAAGTGCTGCAGAAAAAAACGCCTAGATAAAGGGTAATGTTGGGATTAGTTGGAGGCCCTATACGAGCTCTCCACCAACTTGTTGATACCCTAGTGAATGGTTCAGTTCCGCTCCTAACTTAATTTCTTTCTTCTTATTCATCCAGTGCTTTTATTTATATCAACGTCCTTTTTCCATAAAGGATTACAGGCACATCCCTGGGTCCCATCTTAGTTCTTTGAGGGAAATGGGACAGACTGGTTGCTTTCTGGAGGTCCATTCCAGCACTGCCTTTCTCTGATTCCCTCCTCCAGTGCAGTAGTTAAAAATAGTTTGGTTGAGAGCCAGGGAAATAAGTGTCTTCCACCTGCTCCAACTGCAAGGGTCACAGCCTGTCCAAAAAGTGGTATGATACTGGGTGACGGGGGTTGTTTCACAAGTGGATGCATTAAGCTCATATGAACTAGGTTGCCTTTACCAGTCCATCTCCAGTGCCGTGTTTGCTGAAGAGAATAGTTGGTTAGTAGATTTGAGGATAAAAATGTTGGATTATGAACATGGATTACGAAGTGCAGCTTGCTAGGTGTTTTCTCAAGCGATACCAACTAGTCTCAACTCGTGGGGACTTCAAGTTTCCTAGTAGGATTAATAGTACAGGAAGTAATGTGCTTGTGTATATGCCAGCTTCCCTTTTTGGCAGTCATCAGTAACAACTGTGGGAGTGTGAAAAGGACTTTACCAGCACTTGAAATAAAATGTCAAATGCTGCATGGCTTTTCTTGTCTTCTTTTTTGTACTCCGCGGCCAGCAAACAATGAAACTTCCTCATTCTTCATCCTTCCTTTTCTCAGTACGCTAAACAGGTTTTACTTAGTGTTATATCCCATCTCTATGTGTGTGAACGTGCTTTTTCGACATGAGTGTTACTGCTTGCCTCAGAGTACGTACAGTACACAATGATTGCTTAACACCGTGCTGAACTGGAAGACCGTCAGATTCTCACAGACTCTGCAGACATGCTCTTACCAAGTTTTTGTCAAAGGAGGAAGAAAAAAGAGACTGTAGTTGTGTGATTCAAATGTGTTTTTTCTAAATGTGCAGGGTTACAGGAGCTCCAGGTGTAGATGAAGGTAATACCTGCAGAGCCAACAAGTAAGGCTGGAAAATGAAAGAGGCAGCAGCGTCAGGTTACAGCGCAGCTGGCTAGGGGAGGGTAATGCAGGGCATTGGTCACCTTCTGAGGAAAAGATGGTTAATTTAATAAGTATTAATGGGAAAAGAGAAAGGAAATGGGGTTTGCCTACTTTTTAAATTTTCCTATTACTCCTAGGAAGAAGATTACTGTGAAGTGTAGGGACAGCAGGAGAACAGAAGGTAGAAGCACCTCAGGAAGATGATCCCTCAGATTTTCAGAAATATCTGTTGTTTACAGGCCCCTTTATCATCACCAAATTACAGATTAGGTACTTGTGCAGTAGGTGCAATGCATATGCTTATTCTTTTTAAAAGTAGGAGAGAAAAGACACTATACAATAGCTCAGGTCCCAAGCACACCACACTTTCTGAAACTGCAAGAAATTTCTCTAGATAATTATTTGGAAGACAGGTGAGCTTGTCTGCCGGCAGCTGGTAATTTTAAAGCAGTGTCAGGAAGGTTGTATTTCCAGTCCAGCCTTGAACCTCTCCCCGCAGTACCATAACCTGTTCTTACAGCTTGTCCTTTTGGTTTTTCAGAACGATATCTTTTTACGACATTACGACAGAGGCCCTTGCAGAAACAAGCTGGGTCACTCGCGGGCTTCGGTGATGTGGAACAGAACACAGGTGCGTTCCTGGTCAGCTGAGCAGAGCTCTCATGCATACATGAAGCAAGGAGATTTTACCTGTCAGTGAAAGACCAAGATGATTATTTTCATGTTCTTATCTATTTTTTGTGACCTGTGCTGTGCTTATGCATGCACACATGTATTTTGTTTTCCACATTAGCTAAATACGTATTTTTCATGTCTTTCAGGTTGTGGGGATCCTTGTTGGACTAGGTCTCATAGCATTGGTGACCTCTCCCTTGCTGCTCGTGGCATCTCCATGCATCATCTGCTGCATTTGCAAATCTTGCCGAAGCAAAAAGAAAAAACACAGCCCGCCAACAACCTAGAACTCTGTGTCTGTGTGAGCCTCCATCTATACAGCATATGTATGTGAGAAAGCACAATGGTTGTATTTTGGTGCCATACCTACCAAATAATACTCCCTTTTTTTTGCCAATTCTTGGGATAAGTGCCTATTCTTTACAGGCTACTCTATCACTAACAAATCCCAGTGTGGGAAAAGTCTAGATTATTGTGCAGTACGTATGGTGTAGGGTTTTGCTTTCTAAAAGGAAAATGGGACACCATTCAGTAGTTCATACCCTTAAATATGAACCACCTTTTCAGACTGCTAGAGCTTTACCATCTTCCATCAGCTGCACATGACTTGATCCTGCAGTAGTACTCTGCCTTTGCAGACCCAGTGGTTACTGTCATGCTTTCCATTGGTTCTTGGTGACGCTCAGGTTTCTCAGAAAATTTTGAGTGTTTTGTAAAAGAGAGGGAAAAGCCTGATTAAGTGCTTCTGTTTGCTAGCTTGTGTTCCCGTTAAAGGTAACAAACTGTTAAGAAAATACATTTGACAGTTTCCTGTCAATTGGCTGCCATGGCATTTCTTTCAGCACTGAAATCAATTTGATTTATACTATCAATCTCAATTACAGAAGTGAAAAACAACAAAACTATTTCTAACTAAGATAGGGCTCTCTTTTGAGATACTGGACTACCTTGAGAAAGCTGGTATTTTTTCAGATCAAGCATGATATATCTACCTTGAAATATTAGGAGTACACATATTTCCCTGCCATTGGGCATGCCTTTTGTCAGTAACATGGGTATAGCAAACTCACCATGAAGCTAATATTTTAAGAAAGGCTATGATACAGTTCCTGTTTAGTGTGCTGTATTGGGATCTTGGTTGTGCATATATAGAGTGGCCGCATGGGTGTGGATATACTGAGTACGTATGCACAATTTATTTTCTAGGCAGTCAGTACATTTTTTCAGCAGCTTACATAGGGTGGCAGCAAGAACCCTGTTAAAAAGTGACTCAGACCAGGCTAAGCCAAACCCTCCTTTAAAACCTTATGGACCTGCTGAAGTGAATACTTGAGAAATGCTGTGTAAATGTAAGCTCCGTCCATTAGTGGGTATTTCTTCCGTCCCCTCAAGGTTAACAAACTCTGCTACCAATAATTTTTAGTTAGTCTAAGTCTGAAAGGCTGTCGTTTAATGAGCGCTTCATTTTAATTTGCTGCCTCACCACCAAACTGATTCAGACCGTGGTGTCAGTTACACATGTGTGAGTTCACTGAAACCTCACTGAAGAGCTGGAGTTACTCCAGGCTCACGCAAGAGTAGCTGAGATCAGACTCTGCTCCCTGGAGTTTATTTCCTTGATGGCTGGTGCTCCTCACAACCCTGGCCGGTGGCGGCTTTTGTTCTGGACTCCTGTCCTGTGCATTTTATATCTGTGGGAACCGATACGAGTTTGCACTATATAATCAGTTGTAATTCCAAACCCCTTTCGATAAGGGCTGCAATGTTTAAATGAGATGCTCAGCCTGAGCGTCGTGTCAGGCTCACCCCCCGCCGGTCTGCCCTCCTCCATGCACACAGTGTGAGGTGCCCGAAGAGTTCTGCGAAGAGCGTCTTTGCTGTTGTACTTGGCCAAGCCTCAGGAACTTTGCCTTCTTGGCAGCCGTAAATGTGACCTTTCTTTTGTTGAACTTCCCTCTCTGGTTACTGTAATGGAAGTGGTAGATGTTCTTATTTTAAGAAAGTGTAGTCTGTTGAGCAGACTAGCAGGGACAAAGGCCTTAAGTAATATTGTCTGTTTTACTTTTTAATCGATTTCTTTTATAAATACTGTCTGACTTTGCTACCAGTCACGACTGGAGGGCAGGCAGTGCTCACCAGTGTGAAAGGCTGTATTTATTCTCCGTCCACAGCTTCGAAGGGAAGCAGAAAGGTAGTCAGTACTTCCTAAATACAGAGTGCAATGCAAGCAACTGCCATTTATAATAAATAGAGAATGTTTTCTGCGTGTGTTTTCTTTAAGAGCAGTAATGGTAGTTCTTGAGGGTACTTGTGACAGATTAAAGTGTCCAGCCCTTGGCTTTGCACTATTTTTCTACCTATGTTTTTATGGCACTACTGCCATTTCCATTTTGTTTATGAACTTGAAGTTAAGAGTCTTACTTTAACAAAGCCTTGAGGACAAAGATAAAGGAGCTGTACAGTCTTTTTAACCATAACCAGCGTTGCAATGCACCAATATCCTTTGTGTGTTAAAATTCGGGGGGTTTTCATGCTTTGTGGTCTTACCTATGTCCAATGCATCCTCTGCTAGTCCAGTTTCTTTCCTTGTCCTCTCCCTCTTTCCCTTGGCCTGTTTTTGCTAAAATGCCTAATGGAATGAAGGTGTCTCATTTTTTTTTTTCATTAATACTGCTGTGTTAATGAAACTGCCAAGTTCTTCCCTCTGTTAATGAAATGCAACTGAAGGCAGTTGTCTTGCCCAGCATACACAGGGTCACCATTTGAATTGAAATCCAAATTTGACCTTTTTTTGTTCTTTAAATGTTGTCTAAAGTTAATACAGATCTCTCCATAGAGTGGGAATTTGTTTAAATGGTTTGAAGGATAATATTTTATAAAAGCATTGCACACGTGCATAGCTGTAAAGTTTATTTTTAACTCCTCAGTTTAAGTGCAGGGTAACTCCTTTCAAAGGCTAATTTCTACAGAGCAGAAGGAAGATGTACTTTTTCCTTGTGCGCATTTTATTGCTGCTGCCAGTTTAGGTGTCTGGTGAGGGTACCAAAAGCGGTAGAAATTCAGTATGCTACTCTAGTCCCTCTGAACCAGGGGAATTCAGCCTGTCTGAAAATTGGGCTCTGGATGTTTTAAAGTGCAGATCCTAAAATTAGAGGCCAGTGCTAGAAATTTGGATTTTTACTGCAACTGGTCACAAATCTCCATGACCACATATCTCGTCGTAATTTCCCGGCAGTCACTGGAGCTGTGTCAAATACAGCTGAGGATCCCACTCAGCATCTCATGTCCTTGTGTTAAAATGAGGATGATGTAAAACCACCACTTAATAAAACCAAAACCACCTCTTAATAAAAAGAAAATATTTGTCATGCTATCATGTAAGTACTTCCCTGCAGTATTTATTTTAGAACTATGGGAGATGGTCAATGCTGCTGTTCAGTAATTGGTGATTTATTAATGGTGCATGGGGTTACTTACCCCAAAGAAGGGCATGAGGGGTAACAGTAATTAATATTTCTACAGTGCTTTAATGATGCTAAATGCTATGTACTGTTGTCTGTCCAGTAACATAGCATAAAGTCCAAAGATAAGTTTAAAATGTACATAATTTTTACTTGAACGAACTAAGAGTAACTGGATATTACCTTCATATTTGCTTGAAGATATGCAAGTGGGCAAAAATCAACTGCATTTCCACAATGGGACAATGAAATCAACTTTTGGCTGCTCTGTTCTCTGGTACCCAGTGAGTGGTTGTGCTGTAGTGCCTGCTGCTTTAAAAATTTGAAACCTGTTTTGCACTGTAATCTCCTTCTCCCAGTCACTCTCATCTTTCTCAAATGAATTCCTTTTATGATCGTATTTTTCATCCTCTATCTCTGGCCAAAAATTCTTAGAGCAAAATTAGTAGATTTCTTTGTATGAAGATAAAAATCTTCCAACAATTTTCTCCCAGGTTTTAATAAGAAATTTGATGCTGAGATAAACGACCAAAGATAGAAATTTCAGACTTGGTTGAAAAGACTCATTCAGACTTAAGAAGTTGTGTTGGAAGACCTAAATAAGGACTGCTTTGTTAGAGCTCATAGGTAGAGGAGCCCTACAGCTTTTGAGCTTCACAGGAGAGATGCTTCTATTGTTGATCAGACTTTTTTTGGAAATGTGCTGGGAAAAAAAAATCTACATCCTATATACATATTTTTATTGTATAAATCAAAAAAGCTTCTCTTGTATGGCTTCATATTTTAGAGATTCAAACTCCCTGAAGGCTTTCTAGGGTGTACTTATACAGTAAGATAATTTTAAAAATACACTAAACCAGTTGAACAGTGTGCTAGTTATAGAACAGTTGTAAGACATCTCTCACACGTGAATGTGTAGGATCAGACCCTAATTTATGTGGGGGGCAATAAAGATGTGAAAAGTTACCTCTGCTGGAATAGCAAGAGTTTATTTTTCTGCGGTCTGCTGGAAGGTGAACTTACTGCTAAGATTCTGGAAAACCTCAGTCTAATTTTTATTTGCCTTCTAGTTAGTAAAGTAATGAAGTAAGAGCTGAATGGTTTTGCTGAACAGGAAGCCCGAAGGTCTGTTTTGTGTCACTACACTCAAGTACTCGGAACCAATGTGTTTTTATAATTTATACAATTCTTATATAATTTATAATTAATAATTATAAAATATTACTTTTGGAGTATCATTGGCTTTTATCATATGATAGGTTTATTTTATTTGCATTCATACTGGAAGCCTTTCCTCTTCTGCTTCCTGTCATGGTGTCCTTCTGGTCATGGTGTTCCTGGCAAGGTAAATTCCTATGATTTGGTGCAGTCCACAGTAAATGCTTACTGCCATTTTTTAGTTATATCAGAAGCTTTGTTATGATCCCTCAAGTTAGTTCTTGGAATCAAGCAAATTTCTATTGTTAGGAAAGGTAGTTTCCTAGCAATGAATTTTATTGACTGTCACAACAAGATGATACTGGTTTGCAAGGTCGACTGGCTTTTTAGAGGACACGACCTCATTCTTTCCCCTTCTGCCCAAAAGGCTTTCTCTCTTCTTGGCTGAAGATTAAGGACTTCAGTCATTTGCTTGTGCCTTCTGGATGTCCTTCTGGCGGCCACGTGCCGGGAGATCCCAGGCAGGTTGAATGTGCGATGCTACAGTGCGTGTGCAGGGAGTTGCTGGGGCCCGTGCAGTGGATGTGGTGCACAAGCGACTCACCCAGGTGGCTTCATGAGTGCCGCCAGCTGTATGGCACCGCGTAGCGCTGGGCCGGTGCTGCACCGCAGCCGTGGTGCCGGGCCATCTCACTGTGTGTGAGTGTACCCCAGAGTTTCATCAGGAGCCCTCTCTCAAGCTGGCCCTTTCCATAGCTACCCGCCCACCCCCCAAAAATCCCCAAATTCCACAGCAAATCTCTGTTCCTTTTGTTTTCCAATCTCTGCTACTGTTTCAATGTCAAAGAAACCTCAGTTCAGATGAGTTCTTTGGAGCTCATCTGGTCTAAGCATTCGCTTTGCCTAATGAACAAGTCTTGTGAATGAAGAAAAGCAGAATTGTTATGTACCACGCTGACTTTAGCATCGCAGGCGCCATGGGTCACCTCGTGAGAACTCTTTAACTGCCCCAGCATTGCTTATTTCTGAAAAAAAAGCGCGTATCTTAAATATGTGTGATTCGAAGTGTCTGAGTCTGACACCAAGGTGCATTTCTGAGCACTGGTGCGAACCGGCAGCGGTGGTGGAGCCCTGTCCTGGCCGGTCTGAGGCAGGTGCTTGGCTCCGCGCGTTGCAGAGGGAGGCATGGCATTTAGCCAGGCTATTCGCAGCGCTCCCAGCTCTTCTCAGTCTAAGCTCTCCCGGCTGGACCGATGCCGCTTTCGGATGCGTTTGTTTGAAGTGAAGCCTTGGCTTGAGAGGAGCAGGAGAGAGGGCACCGCATTGCTGCGTGGGGCGAGGGGCACGGCAAAGAGCAGCTTCGTCTCGGCAGGAGGAATCACCCCCCTCTCCACAGGGCCAGCACTTGTTATTTGGGGGGCTCGTCTCCCGCACCACGGCGCGCAGGGGTAAATTCCTCCTCAGCATCTAGATGTTGTTTCCCTGGTACCTGTTTTGGCTTGCATTTTGTTTATCTGGGTTGTTTTTTTTCTTTTCCTCCCAGTAATACACTTTCTTCACCACTTTTCTCCTGGTGAAGGGCAAAAGGGTTTGATCTTTGTAAGATTTGTTAAAATATTTTTGTGTTTATAAGAGGAAAGCTGACATATATAAAGAAATAAGTGCTTTTGTAATTTTTTTGTTGTATGATTCAGCAGTTAAACGTTTTACAGATGCAATTTTTTGCACTCTCTGCATATATTCATAAAAAATGTATTTATTTTCTGTCTTTAAGGTTTACTTAGAGGTTTTTTTTCTTCTAATGTTATAAAATGCAGTATGTGCAACATTAAAAAATTAGTGTAAAGACATCGTCTCATTTTGTTGTAATTTTTAACTGCCTTTAAAAAGATGAACACAGAAAATTTATGTGAAGGATTTGTACACATCTGGGGTGCTTAATGGGAATTTTGAGGATAAAAGAAGATGGAAGAGATGGGATCAGAATCTTGACTCTTATGTACTTTCTCAAAAATAAATGACATTAAACTCCTTTTAAAGAGAGTGGGACAGGCTCTGGGTTAGCTCCTGCACGCTGCTGCAGCAGCGTGCCGATGCCACAGCAGTGGTGGTGTTTGCTCTCTGTAGGTGGAGTGCAGAGTTATCATAAATCTGCCCCCTCGCCAAGTCTGATGGAGACCATGACCGGGGGCATACCAGGAGCAACCCAGAGGAGCTGGAGCTACCCCGGGCTGTGGGGTGGGGGATGCGCGGGAGGCTGCACGCAGAAAAGTCTGCTGCTTCAGAGACCCCTTTCTCTTCCTTTGCTCCCTCAACCCTGCCTGTCCTTGCAGCGGAATTAGGCCTCCTGCTCTGCGTTTCTAAAGGACATGGTGAAACACTACACCCTGCCATTTAATTTCAGATATACGTGCTCCTTAGTGTTCTCACACCCCCACATCCTGCAGTGCTTACGAGAGACAATCGCAGCTGTGTTTTTGAGCACCACATTTTAAGGTG
The DNA here is from genome assembly GCA_008921705.1 of Burhinus oedicnemus. Classification (NCBI taxonomy): domain Eukaryota; kingdom Metazoa; phylum Chordata; class Aves; order Charadriiformes; family Burhinidae; genus Burhinus; species Burhinus oedicnemus. Next base: position 1,252,072 of record VFFE01007039.1, on the reverse strand, counting down.
CTATTTACTATTAAATATTTCCCGCTTAGCTACAAGTACTCAGCATCTGAGGGTAGGATTTTTCCACTTGGGTGACACATCCTTGAAACTCCAGCGTGCCGTCTGTGGGGCTTTTCACCTCAACAGATTACTTGAAAGGTCTCAAGAGTTTTGCCTCTGAGGGCACGTTTTGAGGGTTGAGGAGAATGGCTGGAAGGCTGTTTTCACTTCAACATTGCCTTTGCAACAACATCATCGTTGTCACCTACAGCTCAAAATTTCAGTCGCACCTGTACATTTTTTTTCCCCCACCAGATTCCTCAGAGTAAATTCAGTGCTGATATTATTCCACTTAAACACAGTCATTTCATTTATTTACTTTTTTTTGTGGCCAAGGCTCTGGTCTTGCTTGGTGAATGTGCAACAAAGCAGTGGCAACACATCTGTCCACACGGTAACACAGGTGACGTTGCAGCAGACGAAAAGTTTCCAGCATGGCACTCTGCCTTCAGAGGTTCTTGCTGATTACCGAGGAACGAGCTTTGTGGTGGGAACGTGTCAGTTCTGTCAAACTCGTGATGGACACCAGCTGCTGGCAGCCAATGTGCCTGGTGCCCTGCCAGCCAGCCAGCTGCCAGTGGTGGGCAAACTGCCCGGCTCCCCACCTGGTAGATGAGTGAACTGCCAGCTCCTCACCTGGCAACTTTGAAAAGAAACCAACAATTTTTTCCAAGAAAAAATTTAACATTTCTGAATTTCTCTCCAATTTCTAAAATTCCAGATCAGACAAGTGTGAGCATTTTTCAGCAAAATGGAAAGTCGAGAGGCCCTGTGACTCCTGTGTGGTCACATCTTCTTCCACACACACTTGTTGTTCAGTAGAAACAGGACTCAGTTACCACATTCAGTTCACACTCCTAATGTGTGTAGGGAACTGGCGCTTGCCATTACTCCTGCCAAACCAAACATCTTCTGACCAGCTTTAAAAAAAAAAAAAAAAAAGACAATGGCTTCAAATTTTATTTGATCCCAGCTTCAACGTGCAATTTTTCCCCCAAGTTCCTGTATTTGTCACGAAGACTAGTTTTCTTTGACAGCCTTTTATTTCATGGTTATTTATAACCAAATCCCTGGATTTTAAAGTGCTTGCATTTTTTGAGATTACAAAAGATGTTGTGTACCTTCTTAACCTGTGTGTGTAAACCAGCCATCCACCCACCCACACCCCGTTCTGCGCTGGAGGTGAGTGTTGTCTTAAACACTATCCTCAGCCTGATCCATCCTTCCAGTTTGACAAACATCACCCACATCACCCTGGTAAAACACCTCCTCTGGTCTCCCAGCGAGCGGGTCGACATTTTTGCTCTGGGGTGACCCTGCGGGTGATGCTGCCCACCCTATCATCATTCTCTCATGCTTCTTTGTGGGGCCTGTGACTCCTCCTGGGGATGTTTCCTCCTCTATAGATGTTGATGGCCTCTAAGAAGGATTGCCCTTGCAAGTATATTTTCCAGTGGCCTTTGTGCCTGCCTGGCAGCTCCTTTTTCTTTCAAGCTCTCCAGCTCTTCCAATCTGAAAACTTTTTAGTTTTTGAAAATCAGAAGTCACTGAAAATTATAATAAAAATCCTTGTTTTTCTACAGAGCTTTCCAGAGTTATCCCAGAATTAAAGAAAAAAGCAATCAAACAATCAAAACCCCAAAACTACCCACAAAATCATACCTTTCAGAGTAATCACTTCCCCATTTGGTACTATAGGTCACTTCTTACATGAGACCTCTCAAGCTGAGCTTCTCAGCCCAGAGCCTGGCTTAACACCTATGCTGAAAATACGCCTGTGTTTTATCCAAAAAGAAAAAACTGAAGGAACTCTAACTTCTCAAACTGAGGCTGCAGAAAGTTTCCCCAGCAGGGTTAGAGTGAAGCCTCCAAGCAAGAGACCCCCCTCGTCTTTTTCCTTAGTAGTACCACGTAGCAAAGATGTGAAAAATCCTTCCTGAAGATAACCTCTTATTAGCACAATCCATTAGCAGGCACAGTTGGTAACTTGGCAGTCTTGCCTGCTTGAGATCCATGCCAGTGTCAAAATGTCATACTTTGAGAAAGCCTCGAGGCCTGGTCAATTAGTTGAGTAATTGAGTTTTCCTGGGTCTTGGCTAACGAATTGAATTTAAGCCCAGGTGAGTGTATGTGCCTGTGGCAGTCTGTACTTCTGCCTGTCATAACAGGCAAGAGGCTCCTGCTACCTCCTGCAGCAGCTCATTTGGGACACCACAGCTAGTGGTGTTGGATTTCCCTGTGTGACCGTGTCTGAGCATCCCATTGTTTCTTTGGGCCTGAGATGAGGACATGTGGGTCAGGCCTTGAAAGAAGGGCCCTGGGGAGCGTGAAGGTGCCCAGGAGCAGCACCCTAAATGCTAGGAAGGTACTTCAGGACCTTCAGGCTAGCTCAAGTGAATGTCTTTTGAGAAAGTTTTGGGTTGTTCTTAACTGTATCTATTCCAATTTGGGTTTTTTTCCCTTTCGGCTGAGGCTTGACTGAACTCTCTCACTCTGCTCTCAGTCCTGCAGGGAGAGGAGAATTAATCTGTTTTCTGATATATTGTGTTCAGTCTTGTTGACCTAATACTTTGCATGTTTAGCTGTTGCCTGGAAGGGATGTTGTTCCTGATGGTCTTTCAGCTGGAGAAGCCTTGCAGTGTGTTTGCTGCTGAAGTATATAGTGTTACAGTGCCAGTGGCACTACAGTGGGATAGTGCCATTTTTAACACGTAATCAGAATGGAAGGGAAACTTATAGCTTTCCTAAGGCTATGAATGCAAACAACTAAAATGTGAGAGACCTTGGGGTCTCCAGCCTGTGTCACCCACAAGTTCTGGTACAATCAGGGAGGCAGCAGCCTGTGGGTCCTCAGGGGCAATGGTTTAAAAGTGGTAATAGGGATGCTCTGGGCTGCAGCAAGACCCAAGTCCCTCTCAGCTGGGTGAGGAGGTGCAGCAGGGTCTGATATAGCTGTGGCGACCCAGAAACCAGCAGAGTGCTTCTGGTAGTGGTGAGCTGGCTGGCTTTTACATCTACCTCTCCTACCTCTGAGCTATGTTGTCTTCACATCACCCCACATCTCCCTGGTACGTGGTCTGGGGCACTCAGCTGCAGAAGGACTCCGGTAGACAGAGTAGAGGTTTGGGGTGGCTGTAGAAAAACTTTCTCCTTATCTCTTGCAGCAACTGTATAATATTTCATGTGGTAATATGTGTGTTTTCTCTAATCTGAGGCTTCAGTCTGTATTGCATGTAGCTTTTGGAGGAAAAGATGCTCACTACTTAGCTAAAGGTGTCCTGATTAAAGTTCACCTGGTTCATCACTTCAGTGACGTCAGCTCCCTCATACAGACTCTGAGGCTTGTGGGTTTTTGTCCTGCCTGTTCTCTCCAGACAAGCGGCAGAGCTGTTCACGCTGTTGTAGACAGAAGTGCCCGTTCTGCGGCTAGGCTGTCTGGGCAGGGATGCGCAGCAGCGGTGCTGAGCTGGTCTGGTGGGGACAGCCGAGGTGCTGGGCACCCTAGTCCAAGAGGCTTCAAAGTACAGGGCGTCTAACTGGCATCCAAGCTCTGGTGATCCCAACACCTTCATCCAGGCTTTTCTCCAACTGTTTCACCTTGTCTTTCTTCCCCCCCCGGTGCTTCCATGTCAGCTTTAAAACCTAATCTCTGCTTTGGGGAGCAGGTTTTCTGCTGTGCACCCCCGGCAGGAATGGCTGGGATGCTCTTGCTTGTGCCAGAAACAACCTGTTCAGTTTGCAGATCGGGAGCAGTTATGCTGGCCACAAAAATGAGGTTTGATGTTACGGTTCAGCGTGTTAATCCTGTGGAGATAAGAGAAGCAAGGCCCTCTGCCTGCCTCCCAGGCAGTCCCTGAGCAGTGCGTGTGTGGCTGTGTCCTCTGACATGGTGGGGAGGCCAGTCAAGGGCAGGGGGGCGCTGAGCTCTGGCATGATGGGGACTGGCAAAGCGCCAGCTGGGAGAAGAGATTCACGTTTGCAGCACTTGAGGATTATTTGGATTTGGCACCCCGCCCAGCCACTCCAGGGGACCGCTCTGCCTGAGCGCTGCCAGAGGTGGTGAACGTGCCTCCTTCGCAGGGCCGTGCTGCTGCACAGGAGCTCGGCTGGGACCTGTTCGTCGCTTGGACAGGGGCCTCCCACGGTGAGATAAGAAGAGTTTTGTTATGAATTTGCTCTTTTCACTTCTCCCCTCCATGTAAGAGGCAACTTCTTTCAGCAAAGACCTAATCACATCTAGATGAGCCAGTAAAACTATCAGTGTGCTTAAAATTAGGCCAGTTCAGAGAGAAACTGAGGACTGGCTCCCTACCCGCGGGGGTGAAGGCTGAGCAGGTGACCCAGCCCCTGACACTCACATTGGATGCACGTGCCCGTGCTCCCACGCTGATGCTTTTGCAGGGTGCTGTGCCCAGTCTCCAAGGTGCCATGGCATCTGCAAGGAGCAACTACTGGACAGCCAGCTTCTTGCTGCTGGCACCTGCCTTCCTTTGATGTGGCACTGTTGGTGGCATCCAGACTGCTCCTGGGCCGCGTCTTGTTCTCCTGGGCATGTTGAGATGAGGATGGCTGGAGAGGCGACCCCACAGAAGGGAGAGGGAAGGGTCGGAGGCTGCATAGGTGCTTGGGAAGATCCTTGAACACAAGGGGCATGAGCATGGTCATGGCAGCTTTTCCCAATGTCCTGGACTCCAGCTGGGGACCTGAGCAGAGCAAGTGGAAGATCCTTCACAAGGAGCGTGTCCACACAAGGGCTGGAAGAGGAGGGAGGTCTGGGGGGCCAAGGGGGAGGCCTGGCTGCTGCTGCCCTGGTGTTGCTTCTGCCTTCCAGGGGTCTGTTCAGAGCTGCTTCCCAGCAGCTCCTGGTGGGGCAAGGCCCTTTCTCCAAGCCCATCCAAAGCCCCCTGCTAGATAAGCAGAGAAAACGCAAATGTGACTGCAGAGAGGGGAAGAAAGAAAAACACCTTTGAAGTAGGGAAAGGCAAATGCATGTGTAGAAAAAAAAATAATCATGGGAGTAATGTGTAAGACTACATAATTTTTATGCTAATTTTGATAAGATGACTCAGTTCAGCTGCCAGAGCTGAAGCATATGGGATCAATAAAAATAATTCAAAGAAGAGAGTATGTATGTAAACAACAGGGGGTAACTCAGCAAGAATTGAGCATGTGTTTTAGTTAATTAAAAGCAAAATCCTAATTCTAAGCTTCTGGTGGCTCATAATCCCTCTGAGCATTTTGGTCACTCTTCCCAGCTGCAGCTTGGGTTTGGATGGCCTCAGGCCTGGGTCTGTGGTTGTGCTCAGTGTTACTTACATGTTTGTGCGTGTCCCACTGCAGCTCGTCTGGTCTGTGCCAAGTTTGTGCCTGTGCATAAACTTTTGTGGGACAGCAGCTCTACAGGAGAAGAGCCCTGTATGGCTGCAGCACGGAGACTGCCAGGGTTGCATGCCTGCCTCCCTCCAGCAGCCTCATCTATTGCTGATGCCACTCAAGGCGGTGGAGGGTGGTGCTCCCCTCCCTTGCCAAGCACCTTGTGTCTCCTTCTGGTCCTGTGCCCATGTATTTTGGATGTTGCTGACTCATGGCTGGACCCAGCCTTCCAGTTAAAATCAATGAAAGGTTAATGGTGGCTTTGCTATGTGAACAATAAACACCTTCACTCCCGAGTAAATCTAGCAGACCCTGGAGGCTGCGCAGGCTGTGGGGGGGTACAGCAGTAAGTGTCCACAGGGGCTTCCCCAGCACAGGCTGTGACAGTGCCCTGTGGGGAAGCATGTGCCCCCATCATACGTACCCTGGTAGGGAGGTATGTCCACAGCTCACCTCTTCCCCCTGCCAGAGTGATTTGTACAGGAGCAGCAAGGTACTCTGTGATCCCTCTTCCACTCCTCTGGGAAGGCAGGTCCCTCTCAGACCCAGGGTTTTGTGTCAGTCTGTGTCTATAACTGTCATAAAGTTGAGGTCGTGTGGGGAGGATTAGTACCAGTGGCAACCAGGACTATTTATGGCCTTGGCAATGGACTATTGTTATAAACCCTATTACTTGCAATTTATCATTATACAATCATATAGAGTACAATTTTATATAATTGTCATTATCTAGCTATTTATTTATATACACATGGTGATCTCAGAACACCTGAGGTGACCAGTTTCTTCCCAGAAATGATTATGCTCTGGCATATGTGAGATTAAAATATATGGCAGCCATCCAAGGCCTGGAGAAGCCCAGGGGCAATAAGGTGCTGGGGCTATGAAGGACATACTGCTTTGCTGAGGCAAGGTGAAGTTATTTTGCTCTTTGCAAGTCATGTTCCTCACTTCCCCCCCAACTCATTCTTTGACATGACTGAATGGTTTTGGCCTATGTTGTGCCCTCTGCCTCTTGTTACTGGATTTTGCACATCCAAAGGTTCCCGTAAAGTCGGCACTAATGTGGGCCTGCTGGGACTGCTGCTAGGCTGCAGCATTCCCAGAGCCTGGTAGGGCAGACGGAGGAGACACTACTTTATATTTTGTGGACTGCATCAAGCAGCATATATATTATAGCTTCCTCTCCAGGATTTGTTTTAAAAAATGGATGTTAATGTACTAAAAGGAAACACACCATTTATTTTTAAACAAGGTTTAACTAGAAACCATTTGTCCTGTCTCATGCTGTATACTTTGCGTTTCACTTACATTTTGTCCTTTGGTAAAGCAATGAGGGAAAAGATGTACAAGTCCAAGCCGGGAAAGAAAGAAGAAAAACAAAAAAACCCAAATACTGCATCAGATGTAGTACTCTGCCATTTACTGTTGCAGTACCCACAGTAAATCCATGGGTGCCATTTGATGCATCTCTGGTATTAGCTGGTAATACTGAGGGTCAAATGCAGATAGCCCTGAAATGAAACACAACTCACCGCCCTGCTTGCATCCCTGAGGAGCATGGAGTCTATGATGTGTGAGAGAAGCAGCAGCAGCACAGGATCAGCAACTGCTCACCAGCAACTTCACACAGAGAAGAAAGTATGGGAAGGGAGAAGGGGAGCAAGAGAGAAACAGTGATGAGTGTCAACGAGATTTGTCTTGGGCTTCTAAAGCATCTCCTACTCCCTCATACCCACCATTGTGGTGTTATTGCAGATTGTGCTACATCATCTCCACTCCCAGGAAGCAATGAAGCTGCCAGAAATGCTGAGGAGTGAGAGGCATTGATTGCTGGCTGTGCTCCTTGCTCTGAAACTCCTGCCTATGTCATGGCATGGAAGCAACTTGTAAAGGAGGGTTTACACAGGTGGACAGACAAAATAGGGGCCAGGAAATAAAAAGCAAGTTGTCATAATTGTCTGACTCGAAGGCAAAATACCAATGCGGGATTGCGGCAAACTGATTTCACAAAGTGATTTAGCTGTTTTTCCTGAAATGTTGCCCAGTTTCTGCTGGGAAGTAGTTGGTGCGGGCACACTGACAGACTTTTTCTGCTCCTGGAGGAATTGGAGGCGATTCTGAACTTTGGAAGTGGGTGTTGAGTGTCTGAGAGGTGGGTCTGTCAAAGTGGTAGCTCAGGGACTGGCAGATGATAGACACCATGGCATGTATTACCCTGCAGAGAACTACATGTGTTGCTGAGATGGGTGTTGGTGCAGGTGGCACAGGGCACAAGACAGGTACAGATACCCCCTAGAGGGGTGGCATGTGGGGGCCCTTCTGCTCTGCTGTTAAAGGATGTCTCCAGAGGTCATGCTGGGTGTGCCTTTCCCTTTTGCCTTGTGGATCCAGCGCAGGGGAGGGACAGAGCCCTGTGCTGATGTCTTGGACATCAGCATCTAATCTTTTTTTCCCCATCTCCAACCTCTTCAGGGGAAATTTTAGAGCCTGTATTGAGTCTTCAGGTGGGTGCAGCTTCCTCGATCTGATCCTGCAGAGGGGGTCCCGCCACTGAACACCTTCTGCCACATAAGACTTGTAGGCACCTGGCTTGAGCATCCTTGTTGTGTATCCTTGAAGGATCATGGGAAGCTGTGTTAATGTCTTCGTCCCTCCCTGGTCTCCTCCCCCGCTTCCCCAAAACCTCTCATGCATGGTCTCAAGGAAGGATGAACCTGAGATACTGGACAGAGCCACGTCCCTGGTCTAGAAAGTAGGACACCCTTTCTCGGACGTGCAGTCCCACCGCAGTCATGCACTTGGCCACATCTAGGCCACGTCTGGAGGCTGTCCACAGCAAGCACAAGGGTCTCACATGAGTTGCAGAGGGATTTGAAGCATACTTGTGTGTGGGCTTGCTGCCCGGCTAATGGGGAACCCCATGGCCTCTGGCTTACCAAGCGCCACTCGCCTTGTCTGGGAAGAGAGGGGCAGGAAGGGACTGGGCTGTGCAAGCCACTGGATGGTATCCAGCTCCCTGTTCCCTGGCCTTTAACAAGGGTGGGAGTAGAAACAGGATAAACTGGTGAGGTTTGGCCTGATATGGATTCAGTCACACCAAGCTCCCCTTTTGCAGTGACGGGAAGGTTAAATACTGTTTTGCAGCAAGGCTGAGTGCAACCTCTGCTCCCCTCCCTGGCTGCCCTGCAGTGGATGATTCTCTGCAGACAGGAGCAACTTCAGCCGGTGGAAGTAGGTTACGTTCTCCAAATGCCATAACATCTGACACGTCCAAACATGGTTTAAGTTGCTGGGGTGATGCAACTTCCCATTAACTGAGATCACAAGGGTTTTAACACAGATTGCTGTGCACTTCAACTGTGATGCGTGAGGCTCTGTGGGAGCAAAGCTGAGTTCATTCCATTTCACTGAAGTTAAAAGATGTCTCTGAAATATTTCAGATGTTTTTCTGTATGGCAACTTTCACTATTACTTGCAGGAACAGAGCCTCTACAAGTTTGGAAATAACCTAGCTTTCCTTTGTGTGCTTAGGGGCTCTCCGGGGACTTTTCTTTGCTACTTTCCCCTTTCTGCAGGCGTGACCCAAAGCAATGGCAAGGAGTAGGGTTAAGGGGGATTGCTGATGATCTTGCCCCTCTGCCAGGCAGCTGCCTTCCTGGCAGGGCAGAGTAGAAATCTAACCCAGAGGTTTTGGCCAAGCACCATTTTAGAGCCAAATCTGCATGAGTGCTCTGTAGCTGGAGAAGCAGACACTGTGGTGAGGGCTGGTGACCGACCTTCTCAGCAGCTGCTAAATGGAGCTGATGAAGGTAGCCAGTACTTTGCCTTTTAGAAAACTAATACCGATTTATCTCTGCGTGGGCACCAGAAAATAGAGTTACCCTTTTCATGCTAACAGCTTAATTTTCTTCTTAGCAGAGGCCCCGAAGGGTTTGGAAATGCCAGTGACTTCCTTCTGCTGTCTGTGAGGGCTCCCTGGGGCTGCTGTTGGATTTTTTAGGAAAGCTTGGTGTGGCTGAAGGTTGGTTACTGCCAGCAAACACGGTGCAAATATCAGTGGGGTTGTGCTGCAGCACGTTGGATTAAATGGTAGGAAGAGATCAGATGGGTGAAATCACAGACCCTGAGGGAAACGGGGCGCTCTGAACAGGATCATCTGAAAATACCAGAGTGAGTGGTACAGCAGCAGACCAACTGGGGCTGGGTGAGCCATCAAAAGCCCTAGCATATGTTTTGAAGGAGCAGCTTAACCAGAGAGGGGGAAAGCAACCTTAGCTAGGAGGGAGAAGAACACATAGACAGTATGGAACAACTCCCTGTTTTCACTTTACTGTATTTCCTCCCCTTGCCCGTAGTCTTAGAAACCCAGTGCAATGAAGAAAGGGACCTGGGCAGCGGTAGCAAAGACGGGAGAGGGGAGCTGGGTTAGCTGGCCAAGTCTGTGCAGCTTTAAGGTACAAAATACAGGTCTGGCAAAATGACCTCTGAATTGTGGCAGCAATGTGCTGTTGGCAGCACTGACAGGTCTCACACATTCACCACCTGCCATGGGATTGGGACTCTAGAAAATAGCTCAGAGATGCTGAACCTCCCCACTAACACCCCAGCCCTGCCCAGGTGTGTCCTGGCTGCAAAAGGCTGCTGGTGCAGTTGATGGTTCCTGCACCAGGCGCCTGTGGCAGAGCAGGCTGCAGAGGGGACGTGAGATGTGGGGTTTCCTCAGATGTGGGGTGCTCTGGCATTGTGGCCTTTCAGTACTTAAAGGGGACTTATAAGAAAGATGAGGACAAACTTTTTAGCAGGGTCTGTTGCAATAGGACAAGGGGTAATGGTTTTAAACTAAAAGAGGGTAGATTCAGACTAGATAGGAGGAAGAAAGTTTTTACAGTGAGGGTGGTGAAACACTGGAACAGGTTGCCCAGAGAGGTGGTAGGTGCCCCATCACTGGCAACATTCAAGGTCAGGTTGGATGGAGCTCTGAGCACCCTGATCTAGTTGAAGATGTTTTTGCTCATTGCAGGGGGGTGGGACTAGATGATCTCTAAAGGTCCCTTCCAACCCAAACAGGAATGTCAGGAGTTGGGTGTTGGGGAGAGGAGAGGACAGAAAAGGGGGATTAGGTGCACATGATGCTAAATACTTCTGATGTCAAAGGGGAATTGTAACAGCTTTGGCTGTCCATCAGATCTCATCCCTTCTCAGGTAAGAGATGTTCATCACCTCTCCTACTGCTGATAAGGGATTTGCAAGGTGGATATTATGGATATGAGACTGGGGGAATAACTGATTTGTGTGTTTCTGTTTACTTTCTGTGGCCGAGTGCAGGGAGTGTTCAGGGTTGGTGCTAGCAGGTTTGGGGCCCCTCAAGAAGGGGCAGGCACCTTGCAGAAGTGAATACAGGGGATACCTGTTTTATATTGTATGGCATGAACATAAGCACTGTGCTGCTGTGGACTAAGGACTCACCTCAATACTGTCCTGTCATCCTTCCTAAAGGATAAGCTTAAAAATGGAGCATGGTAGATGATGCTGTACCCCAGCTTCTCTCGGGCAGCACTTGAAGGCCCTTAAAATAGTCTCACAGGTAGCCTGTGGTAGTCATTGCTCCAAGAGGCTCACGAAAGGTGCACACTTTGAGAGGCTACACAGCTGGGTGCCTGTATGTGGGAAATAATGCTGGGGAAAGCAAACCCGTGAGCAGCCTCGTTGCTCCTAGTTCTTGTGCCACAGGAGAGTTTGAGCCCATTGTCATAAATTTTAAACAGCCTAATCCTTGTTGCTATTTCCACCTCTGGATAGGAGGCACCCAGCCTGTCGGCAAAGGCGGGACATACAGGAAGGCTTGCTCTGCTGCGGTGACCCTCCTGCCCCTTGAAAAGAGCTGGCATGGGATATCATGTGGGGAAATGCTGCATAATGCATGGCCGGGCAGGTGACAAAAGGTGTCCATGGCTTGTAAGCAAATACTGAAAACAGAGTGAAACAAACCCAATGGGTTATCTCAGTTATGCTCTGTCCTCTGGCCTTCCACTCCATCAGGCAGGTGAGGAGGGTATCTCTGTAGGTATGTCGGGATGAAGGGATCAACCTGGAGAGCAGCAGGCAATTCTATCATTCAAATCAGTACAGGTCTATGAAGGGAAAGAGGAGGTTTTAATAGCAAATAGACTAAAAGAGAGGCCGGTGAAAGAAGTAGAGAAAGGTTTGCAGAAAGCACAGTGCAGAGCATTCTGCCTTACACTGAAAGCGTATGATCCCTGCTGTTTCTACAAGCAGCTTGAGGAAGCATCTACTAAAGAAAACAGGGGCTGGTAATGAAAAGATGCTCCAAGGAGGTATTTCCTGCTGGATTGGGATGGGCTGGAGATGCAGGTGGCTGAAGGCTCTTCCAGCAGATCCCTTTCCACCACCTGGATGTACAACATTCACTGTTGGGAAAGCAAGAAGTGATGTGGGCTGGGGGTGGGGGTGGGGGATAAAAAGGGCAGAGAGAGTAATTTGGAAATGGAAACAGCCCTCCAACTAGTTGGGGAGGCAACGCTTGCCTGTGTTGTGAAACTCCTGAGGTTTTGGGCTCAATCTACTTGATTTTAGTGTGCACGAAGGATGCTGTTGGGTTTGTAAGGCTGCTGGACTACGGCGGGCAGCAAGCTGTACCCCAAGGGACAGGTCTTCCGAGGATTACAAGGAATTAATAGCCCCGGGCAAAGTCGGCTCCCAGCGCCGAGGGGCTGACCCTGCCCGCAGGCGAGTCCAGACGGGGGGAAGCCGAGGCGGCCCATCAGGCTGCCAAGTGCAGTTTCTTGCTGCCATCTAGTGACTTTCGGGGGTGACTAAAAAAAAAAGTCCAAAAATGCCTGCTCGTCGTGTCGGGCTGCAGACGGAGCTGCAAAACTTGCAAAGTTAAACAGCGGGGAAATAATCCTGAAATATCGTAGTCTTTCTGTTTTCTGTATCTCCTGCAAAAAAAAAAACCCGTGGGAAGCTTTGGCATTCCAAGGCAGACTTCAGTGGGTAATTAGTCATGAAGCATATGTGTCATCGAATAAGGTTATTTCCCGAAGTAGAGACAGAACCAGAGCTGCCTTATTTCCCCTCTATAGCATTGCTGCTCCAGGTCCGAGCAGGTTTGTTTGCCTGTGTTTGCTGGTTTCCCCTTAACGATGTCCTTGTAATGTCTGCACAGAGTGAGAAGCCCTGTTAAAAATGCTGAGTAAACTGGAGTGATCTCAATAAAAATGGAAAAAGACCTTTATTTTGCAACTTTCAAGTGCTTAAAGCTCACCTAATAATGACAGACCATGACCCTTAAGATTATTTTTTTCTGTGGGGATGTGTAGGGCAGACCTGATAAGGCAGACAAATAGGGCATCGATTGATGGTTTGAGATGGGTTATTGTCATTAGAGATTTCTTGGCCCTCTCAGCTCTCATAAATTAATAGGATTGTAGTTCATCTTAACTTTTAAAACTTTTAAAACTGGATTCTTCCGGATCCTCCACATGAAAATATGAGGACTTTCTACAGAAACCAAAGGGAAAAGCTCCTATGGATTTTGATTAGGCCAAGATTTCACCTTAAAACTTGGGAGTCTTTTTACTGCTTCTGAAACAATAACATGCTGAAGGGAATATTTTTACCTTGGAAACATTTTTGGAAAGTTTACTGGAGCTTTTTTGTGTGTACTGCTGCTATGGCCTGTTCATTCCAGTACAAATATGTTACGGGTATGCAAGCCTTTCTCCTGTGTCCCTAAATACCCTCGGCAGGAATCTTTGCATCCTTTTATCACCTAGCAGGCTTCTCCCCTCCACCACCCAGCAGTGGCTTGCAAGAACAGCGATGCAAATAAAGTATTAGAAAACTACTTTTCCTTATACTCCCTTTCTCTGTGCCTTCTTCCCAGCCTGAAGCTTCACAGGGAGCTCCGCTATGAGGGCTTTAGCTGCTGAGAGCAGGATGCCTAGAAATACTGCAGGTATCCTGTTACTGTTGCTTCAGTCTTTCTTGTTCCCTGGCACCTCAGGGAGCTGTGGTGCCACCAGTGATAAATCATTTCTGCTGCTTGTGTCCTTGGGGGCAGCCACAGTAATTACTTGGAGTGACCCTTGCTTTCAGCCATTGTCAAAACCTTGCCATAATCCCAGAAGAGCTTAAATCCTTGACAGGATGTAAACTGATGCACCAAGGGCAGTGCGTGTAGCCAAACAGGAATATAATGCTCAAACCACTGCCCTCCAACCTGTGTATTTTTAAAACAAGGTTAATGATCTTGTGTTAAAAAGAGAACAAATGTGCAATGGGCTTTAAAAGGTGGCGACTGTTTATCCATCTATAATGTTTTAAAGACTATTACCAGGGAATTGGAGACGATGGTCCCCTTTGTTGGAGTCTAGAGGTTTGTTTGGACACAAGAAGGTGACATGTGTGTGACCTAGGGGAGCTGACAGTGCACTCAGGTGGGGATGACAGTGGGGAGTTGGGGTTGCTTGTGGTTCAGACAGCCTCCTGAGGAGATGGTGGTGTAATACTTCCCTCCTCTGAAAGTGAATCTGTCTTTGGCATGATAGGTTTGCTACACTCCTTGAACACTGGGGAGGTACGAAATTGGACAGAGACAAAGTCAAAAAGCTCCTGGAGGTGTGCAGGTGACTCTCAGGTATTGAAAGGCACACGAAAAGCAGAGGTGTCGGTGCTGGAGAGCTCTCTACAAAGAGCAGTGCACTTCCACAAGGTGAATGGCTTTTCCACCCTGCTGTATGTGGCACTTCCATCCATGCTGCATGCATGCACACTGACATTTTCTTTCCCTGGCACATACCACAGCACTACATAACTAATAAAGCCCATCTGGGCTTGATGAAACCCTGTTTTACCCTGGTTTGTCCCCAGCAGGAAGCATAAGAGATGTTCCTGCAAGCTTTTGGGCTTGCAGCTGTGTGTGGGGTGGCTGCGGAGGATGCAGCATGGGGGTAACAGAGCTGCTGCTGGGCCCGTCTGGCTCCTGATGGCCAGTGCATCGCTCCTTTGCAGCTCCCATCAGGAGTGCAGCTTTGTGAAACATCTGAGCACACCACATCTAGGCTTTAATTCTGGAATGTACAACTTTGGGCGCTGTAGGCTAGGTGAGTGTATCCTCTGCATCGATGGAGCTGTCATCAGTCACACTTGAAGAACAAGAGTCACTACGCAGGAAGGATTTTATACTTTGACTTATCCCAGTAAGATAGTCTGGAGAAATTTAGCCTACAAATACCAAACCCTGGGCATGCAGCAGGTTTAATAATGGCAAGTTATGAGTGGAAAAGGCTATTTCTCATGGAGCGTTATCCAAAAACCACACTGTTGCACACCCATGCTGCATGTCCAGATTAGAAACCAGACACGATTTGTAGCACGGAGTGTGTTTAATTATTATTAAATATTTGCCTGAGTGATATGGTGGATTATACATCATTTGGAGTTGCCAAATCAAGATTCAGTGTCTTCCCCAAAATCACGGTGTTACAAAGCTGTGAGTAATCGGGATTAGGGCATACCAAGAGCAGTAGCACATACCCCAAACTTATTAGATGGTGGTTCACAAGTCTCAGGTGTTGATGATACCAAACCCCAATGTTTGCAATATCTTCCTTGCAACTAGCAAAGGATTCAGGTGCTTTACGTTTCCAGAGTTGTTCTGTATTACTTTTTACCTTTTGCTGGAATACGACCCTAGCAGAAGTCATGCTCAACAAGTCCTTGCCCTCTAGCTCTTCCTTCACCCTGATACATCTGAGGACATCAAAATGACCAACTGGCTTTAATGATCCCAAAAATTAAATCACAAGCTGGCTCCAATGAAGTCACATTTGAAGCAGAGGAAAAAAAATAATGATTATTTTCTGTACAAACTGCCATTCACAGCATTTCCTCGTACTAGGAACCATGCATGTGGCAAACATTCAGATCAACTTCACAGCCAGCTGCATCAGGACCAAAATTAGGACTTCAAAACTCCATGTAAAACTAACCAAAAACATCTGAGAAAATGCTTTGCTTTACTTGCATGGGAGACAGAAAACTATGCATGTCCTTTGGAGTTTGGGTGTACACGTGTAACCACACAGGTAAACTATAATCCTCTGTCATTGCTTGAATTAAATAGATGGATTAAAAAAAAATAGCCTGGCTTTGTCTTGAAAGGATGCCAGAAGATAGAAGTTGGACAAGAAACCTAAGTGAGATTGCTGAAGGAAGCATGTTTGTGTATCAAACCTAAAGCCCCCAGGCTGTGTGTTGGATGCTAAGAAAGGAAAAATTGCAGGCTTAAAGTTTCTGCCAGTCATCTCTTATCAGTCATTCGGGCTGGAACTCCTCAAGCAGAGAGTTTGATTTAAAAGTGTGTAATTTTTTGCCGTGTTCAGCCACCGGGGTTTAACTGAGGGCAACCTTCTCCAGCGGAGGAGATATGCGATGACCTCTAGTGGTGGATACATGCGGAAAAGAAGAGACGTGATCGTGTTGGTTTTTAACTTTGTGATCAATTTATTCCTTGCTGGAGCATTCCTAGGGTGAGAAGAGCAGCTGGAGGCCTCGGCAGCCACCTCCGCTTTCTGTTTGACATGGTGGCAGGGGACCGGTTTTCCCTTCTTGACTGGATTGTGGTGCCTTGCCGGTATTTTTAAAAATCAGTGCTTCTTTCTGGACACTAATATTTTGTCAAGGCTTTGTGACCTCTTCCCTGAGGCTTTATGGGAGTGAAGGCATGCTCAATTTCATATAAACCAGGATGATTTTGCCCTTGAAATCCCCCTTTCCTTCCAGTGTCCTTGAGGTAGAAAGCACTGCTGGTTTACCATCAGGTGTGTTTCTGACCCAACAGCTCTTGTGGCACATAAAGAGGGACAAATTCCTGACACTGTCATCCTAACCAGTCCTAACCATCTCAGCAGCATTAGCTGGAGTCCCTGCTTTCTGTCCTAAGGGAGCTGCGCTTCTTGGCACTGTCAGACAACCACCGAGACCGCAAGTTGAGAAAGGAGCTGGCCCTGTCCAGGGAAATTGTTTGACAAGCCTGGATCTTAACCATGGCGGGATTAAAAATGTTTCTGAATTTAGCTTGGTTCAAATAACCCAGAAAATCAGAGATTAGGTGTTTCTTGAACCTTCCCTAAACCACGGATGCATGCAGAAGCAGATGAGACCCTGGAGTAAGTGGTCGCTGTGCCAGTGGGCACTGTCCTGGCTCTTCTGCAGCTGTGGTGGCAGAGGGGCTCCGTGCCAGGGATTTTGCACCTCACAGCGCCCAGGTGCATGGATGTGCCAGGTCTTGGTCTGGAGTGGCGATTCTTCTTTTGGCCTTGGTGCCATTCAGCTGTGCCATGGGGGACCAAGCACAGAGAAGGCAGAGCTAACCCTAATCATTGTGGATTTGATCTGCAACAGGGTTTTGGCTCAAATTCACTGGAGACTTGGAGTATCCATTTATTTACAGTTATCTGTGTCCTACTCAGAATGGTTTCCTCAGAGTTTGATTTGATGTCTGCGGGATCTACCTGGGCAGGCAGCTTAGGGCTGGTTGATAAAACATCTGTAGAAAATAACTGTATTCCAAGGCTCCCTGTTTTGCAGAGTTAGTAATAGCACTTTAAAACATATTCTCATTGAAGTCGTATTTTCCATGTTTACAGTTTAGCTAAATATTGTTTGTATTTTTAGTAAATATATAAATATTCATAGTGAATTAAGTTTACTTATATTAATTAATTACTAAGATGCTTGGTAAATGCTGCCTTCAACTGTACCTTGACACACATGGGAAATTTTTGGTGTAAAAGTATTTTGAGTCCCATTGCACCTTTGCACAGTCCCAAGAAGTCTGAGGTGCTTTGTGCCCGTCGCACTGGCCACCATCACAACCCTCTCTGTGGAAGCAGACTGCCCTCGTTCTCACTTTTAGGCATCCCTCCTGCTGTTTTCCCACCAGCACTTTTTGATGTGTGCTAGGGCTGACACAACCAAATGTCAAGACTTTTGCATGGCCGTTTGCAGCAACAATTGGCAGAGGTGCAGGGCTGTAGCTGTACAGTGTGCCTCCCTGCCTGCTAAGGCATCGTATACGTTTAGACCATGTTGTAGCATTTCGTCTTCCTTTACCTTCACGTACACTTTACTTCCTCAAGAGACCAAGCAGAAACACTTTATTTTTTTTTTAAACCCATCAGCATTTCTCCGCTTGGACCAGATGAGGCACAGCCCGCCTCAAAGTGCTGCAGACTGAGGCTGTGTTCCAAAAATACTGCTTGAAAGGGACTGTAAGTTGATGCAGGCATCCCCCATTTCTCTTTGGCTGTGCCACCACCTGCCACCATATGCTCTGGCCAGCAATGGCAGGCTGCCTTTACCTGCAGTTCTTTAACTGCAACTCAAGCTCATCGCAAGCTTATTTCAACTTGATCATATGCTGTCGGCATAGCGAGTTGCTGCTTGCTTGCAGCAGTTTTAAGGGATGCTTGGTATGCTGAAGGTGACAAATATAGGTCAATACATCCTTGGCAAAGCCACCCATATTTTGCAAGGGTCTGTGAGTCTGTGGAATAGCAATTCCGCTGCAGCGGTCACCCACAACGAACAAATGCGAGCAACTTTTCAAAGGAGTGGTGTAGATGTGTTGTACTGCGGAGAGAATACAGATCTCTCACAGTAAGAAATCACTACTGGATACTGGTTGCAATATAGGAGAGGGGGTCTGAAAAGGACCTCACAGAGTCACCTGCTCTCTGGCTTTTCCAAAACCTTTGCTGCCGCAGATTTGTCTAGTCTAGGTACCAGTAGAAGGGATGAAGCTCCCACTGCTTTGCCTTGGCTGTCTGCTCCTGAACTACCTGCCCTCATTAGAAAGCTGGGAGTCATCTCTGCCAACTTCTCACCCATTCTTCTGACCTAGCAGTCTTGGCTGCTGTGATGGTCAATGGACATCTAGTCTCTGTGTTCAGTGGAGCTGAATTTGTCTGTAGTCATCTATTTAGGACAAAATGAATCTCACCCTAACCTTCACTGATGTTGACTTCTTCAGCTGAAGATGCCTACAGTGTAGACACCTGTGTTTAATCAGACTAATCCCATTCCTGTTGTTTAACCTGATTTTTTTCCTCGCTATCGTGGTGTTGCAGGACATCTGTTCCTTGTCTTCAGTATGAAAAACAGATTTTCTTGGACAAAAATCTTTTCATTCTTAAACTCTTTCCATTGCTTCTCTCTTCTCTGAATAAATTGGCATTGTTTAACGTGATTTTTCTCATGAGCAATCTCTTTGAGACCTCTGATTGTTCCCGTGGCTCTCTGCTAAATACTTTCCTATTAGTCCTTATCTTCCTTGAAGTGTGATGCCCAAAACTGGAGACAGTACTCCAGCCGAGGCCTTACTCATGCTGAGCAGAAGGAACAGTTCGTTATGTACAGAAGCAACAAATTTTCTTTCCCTTTCCTCTGCTGCTTTCTAAAATTGATCTTTTCAATGTTTCCAGAAAATGATCAGTGCTCTGTCATACATTCCTTCCTCAAAAACTACCCTGAAGCTTCAATAGATCTGGGTTTTGTGCACATGAAATCGGTGTCCATCCCTCCATTCTGCCTGTCCCTGGGTACGCAGAGTTACACACGCTTCAGGAATGATGTTGATGTATGTCATGACGGTATATCCTGGAGGAATGGGCTGGAGTAGTCTGGCTCTTCCACTGCTGCTCCCCTTGCAGTCAGATTGTGCCTTGGCTTTCCAGCACTCTGTCACCTTATCCCATACAAAATTTGCTCCATGTATAGCCTGAAGCAGCCTGGGTCCAGGTCCCTCTTATAAAGTATTTGTTTATCTGTACAGTTGTGATCGTTTGTGGAGATTCCTGAACTAACAGAAGAGGGCAGCTACTAACAGGGCTTTTTCTGGAGTTTCAAGTTCTTCTGAGCTGCTTTTGTGGTTGTTGTTTTTGGTTTGGTTTTGGGTTTTTTTGTTGTTGCATTTTGCTTCTATGTAATCTCAGCCAATGGTTCCTCAGGAATAATTTATTTTCCTAACTTTTCAAAGGCCTCAAATTTAGACTTTTGTTTGATGTGGGCTAGAACAAATTACATAGGACACTCATAGGATTTTTGATTGACTGATAAAATTTATTGGTCTGTAGAATATATATTTCCTGCTATTTTTAACTAAATACTAATAGAGTTAAGAATTTTTTGAAAGAATCCAGGGTTTGGTTTTACTATAACCTGATGTGTTTCTTCCATGGATGGAGGGTAAGAGAGGCATCTTGGTGAGGCACCTGGGTGCCTAAACACCAGAGCATCACTTCCATGCATGTCTATTCATCTTCCCTGTTAATCCAAGCTCAGGGTTTATAGTACTGAAAATCTCAGAGCAGTGTCTGTTTTAAGATTTGATTCTGCAATCATCCATTTGATTCTCCAATGGATGGAGATAAACCAGAGGTAGAAGGCAATTTGAGTGAAAGCAACCATGAAACAACAGAATCGCTGTTCTGAGGAAAGAAAGGAGCAAAAGGAGCAGAAAAACGGTAATGAACTTCAAAAAGCAGATGTCAACAAGCCTGGGAAACAGGTAAATGTGTGTCTTCCGGGAAGATAATCCTGAAGATAAATGAACTGTCAGTTACTGAAACTGCCGTTAACAAAAGCAGAATGGTAAACTATCCTGATGTGAAAGAAAGAGGAAACTGAGCAGGAGACCAGCATCCAACTACACCAGGAGCCAAGACCTAGAAATCAAAGGGGCTCATGTGATAGGTAGAAACAGGGACTTGTAACCGGCAGTGACTGCAACAAAGCAGCATAAACATGCTGGGGTGCAATCAGAAAAAAAAAATCATATGCAAACCCAATTAGGAAAAAATCTAAAATGTCACCTTTGTATAAATAGAGGAAAATATACATCTTTAGTTTAATGAAAAGAAGTACAAATAGCAGATGAGGCATAATGGCTGGAAAATTCAACATTTTCTTCGCTTCAGTTGTGTGAAGAAAATATCTGGTCAAAAGCAATTAAAACTTAGAGAAGCTGAGTGTATTCAGATCAGCAGAACAAGGTGATGAAGAAATTAACTTCAGAGTTCTCAGAGGTCTGAAGACAAACCAGGATGATTCCTATCTCTAAAAATGTGGTGAAAGGAGAGCCTGGATATGTTTATCCACGTTGCCCAACACTGAGGCCTGGGAAGATACCCGAACAAATAATTTTACACTCCTTGTAAGTACCAAGAGGATTTAAAATGTTAATTAAAATCCAACCAACATGGGTTTGTCCAATTCCCTTCTCTGATGGGACAGTCATCCAGATGGGTAAGGGGAAAGCAGTGAATGTGGCGTGTCTTGGTTTGAGTAAGACTCTGGGGAGTGTCTTACAAGCAGGTAGCAAAGCATGGTACAGGAGAAATGACTGGTTGTCAGGTCTGTAAGTATCTCTATTCAGAGAGGAGTGACCTCTGCCACACTGCCGGAGTCTTAGCGGACTCCTTCAGATGTTTCTTCTCAATCCTTATATCTAGTTATCCCACTAATTCACTGGTGTATGAAAAATTTGTATGCTTAAAAATAATGATATGGCCTCAGGTACCATGGGGCTTGCTCTGCTCTGGCCTCAGGATGTTGGTAGCATTGTTACTGTCATTAAAAAAGGGCATTTCTCACTCTAGTAGGACATGGGAGAGAAGTATTCCTTTCAGCTCTGCAGTGCTAAGTTCTTGGTGGAGGAGAGTGCAATTCTGGAAACCACATTTTAAGAAAGACAGAAGCAAAAGATGGCAACAAAATGGGGCTCAGAAGGCAAGGTAAGGCTCAGAAAACACTGTCCAAGAGGTGAAGGTCCGTTCAGCCCAGAGAAGTAAGGAGGAGGAAACACAGCCCTGGTGGATTGTGTGTGCATGAAAAGTTTCACAAATGCACTGGGGGTCAGTTGGTGCCTGTGTGCCCTGAGACAGAGCAAGAAGAAACCCACTGCGCTAGTGGCAGAGAAGACCCAGAAGAGAGAGTCCGTGGCCCCTGTGTTTCTGTGGTCCCTTCTCACCATAAAGCATTTGCAACTCCTCTCCTGGGGGGCGGCTTTGCAGCCCTGGATGTATTTGCCAGGTGGGCACAACCACATCAGCCTGTGGAGTGATGTGGCATTGCTGCACAGCAAAGTCAGGAAAGTACACGCTGCACATCGGATGTAAAAATTAGAACGCTCCTATGTACGAAATGACTCCTGGCACATTTGTGGTCAGCTTTATGGCTCTTATCACTGTGCTTTTTCAAGGAGTGAGAGAACATTTCCTCCATCTCGTGCAGGAAGGAGCTCATTATTCCTTATTAATTAGGTCTTCAGTCACTAATCTGTTATGTACCTTTCCAGCAACTGTTTACAGATAAGTGTTGTAGGATCTAATTGATGGAGGATAATTAGCTCCTCCCTAATTAGAGTGAAGTGTGCTTCTTTTCACTCTGTGGATGATCGCTTATGAATGAAAGGCCACAAATGGAAAGCTCAAGATGTGTAATGTGTCAGGAACCAATTTGCTTAAACTATTTTTGAAAGCTTATTCAATTAATACCCAAATAGTAGGCTTATGCATGAGTGTGTGCAACCGACTTGAGTTGTAGGCAGGCATGTGGTTGCCACAGACTTGAGAGTTAACGTCATGCTCTGTTACCGTAGGCTGCGCAGGCACCATGAGCAGCAGGTCCACAGGCATCAGCAAGGATGATACAGCATTTGGAAATAAAACAAAACCTTCTGGAATTTTTGCCTGCAGCTTCATCATCTTACACAATTGTCTCAAGACCAAAAAAGAAAGAGTTTATGGCAGCCTGCAGCCAAGCGGTTAGTAAACTTTGGGGTGCCTTTTTGTTTGGGTTTTTTTTTTTTTATGCCTAGCCTCTGAAACTTGCAAAGGTGTCTTATTGCCAGAGAACAGATATTCAACACCCTTTGGAAACCAGATGCTTTTATCCAATTGGGCACCAAAATTACTAGCTATTTTCCAAACAGCTTCTCTACAAAGACTCTAGATTATTCTTTCTGTAACACAGCTATGGGTTATTGTCATAATTGTTCTTAGTTACAACACTTTTACTTCTTTTCAAAATGTGACCTCTTTTGCCTGTGACTGCCTATGGTCTCCTGGCTGCAAAAAGAAAACTGAAGAGTAGCTGAGCCGCTTTCTGTGGGTGGATATTCACTGTGAAACACAAGTGCTGAGGCTTTGAGTATGTGCTGATGTATCTGAAAACTTGTAAGAGAAGATGTGGAGTTTATGTAATTAAAAATGATGTGGATTCATAACACAGCCTGAATGCAGCTATAGCCTTGTAGGCAGATATGCTTTTGTATTGATGAAACCAACGTTAGGCGTTTAACCAGAAGCCTAGTTACTGCTCAAGAGCCCATTGAAGTTAATAGAAAGCCTCTCATTGACTTTCCATGTACTTTAGATAAGATGACACAGCTAGAAATAGCAAGGGAGAGTAAGTAGGCCTCCTCTCCCAGTGGTGAAGAAAATCTTGAAATTGCATCCCTTAGGATTTGAAACCCCAGAAAACAAGAGCACAAATCCCATAAACTTTTTTTTCCCCAAGAGGTTTAAATCAGTTTAATGATTTGGGAAGTTAAGTTCTGCTGCAGTGCTGCTGACCTAACATACTAAGCGAGACAGAAGCTGGGGAGGCAGAGGGGACACAGATGAGGTTAGAATTACCTGCAAATTTCTAATGTACCCTGAGACTGGAGAATTGCTTCAGTGGCGGCAGCTATGTTCCCTAGAAGCCTAATACTGTTAATCAGCGAAGAAAGATTTCACTGTTTCATTACTTGCTGCAGCTGAAACTCAAGGAAATTACTTGGGTCTCATTATCAGATAAAGTTAAGATGCCAGTATGAAAGAAAACTCTTTTTCACACTCAGGTCGAGAGTAATTTATTTTTCCTAGCTTAGATTTTAAAAATAGAGAGCCAGCACAGGAGAATACAATAGAACCGCACAAAATCTGGATACCACATATCTGCTCTGATACAATAACAGTTTCCAGCCTCTCTTTTATCTTTATAACCATTCCTAGGTATGGTGGGAAGAGATTAGAGTGGCAAGCTGGGCATAGCATCCGTCCACTGCTAGGCACTCGCCCCACTCCATTATTTTGTGGAGCCTGTAGCCGTAAAAGGGGCTGTTACTGTCACCGGGACCCGATGCCGCCCAGCGTGCCTGGGAGACGGAGCACTGCTCAGGGGACAGAGTGTAACCATGCAAATCCACTTAGGAAAGTAGGAGCAGACTCCGCATCTTGGTCTGGGCCCCACTTTTCCCTTGTGGGGAGCGACCCTGCATGCCTGCCCCGGTGCAGGGTACTTTTCCTTGGCATCAGCACCATGCTTGGGGCTGGAGCTTGGGCCCTGTCCGTCCACTATGTTCCCTGCTGCCGCATGCAAAGGGATGCCTGGGAGAGCCTGCTCTCTGCCTCCAGGACCCAGCCGGTCCTTGGGCACCGTCCTACCCTGCTGCTTGTGGGGAGCCTGGGAACAGAAGTGTGCTTCCAGTAAAGGTGGTGTTGGGCTGCAAATAGCTTTTGAGCAGGATGGGTAGGGTGTGTGTGTGTGTGTGTGTGTATGTTTTAGTGCCACAGATCCCGGGTTTCTGAGGCTGTAAATCCTAAGAAAACTGTGCTGTCAGTCCTCTGGGCATTTTCTCCTGGGAAATCTCGCTGTAATGAAAGCCAAGCTGAAGGGCTCAGTTACGTTCTAGGCAACGGCCAGTTTCCAGTGGGGTTTTGGTGTCAAAGTTCAGATGTTTTTCTTTTCCTTGAAAACCGGCACTGACTAGCTTCGGCTAGTTACAAGATGCGAGCTTACAGAAATAGGATATGCCAGCAGGGATGACAGCGTGAATGTCCCTTCTCCCTCCTGCCATTAGAGAGAGATGCAGCTGCCATCTCAGGTGCCTGAGCCCAGAGCAGGACTGAAACAAAGGAGAAGCCCAGCCGGGTTCTTGTTTTCCTTCTAAATAACTTACTAAGTATGTGGCAAAACCTCTGGGAGTCTCAGTGGTGAAATGTAAAACCTTCCTGCCCCTTGAGTCCCCAGCTACATCTGAGCAAGGATATGTGACTTTCTGAAGTGAGCTGAAACATGCTAATTGGGAAGTGCCGCGAGGTGCACTCTGCCGCTCTTTGCCAATGTCCATTTTCTCCTCCCCAAGCTGTGTGTGTGGAGGGCCCTGCTTTACAGCCCAGAGGAAGGCTGGAGTGTCAGAGTTGATTCAAAGGGGAGAAGCACGAGGTCTTCCTCGCCTGAAGCCTTGAGGGTCACTGTTACCCCAAGCACAAAGTCGCTCAGTCTTTAAGCTAAAGAAAACTCTTTGGATGTGTGTCCTAGTCATTGTAGGACTTTTTGCTTTCTCTCATTCAGTGACAACTACCAAAATTGGTCTGCTTTTTCTACATCAGCTAAATGTGACATAATGACCAAAGCCAAAAGTTGAGTTTTTTTAAGGGTATTCCACTTGGGAGGAAAGGCTGACAGAGAACTCGGTTGTCTCTGAAGTCAGGTTGTACCTCCCATGTACAACGTTGTGTTATCCTGAACTCGGTAGCAATCAAACAACTAGGAGGCTGTATCTTTATTCAAAATCCCAGTCTCCTGTAGCTTGCTCCCTAGCTCAAAAGCCCATTCTCTACCACTCCCATGGGCTGCATGCTGTGGCTCACCTACAGAAGTCCTTCCTCCTTCTGCACCTGAATCACCTTGTCTCCCAAGTCCCTCTGTCATCCTGGTGCTTTGAAAGATAGAGCTCAGCTCTGTCCCTTTTAACTGAGAGCACTTTAATTTCTAAGTATCTTATTTGCCTTGTTTTAGGAGGATAGGTATGCTCACCTTTCCTCTTCCCATGATCTATAAGGAGTTGGATCTAGCACTTTCCACAAAAATTAAATGACAATAGCAGATGACTTAATTTTTCCATAGCTTCGGTGGACTGCTCTAGCTGTAGAAATTGTGCATGCATATTTGGACATATGACTTAATTTTTTGGCCTTCTTTTCCTAGTGGGAACAGGGTCTGAAATGTCAGCATACAGCTACAACTGCTCCAGAGGACATAACTTGCAGTCATGAACCCTCTGGCTTTTCAGGTGCAACATCACCGGCCTCTCCTAAGCTGAGTGCTCCCTTCTTTCTAATAGGGAGTACAAGACTAACCCAAAACGCTTTACTTGCAGCAAATCTGGATATCTGTGACTGTCCTCCAGCACTGTTGCAAGGAAAGGTCCTGCATCCTTTGCCATGCTCCACAGGTTCTCTACCCTCCTGAGCCCGGGGCAGCTCATAGCACGCAGGGAAGCCAGCTGAGCAGACAGGGAAGCAAAAACAAGTGAGGGCTGTGGACACCTATGCATACTCCAGGAGGTCTGTGCCTTCAACTCATTGCTGCCCCTTAAATGCAACCTGGCACATGAGTGAGTAGCAATCCACACAAACTGAGGAAACGAACCACAAAAGCAGCTTTTGAGCAGGCAGGTTGCTCCTTTCTCTAACATTGGCATATAACCAGGGCTTCTCTGAGGCTTTGCTTTATTTATTTATTTTCTGCACATGCAGTGCAAATGAAAGGCAAACAATATGGGTCAGGTGTGATGGTCTTGGATAACTAACAGCTGGAAATAATTACCTGCTACCAGAAAGAAGGATGATGGATGGAAGTGAGGAGCAGCTGTGTGGCATCTTCAGCTGGCTGCTGCGACAGGGGAGGAATGAGAAATGCCCAGAGAAATGGCTTGGAGGGGCTCTGGGGCTGAGGCAAAATGTGAGTGCTAGTAACAGGTCACGCTACTGCAGCCTGCTGGGGAAACTCTTCCAGGGACATTTCTTATTGTGAGACCTTGTGCTTCCTTCTGGAAAATCTAATATTAGCCTTGGCTGCCAGCAAGACAGATATTTTCCTAATGGTCTGTGGGAAGCTGCCGCTCCACGCTCTTTACCCTGGAACTGCGAGCAGAGGTGCCCAGCTGCCTTTCAGCACGGTACAAAGCAGGAGCAGAGCGCGGCGAGGAGAAAGGGGCAGCAGGCTGCGGCCAGCCTGAGTCCTCACGTGGGAGCAGAGATGCTCGTGCGGTGCTGGGGTGCTGCACCCAGTGTGGACAATTTGTCTCGGAGAACCCTCACCCTCCAGCAAAGCAGAGCCAAACTCACATGTCGTGGGCTCTTACATGGCTGGGACAATCCCCATAGCTGACAACTTCTCCCCGTGGCTATTTTCTACAGCTGGGTTTGGGAGAGGGAGCAGGGGGGATTGCCATCACTGAAATGCATGAGAATCTCCTCCATAGCCAAGAGGCCAGCAAAGAGCCCAGGAAACTGTTCCCCTTAAATAGTTAAACAGCTGCCTCTCAACAAGCACAATGTCACATTGAATTTGAAACAGGGAACTTTTTATATTTTCCCCCTGATTGTGCTGGCACCTGGCAGATGCCTATTTACCACAGGCATCAATACACATAGTAATCAAAGGAAATCAGAGGCACAGATTAGCAACAGCTGCAAGTCATTAGTGGCAGCCATGGGAAAGCACAGCTCTGCACCCAACTTCGAAATAACCAATATGAGTATTTCAGAGCACGAGGGTTACCGCAGGGCACTCTGCGAACACCAGAGAAAGCAAACAATTGCCTCGCTTGTCTCTTGAGATGGCTTCTTCCCTTTCCCAAAGGCAGTGCCGTGTTATCGATGAATCAATCACGCTTTATTGGCCCATTGAACATTAACTCTTTTGGAGGCTGAATTTTGCTGATTGGGAGTTGCCAGAGCTGGAGAATGGGGTCTCTACCTGTACAAATTTTCTAGTGATTCTTTATTTCCTCTGGGCTGTTTGCTACCCGGGTTGCTGGTATCTTTGGCAGTCTCTTGACAGGAGTGAGGGTTTGGGATCTCTGAGAGTTAATGCTCATTTTACAGTAAGTTTTACTGGAGCTAGTGTAGAGCAAAAGCTGACCAAAAGACTTATTTGTGTATCTGATTTCTTTAATCAGTTCATTTTGAATCAGAATAGAGTTCAAATTTTATTTAAAAACTTGGTGTTGATTGAAATTTCCATTGCAGATTTAGGCAGCTTGGATTTCTATTTTCATCGGTCTCCGGAAAAGCCGATTTTACTTCAAAGCATCTCTGACTCTTGCAGGAGCAGGAAGCTGCTGCCCTATTAATAGAGAGAGCAAAATCCAGCATTGCTGAGGTGCGGCCACTCTCCAGCAGTCCTTATGTGCCCAGTGGTACCTGCCCTCCTCCCTCGGTAGGGCTGTTGCCATCATAGGTGCATCACTCATGCTGCACGTGTGGTCTTCGTGGTCGACAACAAGTGCTTTCCAGTGCTGCCTGCCTGCCTTGTCCCTGCCAGATGGGAAGCCCATTCATGCCTTGTGCTTGCCCAGCTATTGGCCACTTCCACGAGGAGGTGAGCGCGTGTGAAGGGGTTGGCAGCAAGAAGATGTACAAGTGTTGATCTCCAGTACTTCAAAGTACCCCTTGAGCTTCTGCTGCCTTTTCTCAAGGAAGGGAATAAGAGGAAAAGAGATGGGAGCAGGGAGAGTAGTCACAAAGGCTGGAGAAATGGCAGGCTGGGGGCAGAGAAAAGGACCTTTCCAGAAAGGCTGTCTCCCACAGTCAGCCTGTCCCTCGTAGCCCCTGGATCTCCTTCCAGCCCCCAAAACCTTCAATTACTCTCAGCTCCCCACCTGCATCTCCCACCACAGACACATCCCTTATTTCTTATCTGCAGTCCCAAACCTCACCCAGCTTCCTCCAAACTCCTTCCCTTTATGTTCTCTCTGCTGTTACTGGAAAAGTTGAATTTGGTTTCCCCAGGGATAACAGATAACATTTATGGGGAGGCAAAAGTGAAATTTAACCTTCTCTCCCAAGGCCTCTTGAGCTGGGTCTGTAAACAATATGGAATGTGCAAACAGAACATTAAAGGTAACAAAGGAAATCATGGTTTTAAAGTAAAATAAAAGTGAATAGTCTCAAAAGATTAAGCACATTGCAAGTGCTTACATCTCCTACTGCTAAGATAAAAAGCAAGGAGAAAAGAGGGGTGGAGGAATGTTAATTCTGCCACTCCCTCAGTCCCACTGCTGTTTCCATTTGTAAAATAACAATTTGAGGATCACAAAAGACTACAGTGAACAAGACAGGTATTTGTGATGGGAGCTTCATTACTGCTAGCTGCATAATGTAGGATGTATGGTGACTAAGGGAAGCAGAATGGTTTTGGGAAAAGTCCTAGGTAAGTGCTTTTTTTAAAGGTGTTTTTGATTTGCTGTTAGGTTTGTGAAAGTGACTAGTAGATTGCTTTTCTTCATTCTTTCTTTTGCTAAAAGTTGTGAGTAGAGGAAGCTACAGTTTTCTGAAGGGCTGGGTGGGTTTTTTTTCAGTAGGAGACTTTTCTGTGTGTCTCTGCTTTCTCTCTTCAACTTGGGTGTTTAAGTGCTTTACTTGTCAAGTTATAAGTCATGCTGATTTTGATTAAACGCTTTCAAGAAGCCTTTCCTCCTGTGTTTCAGTTCAATGTAGTCTTACTGGCTGGCATTCAAAATATGCTGTGCTATGCTTACTTCTGCTGCCCAGGTGATGTAGGCTCTTCTCTGTCTTTGCAATTCCTTCTGTATTCCGTTCCAGCTAGACGTTCTAATCCAGACACATGCTGGCTAATAATCTGAGAGCAGTAGGTGACAACTTGTACCTACACTGTGAGAGGGACTTTACAGTGAAAACTGGCAAATAGTCATATAAATATTGTGCCTTCATGGAAATAAACTTCCTATCTTCTTGACGTTCCTTTTCTTTTTTTTTTTTTTTCTTCTACCATAACTGTCAAGCTTATGTTGAAAGGACCATAGCCCACCTCTGCATTATCAGTAGAATCAGTGCTGGTGTGCAAAGAAAGTCCGAGGGAAAGTCAGCAAAATGGTGAGGGTGCTAGAAAATCTGCATATGAGGTGAGATGTAAAGAGGTTAATCCATTCAGTGTATCGGAAGCAGACTGAGGGATAATTTGATCACTATGTATAGATACCTATATCTGGAAAAGGTAGGCACCTTTTCCAGAACAACTTTTCTGTGGAAGAACTGATGGCAGGTCCCCGCTGGTTATGTGAGTTTAATCTTGACAAGAGAGATGGTGTTCCAGGTATTTGAATAGTGCAAACAGAGGAGCAGCTCAGCAGAAGAGAGCTTCACTTTTAGCTTTAAAAAGAAGTGTAAAAAAAAAAAAAACCACCACCAAAAAACGGGGGGGGGAGAGGGTTGAAAAGCATGTGGCTTTTCTTAAAGATAAGGTTGTGTGTGGACACAGTGACCACCTCTTGGTATAAGGATCCCTTCATTCATTGTTGGTTTTGTGGATATTCACGAAAGAAGGGTTTCTTTTGACGGGGTGGCAGTGCTGTGATCCCTATTGGGGCACAGGCTGCAGAACAGATCTCAAGCCTTGCTCCTGCTTGCCAGGAAGGGGTTTTCCCTGCTTGGAGAACTGGTAGGACTTGTTCTCCTGTTTGCTTAGCTCTTTTTTGGTTTTTCTGTGACATGTCCTGGTCAGCAGAGCTGTCCTTAAGGGCAGAGCTCTGGATGGGAGATCCGTACCCTGGAGGTAGTGTTGATTACATACTGCCCAGAGTCAAAATGATGTGTGGGGTCAAGTGGTGAAGACCTTAAGGCTTTGTTTGCATTCCTTTGCAGTATAGGCCATGAATTACCTTTGCCAGTCATCCAAATGTTGAATTACCTTTCCCAGTTATGTCTCAACTATTGAATTTCCAGCCATCACAGGGATGTGGGGTTTGGTGATGCCACCAGCCCTTCCAACTCTTTGTTTGAGATGCATCAGCAGCAGTGTAGGCTCTTGGATCAACCTTTCAAAAGTTCAAAACCAGCGCTTTGTGGGTGATGTGCAACACCCTGGCATAGGTAGGATAAAGTGGTCTATCAGACCACTATTCCTACTGCCACTCAAGCCAGTGTCATGCACGAAATAGGAATCCTAGGTTAAAGCCCTTAATTTCCATATATCAGATTCTGTGTAAAATGTAAAGTTGAGTACTGACTTTTATAACAAGGTGCTACAAGTACCATTGGTAGTTTGCTTGTACTTGGAAAAACAGGCAGCTCCTGCACGTTATGTACATCTGATACATGCAGAGCCCGCGGACAGGTGGGGCTGTGAAAATGGAAAGATGATGCTTAATCTCTCTTCTGTAATTAAGGATTTTTATGCCAGAACAAAGTTACTCAGTGTTTTCAGCTTTTTAATTTTCAGTCTTCACAAATGAATAAGTGAAAAGAGTAGTGTATGCAAGTTTGATAAGCCTTTGAAAGAAAGGGAGACCGACCTGGATTTGTGCTGAGCAATTTTGGTCGGTTCCTCCTTAAAAATTAAAAGCTAAAGTTTATCATTGCAATTCTGATTCTTTTTTCACCTCAGCAGCCAGGTAAAAGGGTACATGATGTTTTGGTCATTTCATTCTCTATTGTGCTTTCAAAGCTTTAAGTAGCACTTGATTGTAGCCCTGTTAGCTGGGAAATGAAACTCATCATAAAGCATTTAGATCGGTTTACTTGTATGAGGTCCATCGCACACAGGTCACTAACTCGTGTCTCAAAAAATACTTGCTGGGGAGAAGTGGTCCTCACCCAGCCTAGCCTAGTGGAGGTAGTCAGAGCTGCGCTCAGTTGGTCTCCTCACTCCAGGGACTGCAGAGGAAGCTTGGGTTTCTGAGTTTAGCTGCTGTGAATAATGTCCAAGTTGGATGGCTGAAGCTGCTCTAAGAGGATGCTATGAATACCCGTCTTTATGTAGCACTGGCATCTCTGTTCAGGAGGGCCTTGAATGGAGCATCTATACTGACTTAACTGCTTTTCACATCTGCTGGAGGGTGTATGTGTGTACCCTTTCAGGTCAAGAAAAATGATTTTGTAGAAACCTCACTGCTAAAATGACTAGCCACTAAGGATTAAAAACCAGAACGATTCCATTTTCCACTCCTGACAAGGATCTCTAAGTCTCCACAAGCACAAATACTCAGGAAAGATGCTATCTTGTTCCTTCCAGGGAGCTGTAGTGTCTTTGACAAATCACAGTTTTTTCCCTTTAAATAAAGCCCTGGGGTGCTTTGCAAGATGCTCTTGGTTCTGATTCACGGCGTGAGTGTTTGTACGTGCAGGGAGAATGAGGCTGTGTTGCACGTAGCCCTAGAGGCCTCATTAAATTGTGATGTGTGGTGTCACATTTCAAACCCACAGTTCTTGCTGTCCCTAGTTTAAAACTTGATGCAAATGATGAGTAACAATGGTCCAGAAGCTGTCTTGACAAATAACATGTGCAAAACAATGGCTGAAATGATTTGAAACACCCACTCGTTTTATGTCCTTGGGTTTTTCAGTTGCTCAACTCTAAGACCATTGTACTTGAATTGTCAGAGGTGTGATGCACCCTTTACCCCCCTCCAAAATACAAAGCATCAGAACCTCGTAAGCACTTTGGGAAATGCTCTTGATGACTAATGTGCGACTGGCTGGATATGTTTTGGTCATGTTTTTACACTCTCATTTGTGTTTCCTCAGGAAATATATCAGCACTGTTCTGATGAAGGTCAGCATCTGTTTGTACTCATTTAACTAAAAGAAATGTATCGAGAAGGTCAGCAGCTCTCTTACACCTGAGAGAATAATTAGCAATGAATTATTCTACTACGCAATAGTATTTTTTCCCTATTTGTTAATTATCTGCAGCCAACTTATAAAATGTGTCAGCACTAAAAGAATT
The DNA here is from genome assembly GCA_008921705.1 of Burhinus oedicnemus. Classification (NCBI taxonomy): domain Eukaryota; kingdom Metazoa; phylum Chordata; class Aves; order Charadriiformes; family Burhinidae; genus Burhinus; species Burhinus oedicnemus. The sequence continues at coordinate 1,219,831 of VFFE01007039.1, read as the reverse complement.
ATTCACAAATAACTACTTGACAAATAGTTTGAAAGGGGGCTGGCAGGTGGTATGGAGGTGGCATGTTCCCTGCCTGGAGGAAGGCCAGCAGGGTCACGCCGTGGTAGAGGATGGGCAGGACACATGGTATTGGGCTAACCTTGGTGCAGAGCAGAGGCTTCTCACAGCCACGCGCAGTTACTGTTCCTTTCTGCTCCGAGGTATGCTCTCGATGCCACCCAAAACCCCCAGGTTGGCAGCAGCAGGCTAGTCCTGAGGTTTTGGAGAATGCAAGTTGCTGTTTGTTTGTTCATAAGAAATAATTTTAAGGGAGGTGTGTTAATATCAAGACAAAATGACCAGCAAAATGAAACAAACCATCTCTGTGGCAGGAAGAAGGTGTCCTTATTTCACAGGGTTCATGGTGCTGTGAAATGGATCAGCCTCCATGTGTAAGGCTAAACCTGTGAAAGTCCATGGTGATGATAGTTTGCATTTTGAAACTTCAAGTGAAAACTATACCTGAAGTTATCAGTCTGCTGACTTGACCAGGTTGTTCTCCTTTTTTCGGATGCTGGTGACTCTTACAAGATTCAAAGTGTCCAAATGGTGACTCAATACAGTTGTGACTATTTATTTTGTCAAATGTGTTCTGTATGTACTTTTGCTTCAGCCCCTCCAGTGCCGAGCCAAAGAATATGGATGAAGAAGAGGAAAGAATGACGTGCTGGCGGTGTTTTAGTGAATGTCTGACTCAGTTGAGATGTAGGATTTGCACCACAAAGTGTTAAATAATTTTCTTCACTTTGACCATGTAGGCAAATTCGTGTGAAAGGGAGCTATTGGACATATCTGTCTGCATTAAGTTCAGGTCCAAGTCTGTCCTCATATGAAATGCTAATATAAAACAGGAATGTTAACACTTGCTGATCTGTATACTTGGTATACTACTCTTTAAAAACAGCTTGCTTCTCATTGTTTCAGTGACTTTTCTCCTCTGAGATATTGCTATATCAAAAGCAAAAGTGGTTTGTTTTTTTTTTTCCTGAAGAAACAAAACACTCCTTTATGTCAGAATTACGGTGATTATTGTGAAATAGTATTCTTTCTGCTTAATGGGACTTACGGACAACGTCTTTGTGGAATCTGCCTCATTATTTCTAAGCTCCTGATTTTATGTGTGACTGGATACAGTAACTTGTTAACTTTTGCTGTTCTTGTGTGTGTCCTTTTTCTGGGAGTTTCTAAAAGTGTTGACACAAAGGGCACTTTCTAAACAGGTAAAAGATAAGCCTGGCCCTATCTAGATTGCACTTTAAACTTCAGGGGCATAACTCAAGGAGGACAAGGATGTAACATTAATGAAATGAGCTTAAGTACTGGCAATCAAGTTAATTCCTCAGGATATGTTTGATCAAGTATTATGCTGGCTAGTAAATAACTCCACCTGCACCGATTTCTTTTAAATTTTGTTTGCATAGTTTATGCTTAAGTGGATTTAAGATATCTTCAGAATAATCTTGATGTGAAGAGGCTGCCAGAGGACAAGAACAGTCTTTCCTCATTGGTTTACTCTTTCCACAGCTCAGAGAATCACAGCTAATTGATACTGTTTCCATTTTAATTACACATAATTTTTCTGTTTTGCTACCCAGGGAGCCAGGAGAAGAAAACAATACTCCGTCTACATACAAATCTTCCAATCAACAATTTAAAACCTTTATGTTCCCAAATTTGTTCTTTTTATTTCAAAATGAAAACGTACGTGCTTGGGCAGGTCCTTACAAGTTTTCATTGAATGGGGATACTGTCACTGAAGTTCAGACCTGTAATTTAGTGTAAGAAGCTTCTCCCTCTCTCCTTTCCTTTCCCTGCACACTGGGGTGCAGAGTCGATGTTCAAAGCTGATGTCAGTGTTCCCAGCTTCTGTGTTTTTAGGAAGAGGCATTCCACAAACAGAAGATGTTGTGGTCCATGTGCCTTTTGTGTTTTAACTGAGTCCTCTTCCTTGCTGTTCTGCTCCACCTTCATCCCTGTGCAGGAAGGGCTGTGTTTATGCTTTGGTAAAGGCTGTAGTGCAGGTATGTGGGATATTGCATTGCTTACATGAAAAACGCTAAGGGGAAAGAGTGAACATGGACATAGAAGGACAGCATGGGGAAAGTTAGTGGCTTCAGGAATGTGGGAACTGATACTTCAAGGTGGAAACCAGTGGGAGTTTTCCTGTGTGTTGGATGGATCTCTTGGGTGGAGAAGACTTTTTTTTAATTTATTTATTTTTATTTTTTATTTATTTAGTGGGGGTAGGGGGTTGCTGAAACCAGGTGTGTGCACGGGAGAGATGCCCCCCCTCCCCCCCCC